>JALMGF010000127.1:0-207500 GCA_023333645.1 Sceloporus occidentalis | reverse complement strand
CAATATCATCTGACCCGGTAACCTCTGTTTTTGATCACAGGAAGCTCCATTAATCCCCCACCAAAAAAAAAATCTGGTCAATTTATTGTCCCATTTATGTGAAAGTTGGGCCTCAAGTGTTTATTATGTTATTTTGTTAATTTTATGTTGTATCTCCTGAAAATAAGTATATTTGTATATTTTGGGCAAAGTGGTTTTGTTGGGATAGAACATGGCAGACCTTCCAGTAGGGACAACCTACATAAGCAAGAGTCTTTCGGCCAATGGGAAATTCGAAGACCACTCATTGGCTGGCTACACTTCAGCGAATAATGTTCCATTACGTCTAGGTGGCAACACTGGGAAATATTCATCAGGTTCCACTTCAATCTGTTGACAAAACTAAACAACGCTGGATTTTGACACTGAATTTGAGATTTCCGAGTAGGCCTGACATTGGTAGGAGTTTTGGCAATCCTGAAGATGGTTTAGTTGGTTTAGAAATGGCTGAAGAAATAGTTTGGGGCTTTTCAACTGGTTGGTTGACCCGTGTGTCACAAGAGCGCATTTCATACATGTCTTCATGAGCACCCTCCATGGTGACACCTGTGTAAACCGAAAGAGATGTCATCTGGACTGACCTCAAAAGGGTGTTCCTATAGCTGTGGTTGCTTTAGTGCGACACCAAACACACTCAGATAATTGTCTAGATGAGAAGACGTTCATGTAGATCCACCATACGCAACGTATCTCGTGCAAAGAAGCTTAATATCCATGAGTGAAAGGGCACAACAAGGATCCCTGTAGATCCTTATGTATCGGCCAATGTATGTGACAAGTGACTGACGGGTAGGACAAAGAGAAGGGACAAGATAAGCTTCCTGGGACGAGGCACCTGCAGCTCAGCATGGCCGGGATTAGGGAGAAAAGGCTTCACAAGTCTCAGATCACAAGAGCTTCTTTAATGTTATGTGTGGAAATCCTTTTTGGAATCCAATTAAATACAGATCCTCACCGAAAGGTAATAAGGTGCCGACGTTCAGCAGGGGGCGAGACACGTGTTGCCTTCATGAGATGTTGCATCTGTTGCTGGACGTTTGAAGAGCTAAAGGTTGGAACTTTGAGCCACCTGCCAGATACCGCACAATGATTAAAAAAGGGTCTAAATCAATTACGAGGAGATCTTCCTCTTAATAGGTGTGAAAGAATCTATACTTCGGGACTAGGAGGAGCGGATAGCTTTGTAGGAACAAATACGACACACACAATACCTGCGGAACATTGGATAATGTACGTGTGGGATTCTAGCTTACTTCTAGACACGGGACATCATTATTAATCAACTTCTTGGCAAAAACTAAGACCGTAATGCTGCAAAGGGGATGAAAAATAAAATAAAAGATAAATACTCTTTGTGCTACAGAAGACGCTCGTTGGTGCGAGGCGTTTTTTACGACAGCCCTCCACCCCTCTCCGACAACACAATGGCTACCGATAGCAAGTAATGGACGCGCCAGAGAGGCGCCCAAATGCCATCCTAATAGCCGCATAAATATGAAAGTCAAGCACAGTGGGTCTTCGCAATATTCCGCCCCCTGCTCCACCCTCGGTAAAAGCTCGAGCCCTAATGAGGGATTTCTATAATTCATAGTATGGGAATACCACAAGGGAGCGTCGCAAAGCTGTACTTACCGATATATTAAAGAGATTGCATCCGCAAATTCTTAAGTCATTTATGAGTTTGGCACAGTTTACAATGCTCCGTCTTCAATTACAGGACACCTCAGAGTTCATTATAGCTCAATTACTCCTACTGAACCATGCCAAATGTGATTCTGGCACAGAGCTTAGAAGATGAATTAGAGGCGAGTGCTCGCTATAATACCCCACTTTGAATTCCCATTCCAATATTCGGCATTAAATCCTGTCTCAGCAACTCGCTCTGCGTCAGTCTGAGACTCCATCCCTCGGTCTGTTCTTCCTCGTCCACCTGTGCATTGAGGAACGTATGCGCCATATAATGTTCTGCACATCTTCAGTTATCAATCTCTTGTTCGTAATGGATCCAACTGGGAGTCACAATTACGCTTAAGTATTGGGTTCAAATTGATTTCCGATACATACATAAGTCCGCATAAACGTCTCTCGTTTTACGAGATCATTTATTTATATATTTTTAATTTCCTTCTCCCATAAAACATTCAAATATTTTGTAACCCATAACAAGTATCATTCGGATGAAGGTAACAAACCGAGTCTTCATGGGGGGTGGGTAGAGAACAGGCAAAAAAAAAAAATATATATATTTTATATTTTTTCTTTATATTTATTGTAAGTTTAATATCATTCATAAGTAATTAAACAATGATATATACATATTTATAATGTGAAACGTCTGCGAGATCCACCACGGTAATCAAAATGTGATTTACTGGCGTGAAGAATCACTGGATTTTCCCTACAGTCCACTTATTAATGACAAGATGCTAAGCTAGATATATGTAAAAGTGAATTTAAAAAGGTGACATCATATAGATGGTCCATGCTCTTTGCGGTTTATAAAGTAACTTTAAATCATTGAATGTGAAAACCCTTTAAAAGGGCTTCATCTGAACACTTTTACCCGTATTCAGGGGAGGGCATTTCCCAAATGTATTCAGACCGCATGAATAGCACAGAAAAAATGAATGTAATACGCAGAGCTACACAGCGCGGAAACCTACGGTATCTAATGTAATATATAGGTATATACGGAAATGACTAGTTCCAGTCAAACTATGTTTACCAATATTAGGGGAACGTTTAATTAGGAACAAGGCCTGTTACTTTATATCTTATAAAACATTGTCATGTTGTGGTAAACAAATAGCAGAATTATGCACTAATTTATGTGTATAATATATAATAATCTTGACACCGAGGCCGATTGAGAGAATAATTTTGTTCCAATAAACTTTATCTGCAGACCTGGAGCCGCTGTTGCTGTCAGTCGTGTGATATTTTGGGTGACTTTCCCGGCTCAAACACCACACTGAGCCGATGCTTTATGGTAATGCTAATGAAGTCCGCTCCTCCATAGACTTTAGCCTGAATGGGCGATTAGGTCTACATCACTCTATTTCCCCGCAGGCAGTATGATAAGGAGTCGGAGTGTTTGTTTAGTAGATTTGGGTAGATAGAGCGAGAACTTTATAAATGGCTAATCGCGACTCGACGGCTTCTACCCATGCAATGAATAATTCTGATGCAAAGCTACTTAAGAAGAAAAAAAATCCGGAGCCCTTTACACCGTCTTATTTTTGTTCCCCACAATAATCTCCAACAATTTATTGTAGAATCTAAACATGTACAAAAAGCTTTGAAGAAGAAAAAAAAAAAAAAAAAAAAAAAAAAGGATATTTACACAAGAAAGTCAACACATCAAAGCAGGCAGACATGATAATTTTTTATCCACAAGGAAGCTTGTGGCATTTTTATTATATAGAGTGTAAAATGCAGTTCTCAGATGATAAGACATCTTGCTGTAACATACTCATTATCGCTCAATTGTGAATTTTTTTTTAATAGTTAAACTTTAGGCAAAAAAAACAAAAACAAAAAAAAAAGAAATGAGTTAAAGCCCTTAACACCCACCCAAAAAACAAACTAAGACATGGAATGTTTCCCATGGATTAATTTTAAATGCACACGCAAAAAAATTAGATTGGATTTTGTTTTGTCTTTTTAAAAATACAGCCATCTGTACAAGAAAAAAAAAAAACTACAAACATTCAAAATCATATCCCTTTTATTAAATCAAATTATTTTTTTTAGCACATACTGTGGTTAATACTAGTTTTATTTACTATGGTAAATTTGACAATTAGTTAATAAAATACTAACAAAATTCAAAATAAGGAAAAACAAAAAAAATAACAGCAAAAACAGAAAAAAAAGATCAAAGCCAAAACATGAACCCTGGAGTTAAAAAAAGTTATTACGATTCTTTTTTAAACTTTCACCTGTTAAGTGTTCCACAGTGTTTGCATTAAAGATTCTAACAGTTGATTTATTCATATTAAAAAATAATATTTATATTTTCTGACAGCACAAAATTTTTTTTTCATGTTATTATAGCTTGGATGTCCGATATACACAGGCAACAGAATAAGTGATAAAAAAAAATCACCCCTTTGCTGCCAGAAAGCCTTGCCATGCATTGCTCTACAATGCATACAGTTCAGTCTGGCAGGAGAAGGGTTAACAATCAAATTTGTTTTTTTATATTAACCCTTCAAAACCCTAGGTATTATACAAAGCCTACAAAATATGAAACTGCTCCCCCTCCCCTTTTTTTCCCCCATACACACAATACTTGTCTCGGAAAACATATTCAAATATTCGGTATTCAGAATGACATATTTCAGAACCAGATAACACGGATATTAATTCTCTTTAAAAAAAAAAAAAAATGCAATAAAATCAAATACAGTCATAATATCAAGAAAAATTAGACTTAAAACATTTAATGAATTTACAGTTAAGAATATTTAAATACACATTTCTTTTTAAAAAAAAATAGGAGTTTGTGTACACTTTGTTTTTCAAAATTTATAAGTTTTAACATTCATGATAAGACCTCCAAAGCTGTATTGTCGAGACAAAAAAGTTACAAAAAAAAAAAAAAAAATTGAGACAAATATGTTGCAATTTCAGCACCGGAGGGGGTAGAGGCTACACAGTGGAGGAATATATATGTATATATGTATTTCTAAATTTCTTGGTTCAAAAAGAATACATGTTAACACTTTTTTTTTTTCAAGGGTAGAGAAAAAACAAAAACAAAACACCCCCCAAAAAAGAAGAGGAAAAAAAAAAATACTCTCAGCACATTTATATCTTTAGTATATTATAGAATCCTGATTCTTAGCAAAGTTCAGTAAAGATTTAACCCTATGACTAGTGTTTTACAAACAGAGTCTTCATCAAAAGTTCTGCAAATCTAGAAACCTGTTACAAATTAAGGTTCGTTTTCTGCAATGATTCCAAAGGGGGATTGGGAATTAAAAATAAAACTTGCCGTCGACTGGACACTTGTTCTACTGCTCCTGAAAAAACAAGAACGAAGGGGGGGGGTTAGTTGGTGACCCTAAAGAACATGCACAGAAACAGATCACGTACCCCAACAGTCATTCAGTGAGTATTGGGGCGGTGGGCTGACGACATGTACGCAGCTCCCCCAACGCGGGGTAAGAGAAATAATCGATCCTTGCTTAGAAGCGATCATACGAGCGGCTCCGTGGTTAATTCACGTTGGACAGTCATACAGACGGCATGTAGATAAGCGTTCGGGGCTACTCACCTGGCTGTGGGTCTGAGTTTGCCCCAATGACTGCCCGTAGTAAGCCGCCTGTTGTCTGTAATACTCTGCCCACGCCATTGTGTAGTCTGGTTGTGAGCTTGGCTGAGAGGGGGCGCTGGCAGCTTGGCCTGAAGAGAGTCGAGATCAGAATATTTAGAGCGGAGAGGCCAACCTTCACAAGGTCATTACCCAACAACGCTTTCCAACGTCGTCTAGCATGCAGACGTAACAGACACCCCCCCCCCCATCTTGTAAGGCAGGCGTTACTGTAGCATCGCTATAGAAACTGCTACTTTATGACGTACTAAGAACAGCCATTACAGAAACGAGACTGCAGCTGGTTTCCCCGACCGTCTGGCTACTTACTCTGCTTCTTGTAATACTCCTCCCATGCCTTGCTGTAATCCGGCTGAGCGTTCTGCTGCTGGCTCTGTTGACCTGTACAAAAAAACAAGCATTGCTCCGTCAGCCGATGGGGTCGCTGTCTGGGAAGTCGGAGAATATTGGTTTCTCCTAAACATACTGTATATACAGAACAGAACGGGCCCTCATACATCATTACCAAAGCGCAATCATCAACGCTTCTTACATTATGAAATCGGACGCGATTCTAAAAGCTCACGGGAATATTACTACCTCAATAAGGAAATGGAATAGTAGTGTAGACAAAAAATATCTATAATCCTATTTTGCTGCTTTATCCTCATACCCGTTTGGGCGACACGTAGCACAATTCCCATAGTTCACGCACTAAAATATTTAGTAAGGAACCCCCCTGAGATGCCAGATGAACAGGTTCAGATTCTTCAAACCAAGAACTTTTTTTTAAATTTATTTTAAAGGTAGATTTCTACTTCATTGTTTAGAAATAAAAACGTCAAGATACACAGATCGAAGGATTAAGGGGAAAAAAAACAAAAAAAACAGAGTTAAGTGAATGAACCCGAAGAGGCGGACGCCACAAGTCAGGTCTTCATTCCTTTGTCGACGGCTCAGGGTCACACAGAGTGTCCACCTGCTAATTCTCACAAAAAGGACCCCCCATCAAAATCTTTTCTCAGGGAAGTCATTGAAGGACACGCCAATTAATGGACTGCAAACCGGGGATGCTCTACATCATCGGGTATTTTAGGCAGAAGGTGAAGGGGGGCCGCCGAGGGACACAATAAAACCTAAATGTTTAGATCACTTATTAGGGCAGGAGAGGGAGGAGAAAGGACTCGCTCAATTAGTTCACCAGTTGTGCCATGAATGCTTTACAGACATTTCCCTCTGGTTTTGCAAAGACACTATCTGCAAACAATAAGGTTTGTGTGACAATATAGGGGGGTGTGCGGCATTTCCATTCACGCCACCAAATGGCAAAGCAATTTAAACCCACCACACACACACTGCCGCCAAGCACGCTCATCTGGAGGAAAGAGTCATTATTAATGCTTTATCAGATGGAATGATGCCGTTTGAGCGTATTGGGTATTGTTTGAGCAGAAAACCGTTTATCCAGGCAAAAATACAAGTTAAATACTCTTAACCTTGCAAGATATCTGATGGGTGAACTAAAAGTTCTTTAAACCTAACTGCTATTTAGTTCATGGAAAGTGCTGCAAAGCCAAGATCACATATTCCAATGGACCCCTCTTTACCCGGCACGATAATAATGTCCCCGGAAGGCTAGATATCCGGAGCACACAACCTAAAACGTAGCTCTCTAGGAACACGAGGTGTCCCTTATGTGAACGGCATAAGTGCCGCCAACACCTAAAGTGGCTTATCTCCATTAGATTGAAAGACGGCGTAGGTGGAAGGAGAGGCACGGATGCTCATTTCACCTTGGAAACTGAATAGAGAAAAGGCAGAGAATAAAACCCGTTCCTTACAAGGAATTGTATTCCTTACAATAGCCGTAGAGGCAACATTCATATAAACCAAGTGTAACCAAAATTCACCCTTTACCAGGAACGCCTAATAAAAAGCAAATACGGCAATGTTGACTTAATCAGTTTTTTTAGGCATCTATTGTGTGTAGTGTTTATATTATAGCAAGTTGGCACTTGAGCGTTAAATGGCGCAGGGTGCGATCAGCTGGCGCTCCGTTCCCCAGGTACGACGTGTCGCTCACCTGGTAGTTGTTGGCCGGGCTGTTGCCACGCCTGGTAAGTGCTGCCCCAACCCTGGGTTACAAACGCCTGAGGACCACTGCAGTAAAAATGAGAAGGAATCACACGCCGTACTAATCTGCCACATTTATTGTCTATTAGAGTGAATGCATACAGGGCAATCAAATGCAAGTCATATTGGGATGCAGAGACATTAGCTGCTTAGCACACTTGTGTCACCTGAAACAAAACAGAGAACTCTGGCATCATAACCGACCCCAACTCGCTCCCATACCAAAGTGTAGCCACTCACTTCTGATGAGGTGTCGCATGTGCCTGGCTAAAAGGACTCTGCCCGAAACTGCTCGGAGCCCCTATTGCTGTACCCTAAAAGAAAAAGACAGAATAAGACTTAGAACAGATACAAGGCATGTTCTCTGCTTTTATTACTGGGATTAATGTGTTAATTCCTACACTCCAGAGATCCTTTACTTTAAATATTCTTTCGCAGATCTTTACAGAAATCACAAAACCCCCGTTCCTGGCTCACAAATACCGAGTCGCTGGTTAACTGCCCCCCTCAAGCGTCAACCTACCCCAACTTTCTCATCGATGAGATGCCTCGCCAGCTCGATCTGTTGTGGGACACCTCGGATGGTGAATATCCGGACGCTTGGATCCGTGTTGGGAGGGGGATTTCTCTGAAGCTCCACGTGGGCTCCGGATTGCTGGTTAATGCTTTTGATATTTTCACCGCCTGCAAAACAAGAGCGAAAGAACAGGATTTAGGTCCGATAACCAATATTTGGCAATGATTTCAGTGTCAAATTTAAAAGCAAATTTTGACCACTTAAAACGTTTCCCTTGTAGCGAACTGTTCTCAGTCTGGGATATTGCTTTGTTTCCAAACGCCTGATCGCAAGATATCCTTTATTATTTATTAGTGGCGCTTTAATGCTGTTCAGAATTGCATAAAAAAAATTGAAATTAAAGCAGAATTTGTTTTCCCCCCTAGAAAGAAAGAAAATAGTAATGGGGCTTGTTAGGGATATTAATGAGACAAAATAGGCAAAACCAATATTTCGTCACACACACAAAATAACGACGCTACCAAATATTGCAGTACCACATCCACAATATTAATTTAAGGAGATACCCTATATTTTATCTCCGATCCTAAATTCTTTCAGATCGACGAAAATTATAATTCAAATTAGATAGATATCGCCACGATAGTCAATCAAAAATATTTATTTATTGTGAATACAATTTATAAAATCTATATACGAGTCACACAGTGCATAATATAAAACACAACGTTCTTAAAACATGTCAAAAATAAATCTATTCAAATACAGTATATTATCGATAGTTATCAATATGAATTAGTACTTTGAGTCTAACACACAATTAATTTCCAGTCCACTCAGCAACCAAAAATTGATAATCAGGGCAGTAATAAAGATATCACTCTCTCTCTTATATTAGTTCAACTAATATGACAAATTAAAAAGTAATTTAATTGTGTCTACGAGTATTCGTGAAGTTCCTAATAGATGCAAATGATGTCAAACTTCATCTACAGGTAAAAATACCTTTTCATTATTATTATCACGGGTTATAAGCTGCAGTCTCACAAGCCGCCATATACAATAATGCAATATACTATTTCCCGGAAACAGGGAATTCTATACGAAGAAGACAAAAATCATCTCTATTCAGAATAAAAACAATTATATTTACCACCACTTGTTGCTGTTGTCCAACTGGTCCTTGTAGAAATTAATCCAGGTTCAGTGGTAAGAAATAAAGTGGGAAAGAATATAACTTTCTAAAAGTTATATAGGTTAGAACTCCAAGTAACTCTAAGAGTGAAATATGGTGCCAGGATCTTTAGATTCCAATTCTCTGGGGTAAATTTGGTGAATCAGTCCGTCCTTTTCCTTTTTTTTTTTTTTATCCAAGACATAAGCTTAAAAACAGAGCTTATTATCATAGCCTCCACCTTTTGGTAGGAATTCTCCAATCATAACGGTGGGTTTTACCCATTATAATTAGGATTTCTACTCATATTTACACCGTTGTAATTTCTTAATTTACCTGTGAGAGACGCTCTGGTCTAAGAATTAACTTAAAACCGTTACATATATGTGTTTGGAATTTATCCTTGGTCACCCTAATCGCCAGGTGCTACCTCCTAGATAGTAACTCAGGCCTTGGTAGTTACCATGTATCCCCCATTCCAAGTTACATTTCTAAGGATATGCAGCGTCTACTCCTTAACTTTCTCATGGAAGATAACATTAATTGTATCATATACACTGAAACATCATTATACATGAATACTCCTTTGTTCTCTATTATAGAGGGAACAAGGACAAAAAGAAATAATCACTACATGATTAAGTAAAATAAAATGGCTCTGACTCCATTTTGTGTTCATGTAAAATACAGAATATATGGAATACATGTTTTCTATGATAAAATATCTGACAGGCTATTGACAGTAATATGGAAGCTTTTAATGGAACGTTTACTGAGCCATATGGAGAGAATGCATTCATTGAATCACAATGAATGAAGTGATGGTCCCAGTTACGCACCCAAACAAAACTGCTTTTGCTGGGAGAGGAGACGGGGGGGGGGGGGGGCAGCAGGGGGCACACTGAGTAACAAAAACGGAAATCACTCTCACCCCATACGCCCTACCTTAACAATTAGCCGCGTCTCAATAACCCAACCGAGACTCGCACAAAGGCCTTTAATTACAGGTTTTAACTACAAGTTGATAAAACATTAAAAGTAACAAAAAAAATATTTTAAAATTCTAAACTTTAGGGCTGGACTAAACAGCCAGATTTCTAAAACCATACAGCTGGCGAGCAAAAAAAAAAACGGAAGGTTTTTTTTTTTTTTTTATTATTTCATCCGGCTGTCCGTGAAAGATTTTTCCAAAAATATCACTGAGGGGTGACAACGAAGGACCAATTCTTATTTGCGAGAGCTCGGAGCAAAATCATTAAAGCGGCAGGAAAAACGCTGTATGGGAGTAACGGAAAACAAATAATCAACAAAATTGTGATTTTAGGTACTAAAAAAAAATTAAAATATATTATATATATATATATACATTTTGCCTTACAATCGCAAACTGTTATTGCCATATATTCCATGTAGCTATACACAAGGTGTAGGACCTCGAGATGCTTTAGACAGCCTGGAACCGCTGACCCCAGTGAGCCTGTTTTATTTTTTTTTTTAAACACACCTTAATATCCATAAAGCACTTAATTGTTAACCCATTCAGCCCTGTGTAGTTCTGTAGAATGAACTACTAATAGCTGGCCCTAAACTCACAAGTAAAGAACAAAAAATGATTATCACTTGTTGAATAAGCGTGCTAATTGCTCTGGTAATTAGGGCTCTAGAGGCTCTGGTTCACAGCCAGGCATTTCATGCTGCTTCCGCAAACGGCTCGCGAGTCCTAAAGCTATTGTATCGTGCAGACGCCCGGCGGACATACACGCCGGCCAAGTGGACAGCAAACGGATAAAGAATTCACCCCCCCCCCTCACCCGCAAAGCTTGGAGGAGGACCCTCTGCTTTAGGCAGAAAGGGTGGTTGAGGCATGGAAATGCCTCTCAGGAAAGGTATAAGGGCCGGCAAAAGAGGAATCCTCAAGGCCAACAGCGAAGGATTCGCTTTGCAAAGAGGTTTCCGCTGATGGCTCAATGCAAGAAGTCGAAAGTTGATAAAGTCACAGCCAATCATCAGATGTTGAGCGGACACCCCAAAAAGACATGAAAACTACGCTACTTCAAGTGTCCAAATTTATACAAAAAAAAAAAAAAATTAACTCTGCTGTTCAGTATCAATACATTTTAGATGTGTGGAGGAACCAAGTTTTTATGCTGTTCCTGCCTTCTTTTCATGGGTTGATGCAACTCTTTAGGGTTTTTTTTCCCACTAAAAGCCATGTTTTAAACTTTGGCTTAGTCTGAAATAGCATGATTTTATCTTTTAGGTCTAGCTGTTGCTTTACAGCATTAGCTTACATTGCCATCCATACTCTGTGCAGTCTCAGAGTCCCGTCTTAGTCCTGTGCCCTTTTATCCGGGGGGGGGGGGGGGGGGGAAATAGTTGGCGGCGGTGTCAAAACTTCACACCCACCTCCCCTTCTTTTAAGAAACAAGGACCAGAGGGGCCCCGCAGCTGAATGGCTACTCGTAAAGCAATTAATCATGACAGCTAAAAGGCAGAGTGGACAGGCTTGGGCTGCCAGCCCCCTTCATTATTAATGGCATTTATCATGGAAATTTGGACCGAGCGAGGGCAGAGACCGTGCGCGGGGAGGGGTGGGAGCAGATGATCAAAAAACAGGGGGCTTCCGCTTTTCACAGAGCGAGGACGACAATTCTTAACGGCCTGTTCTGGAGTTAAACCCGCAGCGTGAAGGTGTGAGACGGACTTTCTGGTAGTCCTGGAAGTCACAAGAAGTTACAACGTAACCAGGTAAACCTAAATCAATACTGTTTGAATACAAAGGCCATTCACTCATTGAGGTAGCCACATGAACGGACACTGAGATCTACACTATACTTGTAGTAGAGTTTGTATATATATTATTTTTTTCCTTTATTATTATTATTAATTTAAAGTAAAAAACGAGTGAAATTCAATGCAGAACAACGAGTCTCTTTGGAAAGGAAAAGCTGTGGTGATCTGGCCTGCGTTATACTGAAAACACCGATCCCAGGCTGGAACGACTGGCCGCGGGACAGAGCCATTTTACCGGCCCAATAAAACCATAATTTGTTCTGCGTACAAACAGCGAGCGGCCTTGTGATTCCTGTGCCACGAGGTGTGTTCTTTCCAAGCCTTTTCTCTTACCTTTGCCAATTACCAGTCCGCATTTGTCCGCCGGCACAGTGTACGTGATCTCCTGCATGCCGCCTGGCGTACCAATATTCCAATCGCCGCGACTGCGTCCCCTCGCGCGAGCCACTGCAAGATTTCCGAAACCATCGCGTTCCTGCAGGAGAGGAGTTTTAG
Source organism: Sceloporus occidentalis (assembly GCA_023333645.1). Taxonomy (NCBI): domain Eukaryota; kingdom Metazoa; phylum Chordata; class Lepidosauria; order Squamata; family Phrynosomatidae; genus Sceloporus; species Sceloporus occidentalis. The sequence continues at coordinate 195,032 of JALMGF010000127.1, read as the reverse complement.
GGCAAAGTCTATGAATCAGATTAGGCTAATTGACAGCAGTGCAGTGTATAGGAAACAGAAGCGATACACATAACCTGTGCTAGAGTCCCGCCATTTGGGTATATAAACGTTTCTAAAGGTACCGTTTATGGCATGTTTTTCACCAAGAGGATTCCGAGAACATCTCTGAAGCAGAAAAACATATGCCTTGAAACCTTTTAATGCTGCGTCAAAACCATTTCAAACGCTATGCAATTCAACTAGCAGAGTATAGATTGTTAAACCGCTGGTATAATTTATTTTTAAGAAATCCGATAGACTTAACTTTCATTTAATCTAAAAAAAAAAAACAAGCTGCGGAACGCCGCAGTCTTATTTTATGCCTTGACAGAAGGCTGGAGAACGTAAAAGCCGCTTATGTACACAACATATTGCGAGTTAAAAGTAGCATCTCAGGAGCCAGAAACGTATATAAATGCCAGGACAGGGAAATGTCACAGAAAGGGTGAAAGCCCCCCCCCCCCCCCCTCCCGGGAAACTTGCAGTAAGCCCCCACACAAGACAGACGGCGGTCCACGGTTGTCATAAGCCGCTCACCTGTGCCGTTATAATAAGCTCGTTGATTATGTGAGCAGCGTGCTGACATCGGTCTGGGGCGCCCATTACTTGCGCCACTCGCTCGGGGCTAATTCCGTCATCTGCGGGAGACAAACACAAGCCATTTCAGCAAAGCGCCTGCTGTTCCACACAGAAACAAGCACATATAAACACGGCCGGGGTATACACTGCTACTAAAACAAGAGATTCTGCAAAAAAAACGAGAGTCTGCTACCATACAGCTTGCTTATGTTCCCATTTCTGCTGGAATTAAAAAAGGGCTCCCTTGTACGAAAAATCAGCTGGGAAGAAAAAAAAACTTTTATAGATTTCAAACTGGGACCCTTGGGGCCCTAATACGACACCCAACGAGAAAAGTTACAAACCTGGCTTGAACTGAATCCTCACTCCGGCATCATTCTGAATCTTCTTGATCATTTCACCATTCCTCCCTATTACGATTCCCACAGCGAACCGGGGTACAGGCACCTGGCCAGCAACAAAAGAAGGGTTTAATATTAGACAAATTGCTGTGGGTCAGATAACTAAAAATACCCAAATAAAAGCAGGCTTTCCCCGGTTTTTTGTTTGCTGGTTGCGATATCTCACCGATGTAGTGTTAGGGCATTAAGTATACGCTGTGTACTAGAAATTATCTGGCACATGAAAAACCCTACTTTTTAGAAGACTTAGAGGTGCATATTCTACTTAAGAAGAAAATAAAACCATGTAAACATCAGGTTTCAACATGTATTTTATATCAAACATTTAATGTAATAAGTGAACCTCCGCCATTTTATTACCGATACTGGATGACACCGCCTGCATGATATACCCCCACTAAATTAATGGCAGTTTTTTGGTAGCCCTTTTCACAAAGGCAAGTATTCTGTTCATCACAATGAATTTACATAAAAGACTAGCAGTATTTTAGAAACTTCTGTTAATCTGTTAAATAAAATGACCCCCCCCCCCCCAAGGTACAGTGGGAACCCCATTTGAAATGCAGATACAAAACAAGATTTACGATTGGATGTGAAGCAGATTCAGGCCGTTTACCTCTACGTTGCATCCACCCATCCTGGAGCTGAAGTCACTACGGACACCCCTGAAGTCAATCTGGTCCTTTTCTCGTATGATCTCCAGAACCAAGTCTCTCGCTTGCTGCAGAATCAGAGAAATTGATAAAAGCCATGAGAAGGGTCGCCATATTTGCAACACACAGCTTCCCCGCCAGACAGCCAGGATTTGCTAAAACCCACAATGAGTTAACTGTCTCTTTGCAGGTGTATTAACCCCTTTGTGGGCAGAGCGAAGGCCTGTACGCTTATCAGAGCAATGCGCCGTGCCCCTTCCCCGTGCCAGCACGCCAGCTTCTTGGCATAAGCACCTGCTAAAAAGTAATGCGTATTTACAGCACCAAAACATAATTCCGTTCTCCTGCCGGGGGCCTTTATCCCGGTGGGAGACGGAAACACGGCTGGTGTGATAAACACTGGAGCGTATCTGCTCTGGTGTGACTTTTCATGACGGGCTTTATACAGCGCACCAGAGGAAAATGTTTTATACAGAGTGCATTTGCCTAAACCCTCACGCTGCCTGAAGGGCAAAGTCATTCATTACAAAACATGCGCACAGCAGCCGGCAAATCGGCGCCGTTTGTAGAGAGAACAGAATGGACGTACCTGTACTTTGAAAGGGTCTCCTGTGATCCTAAGCGGCTTGTCTGCCCCGGTCGGTAATGGGCCATCTTGGATCATAATCATTTTAACGCCGGTCCTCTCCTATAAATAAATAAATAGCTTGTGTTCACAGCGTTGCGCTACTCAAACTTGTCGGAGAAAGTGTTTTCCTTTCAGGGCTTAATGGCAATGATTCTGTCCACCGTGTGTTTAACGCCTCAATTTTTCTTTTTAACAGAAACGAACGTAGCAAAAGCACTTCTAATCATCTCCTGCTATACGAAGACGCGGGGGAGCTAAAGTCCCGCCATAACAGGCACCCAGTGGGTTCAATACTAACCGGGACAATCTACACGGACATTAGAACACAGCGGAACGTGAACCCTTTTCCACATTTTAATATTTAGATTACAAGCCGAAGATCAGATTTCCTGTGTGTGTCTGAGTGGTGTGAATATTTTGACAAGGCTACCTATGCCATTTAACCCTTCTGCAGCCACCAGACCTACTGAGCGTGCTCAAACGTCACATGTCCCGTAAATTAATCAGCTCGGTCAGCCGAGCGGTGGTGTAAAAGAGCACCGGTAAGAGATCTGGTGGTAAGCTAGCATGCGATCTGTCCATTTCCCGCGCTCGGCAGATCCAGCGAAGAACCTAGCGGCATTCTGTCGGTTCTACCGACGCAGAAACCTCTCACGTGGGCCAAGAAGCCGCCTTCTTTGGGGAGGGTGTTTTAGGCTAATGTTTAACATCTCAGAGAAATACAGAGGGATGAAAAGGTAAAAGTGAATTTTAAAAAAATGACAATACCCACAGCTTTTAGAGAATATATTCTCTGTCACGTAAAGGGTTTAGGAACAAAAATGTGGGTTTTTTTGGGGGTAAAAGCTACACAAGCACAGTAGATTAAATATTAGAAGCAGCTCACACTTCTGTGCAAATTAACATCCTACAAAGCATGTCCCACACTGAGCATAATTACACTCTTATACCTGCTGCAGAACAAAACTATTAGCAGAAGAAATTAGAAGGCGCTAAAAAAAGGAGGAAAAAGGAGGGAGCACCGGTAGGAAGATCTTAGGACTCGAGAGAACTCGTGTTTAACCCTCTTACTGCTGTAACAGTAGCAAGATTCTGCAATTGCGTTACAACCATAGTGTTAGGAAGGACAGCATTTTGGTAACCAGTACCTGCAACTGTTTAATGGTGTCGCCTCCTTTGCCGATTACTAGACCGACTTTAGAAGCCGGAATTAAGATCTCCTGGACTGTGTTGTTTCCGTCCATGTCGTTATGGAAGCCTGGCCCGTTCCGACAGCGTTCGACAATCTGTCCTAAAAGACGCTTTGCATGTCTGCGGGAAGAAGCACCGAGAAGCGAGTTATAAGGACAGGTAGGATCTAGAATATAAACCATTATTCTGCCGACACCCCACACCGCAAATAGGATCTTTTATTTTAAGCCTAGACAGTCACAATAGAGAAAGTAAATGGTGCACACACCTAACACGACGCTGACATTTCGCTCGTAGTAATCAAAATTTATCCAAGTAAAACATTTGTCCACGTTAACATCAAAGCATACTATGGAAAAGTTATCCGAAAATATTTTATTTATATAGATTCCACGCGGGCAATTATTAGAAAGGCTTAGAGATGAATCTGTTATAAGGAGGTTTTATTGTCTGGATATATTCCCCACGGCAGAGACGGTGTTCAGAAAGAACACTCACGTCTGCGACAATTCTGTTTTTTTCACCTAGAGGTTTCACTGTACAAGATCCAGGGCAAGCGGTTTATATTATAATATATATATATATATATATATATATATATACACACACACACACACATATACCAACAGAAACCCTGTGGCTTTCTAAGTAATGTGCAGTTGCCTATAACAGTTATTCCAGTTCATTGCTCACAGTAGCCGGTCATAAACGGGGGGCTTTGGAACGCCCCTATAACTCCAGAGACCAACATGGGTGCAGTAAGGTCTATTATTTTTGGAGCGTCTGGGGAGGAGGGGGGGGGGCTGATGCCCAATGCCAGCTCTAAGTAGAGAGCACAACAGGACAAAATACACATAGATATATACACACAGAAACTGCATCGTCTCTGCCTGCTGCGACAACCTTTCAAGGACCTTTGTATTCGCTCGCTAAGCGAAAAAAAAAAGCACAGTAATTGTGGAAGCAAGATTGCAGCTTTTGGGAAAGAAAAAGGGAGGGGAGGCATGGGGGTGGATTTCAAGGAGATTACACTATTGCGATTTTGGCATTTTAGACCAGGAACTAATCACAAAGAGCTTGTAAGGGAGACAACGACCTGTACGGCAGTGTCGTCGATATACCTTAATTTGAAGATTTGGGGGGACAAAAAACAAAACAAAAAAATTATATACACAAGAACCCCTTACTCTATGCTTTCCGGTGCACCAGTCAGGACGCAGGATCTCTCCGGCAAACCACCGCTATCTGCAACAAAATATAAACAGCAGTTAGAATCCAGAGTTAATATGCATATTTAGGGTTGGAAACGCTAGCTTTCGGACACAGGAACACAATTCACTTTAAACTCCGATAGCCTCCCCACCGCAGAGAGGTTCACTTATTTTGGCAAACAAAAAGTTTACTTCCAGTTGGGTAAGCGTGTCTGGGATGGATTATGCAGATGGTTTACCTGGCGCTATTTGAATCTTGCAACCAGATTCTGTCTGGATCCGTGAGATCTGCTCTCCACCGCGACCAATTACTGAAACAAGGATAAAAGGAGAGAAAAAAAAAAAAATCACGTCTCATCTTGGATCTCCTATTCTATGTTGGTTCTCGACACCTTTGTTCCAACAATGGCTCTCCACCAATTACAGGTGAGACATTTTCAGAAGGATGGGACGTGTCCTCTAATTAAAGTGTCTCTAACAGTGAAAGATTCAATATGGTCACATGTATGAAGGGCTGTATGCAAGCATTAGGAGGCCCAAGCCTAAAAACAGACGGGCCACCAGTTACAGACTCCACCAGTTAGTGATTCTGCCACAATGTAGGGGAATGAAACTACTAGGGACCTTCAATGTGAAACTTACTGAATCCCACCATCTTGTCAGGCACTTTAAATTCTTCTGTCATCACAGTTCTAAAACAAGGGAGGAAAATGTCAGAATGAGGAGAAAAGGCGACCCTTAAATTTACACAACAGACAACCATCTTTTACCTAAAGTGATCTATTCTGACACCCTTCCACCCGAATCACTGAATCTAGGCAATGCTTCTTAAGTTAGGACTTGCAGCACCCAGAAAGTTTCTAGTAGGCTTTCCTTCCACTATTAGATTTCATGTAAAACTTTTTACAATAAAGTCATATGTACCGGTTTAATTCTACATCAGTGACCCTAAAAGGCTTCTGATTGGCTGAGACAGCAAATAGCTTACATTACAAACTGCTTGTCAGATAGCTATATTAACCTTTCTTTACGTAATAGACTTAGAGACTTTTGACTTTGCACATGGCCATCCTTCTCCAAGCTCTCATCTTCTCTATTAAATTATGTTTTTAGTCCATTAGCCATTTTTGGGGGGGGGAAAACATGCGGATTAGCGTAGAAGAAACACCCCCCCCTTTTCTCAAGTCTCAAAAACACCGCTTGTCTCATACTAGTCTACAGATGGCAGATCAATAAACAATTAGATTGCGATCAATAAATAATAAAACATAGCCCACTGCTTACCTTTGATGTACCAGGGCTCCTAACTGGTTACCAACTGTGGAAGAGAAAGAAAAGATGGAGGAAAATGAAAAGTATTATTTCGGATAAGCCAACTTCATCTTAGTGGAAAAATACATTCTGTCTAAAGAGCTGGAGGTAAAAAGAGGAGGGGGGGGGGGCAAATAGTCTCCGTGGCTAAAATAAATGCATTATGGGAATCTCATTGAGGGAAACGGAAACTGCAAAGGCCAGCTGGGCGACCGATGGGACATTGATCGCATGCTTTCATGTGCCGAAATAAGGAGAACATACTGCAAGTCCCCCCCCCAACATCCCGGGTTACTTGAGAATATAATACACAGGAGAGAAGGGAAATCTTTAAATCCTCCCGCGTAGCCACCAAATTAAACATGATGTAAAAGATTAAGCAGATTGGCACGCACATGAATACAGGCCAAGAGTGGAGCTAAAGACACGTCTGCTTTTTAAACAGATCAATAAGCCAGATAATAGGGACGCGTTTTGCTCTCCATAAAGAGATGGTAGAACAAGTCCATCGGGAGCGAGACGGGCCGGGGGACTCCTGATCGCTCAGAATCCCAAATCTAACCGTTTTTCAATGGTGCTTATTTACAAAATGATTTGCGGTGCCGACACTACGCATGTCAAATAACCAACAGGTGGTACCAGGGGTCTACAGACAATCTTGAATAAACACAATCTTGGCTGGATTTCCCAAGATCATATCACTTCCTGAGCCAAGAGAGAAGACCAAGTCATTCCGACCACCAAGGAATACATCAGGATAAAAGATGTACAGAGCAACAGATAAATGGCGCCAATTACTTTTCATATCAACCTTGCCTTATTTCAGAAACACTTTGTCACTGGAATTCCGTGAAAAGTCCACGTGCGTTCCAAAACACAGAGCCGGCCGTCCACCATGAATCCGACCTCGGCCTTTACATCCCAATGGATAACATGCGTTTCGTACGTTTGTGGAACAGGCGCTATTCCAAAAGGCAATCATAGAGACCAACTTTTAAAGTTTGTAACAACCAGAGCTTGTTCTTGTAACGATTGAAGAGTTGTAGGCAAAACATGCCGCACAACAGACTTGGGGGGGGGGCAGTCCCATGGAACCCCCCCAGCACTCTATACCGATAATGTAGGTCAGTGTTGACAAAAACCTGTTTTCCCTTATCTTGTTCCAATTAACTTATCGGCAGCCCTGGAGGCCACCATTTTGTTTCAGTCATGTGATATTTGGGGTGACTTTCCCGGCACACTAAGTTGGTGCTTTATGGCAATGCTAATGAAGTCCACTCCTCTACAGAACGTATTAGAGGGTGATTAAGGCCAAGACATTCCATTGTTTCCCACGGGCGGTACTCAGGGCGCTCGTAGACTGGGGGCTCAGATAACAGCGAGAACTCATAAATGGTGAATATGCATCTGCTTAAAGCCATAAGAACATATTGAAATGCATAATGGAGGCCGTTACCCATTTCTCGGCGTGTAAACAAGTGATTTCTATTAAAATGTAAAAGCTACACGAGTCTCATTTCCTCCTCACCATCTGCTTCTACTGCACCAAGCAGCAGCCATTCCTGCGCATGCAGTAAAACGCACCGGTAACCCCGCATAACGGACACCGTTACTTATAAGAAGGGCTATAGTGTATCCAACGCGCGCCATGTAAGTGTAAAGAAAACATCTTCATTCAAACGAGTCTGGAAAGGTTCCAATAGAAGGCACTAGTATTTGTGGCATGGCGTCATGTGGATGAATCACTTCCTAGCCTCAGGTACACGGCAGCCGCCGACAGCTCCCCTCCTCTTTCACGCGTTTGATAACAGGCAGGAACCAGGATATTTCCCAGAAAACCTCAAACTTCATATTTTGAATTCTGCAGCACTTCCTCCAGGCCAAAAACTCCACGCAGCGTTAAGCGCATCACAGCACACGTCATGCTATGGATCATATATACCAGGCTTTGATGATGCAATACTCTAAATTCTTTAATTTGAGACTAAAAAGCCTCCTACTTGGCCTCATAAATCATCCAAGTAACACCCCTCAGATTGTCAAGCAGCGCACAGCCAATGGGGGGGGGAAGACATTTCTGCCCTGCTTTACCACTGGCTGCATGGTCTTCTCCAGACCACGGGCAGATAGACTAATGTAATTTAATATGCACATGCAGGTTGTATACTTATATTTATTAAAACGATCGGGGACAAAGGTGGAAGGCGAGTAAACGTGCAAGCGTTTAGTGTAAATTGGTCTCTTCATACTAAACACTCATGCTTCAGCATCTCAATGCCCCACCGCCAAGAACCAATACACGGCATGCAGGGGAGGGTAGATAAACTATTACACCGAGGGGGTTTGTGTTCTCCTCCTCCTCCAAGCTACAGACCAGGCTACGGAGGGGCAACATGCAGAGTCTGGTCCAATGACAGATACCCCGATAGGAAAGGAGTGTGTGTGTGTGTGGGGGGTACTTACGATCATTCACAGGTGCCAATTTTTTACAATCCGGCTGGTCTGTCAGATGGAGAAGAGAAAGAGGAGGAAGAGAGGGACACAGCGCTCTTATTCAAGGTGAATTAGTAAGGCATGCGGAAGACTACAGAGGAGAAAAGATTTAAGGTCAAGGGGAAAGTCAGAGACACTATATGGAATAGCTAGGAACACGAGGAGTTGGCACCAAAACTGCTCTGAAACGGGTAAAAGAAGTATTATATGTCCTCCCAATTAGTATTAATTGGTTTGTCTTTTAATCAGTAGGCGTAGCATGTATACTATCAGTGGTCCGCTAATACACTCGATTGGCTCAGCTTCCATTGAGTAGAACGGTGCTACCGAGCATGTGCAAGACGTGTACACACACACACACACACACACACACACACACACACTGCGCATTTAGTAGATCGAGCAGTGGGTGGAGTTAAATGACACGGAACCATCGTTTTCTAACCCCATCACCAACGCCCGGGCTGATTTGCATGCAGTAAATGACATCAGAGTCCATGCGCAACGGACTCCAACATGCATTTAAAGTTATAATGGGTTGCAGCGGACCTTTAAGTCTTGTGCAACCGAGTTCAGGATTCTTAGAGACGCGGAGCGCCCAAACACACAAATTCTGACTCATTCACCGTAAGTCAGGCAACAGAGACAGGCAATGTTTGTTGTTGCTATAGAAACTGAAACGGCTTCTTAAAATTGTGTTTCTGAACGCGATTAAAGCCCCAAGAAAACGGCAGATCTGCCAAGCTTTATTTGCTCAGCACACTGGCGCGCAATTTAACTTGGAAGCCACTTTTAATAATTCCAACACACAATCCAGTCGGATTAGTGATACCGCTAATAAAACAACCCACCTAACAAGGTAACCGGAACTTAATTTAACTCTTTGGTACGGTGCTCCCCCCGCGTCATATACGACATAGAACTCGGTGGCAGAGCCAGCGAGTCTTAAAAAGTATTTATCTTTGAAGAGCGGTCATTATTTGTCCTGATATGCTATTTATAAATAGCATGTTTCCGCCTGCCGGGGGGCCGCATGCACGCGATGTTTAAGCCCCCGCTCTGTGAGATTCTAACGGCGTGGCGCGGCTCTGTCAACGCAGGACCCGACGCTCAAGAAATGCAATAGGATCAAATAACAGCAGCTGTTGCGTATACGTTCAGCAAGCAGTCGATCGAGGGCTAGAGGTGAGTAAACAAAAGGCTGGCGAGATGAAGGAACAAAGTAAACATTAAACAACATCGCTGGTTTACAAAATCCACGCAGCGGCTGCAAACGCCTAAGCAGAAAACGGCCGAGCGGATCTTTGCATCACTTCTGTGGAACGAGCTACGTTTAAAAAAAAAAAAAATGTTACGACTTGGGGAGGAAAAAAATACCAAGTTCTTAAAGGTACGATCAACCCCGTGGAACCTGCCGTAACGTGTGTGCTGACCGCCAACTGTTTGACCTCAAGAAGTGCCGGCTCCTAGAACAACGAAATCATTTACCAGGCTCGATAGGCGCTGACCAGGCTGTGTATTGCGGTTATGTTTAAACACTAGAGTTTTAAGCCCGCGCAGCACTGAACACACCACTTGTTCTTCCATTAAACACTGCGGAGGTGACAGGGCTTTCTATATTTGGATAGCAACGGAGCGACGTTTTTAAATAGTGAAGGGGCCACGGCAATACGTTACCGCGACAGATCCGCTCGTGCAAACACAAAGACGTGTGCCCGGGCCCTAACAGATACTACGTCCGAGCACATTTATTATATTAGATTTAATTATTCAGCTGTAGTTAGAACTTTGAAGCGAACGGCACACAGATTTTAAGGAAGCACAGAACGGAAGAGAATTAGACGCACACACAAACAAGGCGCCAGGAGGAAAATAATAGCAAAACCCAATCGCTTAACGCGCATGCTTCAGAAGTAACTTCATGCAGAAGGTGTATTTTTTTTCCTCCTATTTTTATCATACCCAACATTAGCTGCTTAGGTGTAGAATATTTTATAGCGTGAATTTATCTTAATATAACTGACCAAAATAGCCTACATTTTCTAAAAATGCAGAATAAATAAAAATAAAAAACCAAAAGCAAGATTTTTTTTTTTGGTATTGAATTAAACTGATAAGTTGTTAAAAGCTTCCTGCAGCCGGAGGGGAAAGTTGCCTCCACTGTCACTGAACAGATACAGGAATGCCAGAGGTGAGAGAGCCTGAAACAGATACCGGTCAGCAGCGATCGTCCACTAAAACTCTGGACTTTAATAAGAGGCCGTTCGCCCCGTCAAGTTAAGATAGATCATTAACAGAAGTAAACAGCTGGAAAGAGACGGGACAGAAAACACAAAGCGTGTGCCGCTGGAAGGCCTGTGGACCGCTACAGCCGCACACGCTTGCATAAACACCACAAGCCAGGCAAGTGAACATTGTGTCCGAGTTATTGCACCGTCTTACCTCCATCGTCGAGGGGTCTTTTTTGCACGCCGTAACCATATACTGACGGGTCGACGAGCGAGCCAGAATTATTCAAGTGTGGGATGCCATCGATTTTAGCAGCTATCTGTAAGAGAAAAAGGCCAAAGGCATAAGTGGAACAGCAGCAGCAACGCGGGAAGCCCGGGGGTTAGGAGGAATATATTAAGCCACACAATTAGCTGCCTAGAATCTCTAAGCTCTCGAACATACAGAGCTCTTTAATTAGTTTTAAGCGAGCCGGACCAAGGGACAGGCCCGAGCCAGCCACAGATATCCAGGCGGTAAGACGGCCGGCGCAGACTGCGCTACAATTAGCCAACGAAAACATCTCCCAGCGTGAATCAATTGAATTCAGTTACAAGCCGGCGGCTGAAGTTATTCCCGGTTTTTGGAAGCTTGCCCGCTTTTATTGTTTCAGGGGAGCAGCGGTTAACGTCACAGCACTGACTGGGCATGACAGTCAATATGAATATGAAATGGATTTACAGCCAGTCGCAGGGCATTCCAAGCGGGACTGCAGCTTTACTAGCCATTGCATGGGGAGGAGGACACAGCGGAGGGCTCTGCCAGGTAGGTAAAAGTCAACGTGACATGAGAAGATCTTAGCCACATTAGCCAGCTCTCCGAGTTAATCTGCGTGTGCGTGTGTGACCTTGGGGGATGATGGAGGCAGCCGACGCTCAGATCCGTGCACGAGAACTTCCAACGCTACGACCGCACACCACCCCTCAACAACGCAGCGGTCTCTGCACACTCACTGCTTTGCCGGGCTAGAGATATTTTCACGTTCCAAGCGCAATCTATTAAACAAGTATTACCGAGTAAACATTAAAAGCAAGTGTCTGGATGTAATGTACTCGCGGCCGGCGTTTGCAAAAGCAAAATAAACTAAACAGAGGGCCTTTGTTGAGAAATATTCTGCAATCTGTTTCTAAAACGGTAACATGTTTGTAGAGCGTAATCTTTTCGCTCTTAAAAGTGTGTTGTTTTTTTTTTATACAAACACCAAAAGTACATAAAAGGGCAACGGAACATATTTGGGCTAAGCTGGGAACGTGATAAAACTTTAGATCAGGTTTGAGGCAGGTATCCCCAGCTTTCTGTAACATATCTTCACGCTACGTGCCTTTCCATATGTTATATTTATACGCGCAAGGCTGCAAGCTGCGACAGCAGAAGCCGCTGTGATTCTCCCCAAAACGTAAGTGTAAAGCTTTTTGCTTTAAGAGTCGATTAGACTTTTCTGCAAGTTCCAAAAAGCTTTGGTGTTGGGTCTGATTGGCCAACACGCTACCTTCTTGAAAGCCACACACCTTCATGACAATGGTTTCACGCTATGTGAACAGGTGATCATGTCAAACTAAATCATCCCGTGGATGGCATTTCTACACGCCAAGGGTTTTTAAGTGTCCGTTTTGAGGACTGAAGTCATCGTCGGGACTTTGTCACCGTCCTTTTACTAGTCTTACTGATCACCAGCGCGTGAATAAAAAAAAAAAAAAAAAAAAAAAGAGTACCCAAGTTACTTGGGGACTAAAGACGCTGGACATTATTATATGCTTTCATGATGTAAGCCTCGAGCCGGCAGGAACGGAAGAAAAAAAAAAATGTAGATTAGGAACATCTGTGATATTTCTGGATTGGTGCAAAAATAAAGAGCAAACCAAACCTGATAACTTATCACGCTCGCCTCAGAAGAGAGAAACGCTGAGCGGCTCCTTTCAGCAGAATCTCAGGGGTTTCTGCTTTAACCAGATCACACGGAACGCTGGACTATTTTAAATTAGTTATCTAAACAACCAAAGTTGGGTTTGTTTTTTTTTTATATTAAAAAGGAAAATGTAGGCAATAGATGTTATTAAAAAAAATGCAATATTGGCTTTACCAATTGCCCGCAATCCATACTATTATTTTGAACTTTCTAGGAAAAAATATTGTATTATCCAAATACTTTGCGATAAAAAACAGCCATCTTGGCTTTAGCCAAAGACATCCCTATAGAGAGACGACCTATGGGTTCTCACGCTATCCTTGACCTCTGCAGGTGCAAGGTCATAAGGCAAGATCACCTATTTTCCTGCACAGATAAAGAAAGCAGAGATCAAATGATTAGTTTTTCAGAGCGCCTTTTAATAAAATACACGTTCTAAAAACGTGGGATTTTCAGAAAATGGGGGAAAAAAAGATGAGTATAAACAAAGTTCTCAAGCTGTAGGTCACAGAAGTGGGGGCTGGGATGCAAACCTAAGAAAAGATTTCAGTAGAAGGGTTAGAAAGTAGCTCAATGGCAGTTACCTAACCCCCCCCCACTCCACAGCAAACCTGCGCCGAGCCATTTGCTGAGGATGATGGGGGTTGGAATTAAAATGGCTGGAATAATACCACTAAAATGTGATTATCCAGGATAGCACGCACGCAGAAATTAGTGAAACATTAACTTTTTAGTATTCTAGAATACGTGTAGGAAGGCGGCATGCAAATTGAAGTGCGAGCGTGAGAACGTTATGCGGAGATTCAGAGAAGGCAGGTAATTAAAGGGTTAAGAGTCGCGTAAAAGTATCTTTATTCAGTCTTTCCATGGTAATGAAACACTGTAAATATGTTAATTATACTATATAGGTAGGGGTCCAGAAGAATGGGCCAAAAAAGTCAGCATTAAGTGTAAAGTGCAGAAGACAGAGTTTGTTTTCTAAAAATAAAAAAGAACATATCTGGAGGACATAAAAAGTTAAGACTGGGACATTAAAGGCACCATTTTAACTCCTACCTGACCAAACAGGGATTATAACCCCTAGGCATGGCATATGAGGGGTGAAAAGTGGGCTGGAGGCCATAAGCATGGGTCTGGACACCCAGAGCACTAACGCTGGCTGTGCATACGTGCAGTGATAAGTATACTGTGGCCATTATTGTGTTGGCCATAAGCAGGAGGCCTGTGCTGGGGGTGGGGGCGGAGGGTAGGCCTGGAGCCCAGGAGAAGGCCTCAGACCTCTCTAACAGTTACCTACCAGGGGGAAAGCGTGTCAAGGAGGCATTTAGGGACTCCACAGTCCCCCTGAAGGCCTCCTACTCCCACTCTGCGGCTTTCACCTTCCTACCGTCGTTCTAGTTGAGGCCTACCCCACCCTCCCCCGTACCGACTACTTCTCGAACCCCGCCGGCCTCACCTGCCGAACCCGGTGCAGCGCGTCGGCGAATCCCTCGGACTTGATCCCCACGGGAGCCGCGCTCTGTCCCTGCACCAGCTCGGCCATGGCACCCGCCACCCACAGGAGGAGGCCGCCGCTACACCGACCTCACTCACTGCGCACGGGACCCAGAAACGGAAACTAGGCTACCACAAGAGGAACTACTTCCGCCGGAATGAAAGTAGGGAAGCTGGCGCGTACTGTAAAAGATAGGGCAGTTTCATGATGACGTATGAGGAAGGCCAGATCGAGGCACCCCTCAGACCGGAAGTACCCGGTACGGACATGTGAGCGGCAGGAGATGAGCCAGGCATAAGGGGGGGGGATTGGAAAGTTTGTTTCTTGGCCGTGAAAGTTATATTCGTCACATTTCTTATTTTAAGAAATAAAGTTTTATGGTTAATAATGATGATAATGATGATTAGGGTTCTCTCTTATCATTATTTCCTACCTATAGCCGATATCTGTACAAAGTAAGGGCTTCATCTCTGCCACGTGTACCAGTTTCACTTTGGTGTCACGTCCCCCTTTTATTGGCTAACAGTGTTTAGCAGGAAAATTAATTTTACTATTCAGGTCAATATTATAACTTTTTGTTGGACCAAACAGTGATTACATTATATTATAAGTCATATTACATTTATTTATTTCAGTTTAATGTTTGTATGTTTATATATATATATAATGTGTGTGTAGATATATAAATATATATGTGTATATACATGTGTGTGTAAATATATATGTGTATATAGGTGTGTGTGTAAATATATATATGTGTATACATATATATGTATGAGTATGTGAAAATATATATATTAGAGTCGATATTTATTTCTTTTATTTTCAGGTCTTACCACGGCTTTTTAACACTTTTGTAATTTAGAGTTAAATGCGGCATCGGAAACATTATTTCTGCTGCTGTCGAATACCCAAGCCTTTCCCAGAAACAATTCTTTAATCGTGTAAAATGTTGCTTTATTCATTCATTTATTTATTTTTGCAGGGAACTTTTAACACATGTGACACAAAAGCAGACACTGATGGGTTGGTGCAACAGAAACTGAAAAAATGCTTCTTAAATGTTTCTGTGTTTAAGTGATTATACCATCAGAGGAAATACATTGATGAATCTGCTAGGGTTTTTTTTTTATTGCTTAGCATTCTTCTGAATGCAGTGAATGTTTTGTGTGAATGGGACAGCAGCTTTAATTAAGTTAGTGGGTGATTACAGTTGCCGAAGTACCAGCGAGGCATCAGACGGTAGGATATAGCCTCTTTCGGTTGACAGATAGCGTCTTCCCTTTTCGGAGTCGGACTTGGCACGGATTCATGGCTTTCATCCATGTTTCATCTTTAGTGATGCTCTGCCAGCTCCCCCTCTATCCGGTGTATTAAGAGTTTACTAATCGGAGAACTAATTTCTGCCGGGTCCCCGTGGCATGAATGATCAACTGAGTTATAGCTGACAGACGTGCGGAGCTCCCGCGCAGAGCAAGCTACGTGAGATGGCTTTCCAAAAACAAGCAGCTGTTTAGTTTGTGATAGTGGTGGATCATTTAACTTATTCCTTCTTTGTGCAATGACTACTGTAACCCTCAGCCAAACAAACAGCAAATTGTACATTTTAACCCTTTTGGTGGCAGAGGGGTAAGCTTGGAGGGGTTATGTACGTTCGTGATCCAGGCCAGTGGCTGCCGCTATATTGTCCAGGTCTATACCGTCTCCCGTTGCCACTGATAGCTCGACCCACCCTACTGGTGAGGGACTCGGACATGTTCGCCAAACTCTGTTTCCTTTGTCGGTTAACCCAACATTGCGTACCTCTAACGTAATTCCACCCTTGTTACACAGGCACCTCAGCACAGTCACATCGCTTTCTGCCCATGCTATATGGACTTGCGATGTCGTGGAAGGCCTTGGCCAACAACTTGGCCACTGGGATTACTTGCACCTTTTGGCTAGGATCAACCTTCGAGATTGGGAAAACTTGGTCCTATGGCCTTAGAACTGAGGCCTTATGACTGAGGAGCCATTGAAGCCCAAGGTGGTTTGGAGCCCCCAGATATGGTCCCTCTGGGCTTCCATCCAGCTTGTGTCCCTGGTAGAGGTACAGGGTGTACTTTCTTGATGGTGTTGGTAACTGCGCCAAATCACGCTTTGGACCCTTCATGCACTTTTTTTTTGTGCATGTTTCTTTTGATTGAATTTATTTGACACAGTATTTGTTCAATGGAAATGATGCAGTAAAAACTGGGTTTCTGACAGGAGAGGTGGGACACGTTTTGGCCACCACTTCCGTTGAAGGCTTCAGTGGTTCCACTCTGTTTAGGGGGTCTTAGAAGATCCAGCCCTCCCTCTGGTTTCATCTATGAAGGGAAGGAAGACACTGCAGATACCTATGGGGAAAAAAGTAGTTCCAGAAGACTGGGGTCCCGGTTTCCACTATGGCTTAGTTGGACACCCCTGAGCACCGTGGCTTGGTTTTTCATATGACGAATGGGACAACACCTTGGGCTTCCAATAAAAATAATTTTATTTTATATATATATATATTTTTTTTATTTTTTTTTAAGGAAGCATCAAAATTTTCCTGGGAAGCAGTTGTATAAATAAAATAAAAAGAAGTATAATGTAATACCTATAAAAGTAACTAATGTGTAAAAATTTTTTTTAAAAAAAACACCAAAAATGTATTTCTAACACCATTATTGCGCAAGGCCCTCCTTACCCCTTGTCTCTGTACTACTTGTTATGTCCTTGTTCTACAGCACTACGGAACATGATGGCACTATATAAAACAATAAATAATAAACATAACAATACATAATATTCAGATAAGGTCTGCAAAATGGCAGTTATCAGTTAAAATAATTGCACATTGCCGGCTAATGTCTGTGATAGAACCGCTGGCCATTTGGCCCCTTGGCTTCCAAGGCACAAAGAGTAAGGACCGATAAGATTACTTCTCGCTGAGTGATATTATGAACACACTTGGGATTTCAGGGCATTAATTCGGGAGGGAACAGCTTGGGGTATCTATAAAGTAAGCTGCCAGTATCTCTGACCTGTAGAGGGTTAAAGGCTATTATTATGCCGCTAGGGAAATTCTTGCCTTCAGTTGTTTATGTAAAAAAAAAAAAAGTTAGAGGAAGAAATCCTTAATTGATTAGTAATTGGTTTGTAAATGGAGCTTGTTAGTCGCGGTTCAGCTCACATAGCCTGTGCTGGATTTACCTTCTTGGCTTACAGGTCATCTGGTGATACGACCTCTCCTCCCATGCTATCCTTCCACCTGGAACAGAGAAGGCATTCAGTGGGGTATTACTGACACTTGCCCAGGTTAACACTCCCAAGAGGTAGATTTATTCCGTACGAGCTTCGCAATACCCCTGTAAGGACAAAAGACCCAATCAACGATGGCCGCATTCTATGGAACTCTGTAAAAGTAGCCTCTAAACGTGTTTGTCTACTCAACTATCACTTCTCAAGAGCAGGGTCCTCTTCTCCTTCGTATCACTATATCATCATTATCATTCATTTCATAAAAATGTAATTAATTGTCACTGTGCCACCAAAAGTCCACAGAAGGTCCAGATTTAGCTGGGGCGTTAAACACAACAACACCTAATGCTATTGCATGGAATCGCACTACCACCTCTGCTGGCCCAACCTCAAATGTCTTGGTCCTTCTTGCTACAAGGAGAACATTTTAGATGAAATATATATCATTGACGGGAGAAAAGGATCTAGTCTGCCCTCGATACATTCTCTTGGACACAAACGCCGGCCTTCATAGTGGTCTCCATACAGTGGTGTAGAGCTATCAGAAATTAAGACCTTCTCCCTTTCTGATGAGTCTATTGAGGTGTTGGGTTTTAGTCTACACTGAGTCAGCCATCTTTACTCTGTTCTTCAAGAAGAGCACCAAAGAACATTAGGCTTAGGTAATCCGCTTGATCACTGCTCCACATACACTATTCAGGCAAAGGCAGCGATGTCCTTTGAAGGCCACCCTTGGCCGTTTATCCCTAAAATTAACCATGGGACCAGGCTGAAAACAGGGACCGAAGCGCAAGAAGCTCTCATTAATATGAATTATGGATGGGGAACTTTCTAAATGACCGTGAGACCCTTGAAGTATTTACCCTTTAATGGCCCATCGTGAAGATTCTATGTTATCCAAATGGAAACCTTGACTTACTTGAGTCACCTGCATTCAAGCAGAGATATCTACCATGGCATACTGACATCAAAAGCACCAATTGGCAGTCTTATATGTGATCACAGCTGTTTAGGAGTCAGCTCCAGACTGTGTGACCCTGAGAATCTGCTCCGTCACCGTAAGATTGGGGCCAAAAACCCTGAGATTCAGGGTAAAACCCTGAGAGTTCTCGGGGGAGTCTTTCCCGAAGAGCTGACAATCTACAATGACCTTACCACAAGCTCCAATCATAACATATGTTCTACACTGTGATGAAGGTAGTTGTAGTCTTGCCGAAGCATTTTTTAAAAGATCAAAAACCATAACATTATTAACGAGGGAAAAGGATTCATCTAAATAGATTCATATTCAGCGCATGAAAAATTTGTGATTTAGAAATAGAAAGGGTTAACCAAAAAAAATCTTAAGTTGCATTAACATATATTTTATTTTTAATTTTTTTTTTTTTTTTAAATGACAGGATCTCAGTCTAAATACCCAATAATTCACCGGGAGGAAATTGGAATCCTTAAACACTTGGAAACAAATTTCCGACGGAGATCATTCTCGGAACTGCGGGGGGGGGGATAAAAAAATAAATAAAATTAAAATGATTTGTTTCCGTTTTATTGAATGAGAAATGAAAGTTACAACGCTGGAAATCTTTGGCCGGTCGCAACAAAGCACAAGGAAAAATCTCATAGGGAAAAATCGTTTTTTGGGGGGTAATGGCTGCGGATAAAGGGTGCGCGAGCGGGGGTACGTGGGGTGGGGGGGGGGCCGGGGTTTTTAAAGCAACATGGCATAATTCAGACATCTAGATAACTCTTGCTTCCTTTCACCCCTGGGCCTGCTGCAAGAATTACTTGTATCATAATGGTTCAATTACGGTGAAACCCCGCAGAGAAAATTATGGATGTTTGTCTGTATTTTTCTTCCCTTGTCTGGACAACTGGAGATATTTTGTTTTCTGTTTTTTTCTCTCTCTCTTTTCTCTTATTTTTGTAACGGGTAGAGGAGGAGGTACGAGCGTAGCTTAAAGATTTTTTTTTTTTGTATTATTATTCTTATTCAGCCGGTGTATATGTGACTGTTACATCGTATCGCGCCGGTTAATTGAATTTGTACCGGCTGTATGTAATATTTTGTTCGCATATCGCAGGTCATTCTGGCTAACAACTTTTTTTTTTCCTCCCCGATAGATAATCCTGCTGTGCTTTTGCAAAGCAATGTCCTAATATCCAGTGGAATCGTGACCGTTTTTTTTTTAATCTTGCTATTGTGTTTAAAAGGGGAACTGTTTCTCGTCTTTAAATCTTTTAATATAACTAAATTCAGTAATTAAAACTACCTACAACTTGTGATTTTTGTTTGTCGGACATTTAACTGTTTTTTTTTTTTTTTTTATATATATATTGTTTCAAAGTAAGGAGCGGGATTCCGATCCGGGGCAATTATCTAATTAATTAATTTTCCTAATTGTCGTTAATTTTTCTACCTTCTCCTTACAAAGGCTGCCTGAACCAATCAAAAGCAATCAGCAACTTAACGACAGGGAATCGAGATAACATGATGGGGAGGAATAATCAGGCGGATGGCTGCTCCTATCGTATACACATAAGATAGGTTTCCAATACATAGCATATTGGCCTGTAATTGTCATTATTTCATCGTTAATCATCTCTGTTATTCCTTTTGTGAGTAAATAAAATACATATATATATATATATATATATATATATATATATATATGTGTGGAGGAGTAATGCAGATTAGATAACGCATTGGATCCCAAATCAGCCCTCAAGGCAATTAAACGGGGGGGGGGGGGGGGGATTAAATCCATGAGGAACAAAAATAAAGAATATACTCAACGTTTTCTTTTCTCCAACAAAAAACATATATGACACGTCTCCTCCGCGCGATCTATGATAAGGATGACTATAGAACACGCAGATACCTGCATTTCCACCTAGACACATAAACGCGGCGGCAGAAAGTAATCACTCGCTCCATCCGGTTTTAAATAATGTTTGACTCTAGATCGTAAGCTCTATTGATCACGGCCCTCCTCACCTCTTGTTTCTGTAACTCAACTTGTTATGTTATATACTTCTTGTAATGTCCCGTCTACCCATTGTACAGCGCTACGGAATATAATGGCGCTACATAAAACAATAAATAATAATACGGGAATAATAGGACAGCTTTCTGCACGATCCAAGACTTTCTTGAATTCCTTTACTGTGTTTGCCTCTTCCACTGGAAGCCTATTATATAGGTATCCGATATATATATATATATATATATATCTATAAATATATATATTATATATCTTTAAATATATATCTTTAAATATATATCTTTAAATATATCTATAAATATATATCTATAAATATATATCTTTAAATATATCTATAAATATATATCTTTAAATAGATCTATAAATATATATCTATAAATATATATTCATATATATATACTGTATATATATATATATACTGTATATATATATATACTGTATATATATATATACTGTATATATATATATATATATATACTGTATATATATATATAAATGTATAATATATATATATACACTATATATATACTGTATATATATATATAAATGTATAATATATATATATATATATATATATATATACATATATATATATTATCCTGGTCTGTGTGTTTGGCAGGATTTGATGACCTGTACATACCGACTTTATCATTTCCCTAACGCCCAGCTGTACGAAGTATTCCGTAGCTTTCATGTGCTAAACTTCCTATTGCCCCACCTGTGAAAATACAGCTGTCCTCGTCATTTACGGCTTTTTTTTTTTTAGCCCCGACAGCTTCTTGCCTTGGGTAAAGGATGCTAATCTTCTGATAACATCAGATACTTTGTCTCATTACTCTACTCCAGGTAAGTCATAGGAAAGGTAGTTTTCAGTGAAACCTCCTGATCTTTATCTCCTGATCCAAAAATAGGTTTCCCCTTAAAAAAACAGTGACTGTCGGCAGTATCCATTACGAGACCCCCAAGTGCGGTCAAGCTGAGCCAGACCCTTACGGAATAATCTCCCATATACTGCAAGCATATTCCTCGATTTTGATACATTGGATACAAGACCATAATCTAAAATTAGAGGATTTAGGGTCTTAGATGGAATGTAAGAAGGGTAGTATGTAAGTGGAACAGCCTCCCAGCAGAAGTGGTAGAGGCTAATACATATCTCAGCGCATGTTCGGTTTTAGAGCAGTAGAGCCGTATTATCCACGTTGTGTCGGTTATGGTTGACTCGTCGGGGTCTTGAAGACTTCCTTTAAACCCGTTCCGAAATAAACTGTCTGTTGACATAAAAATAAAAAATAAAAGATTTTCAATTTCAAGATGAAATTTTCACAGCGGGGAATCTGTTTTTATTTAAATGTTAAGAACTCGTAACAATGAGGAAAATGAAAGGAATTACACCGAATTGGACGGAGAAGGATAATTACCAGGATATGCCAGTTTGATGAATATCTGACATTACTGTCCAAGAGGTTTCCTGAATCAGATTACTTAAAGTGGGGCGGAAAATGACGGTATCGTTCAAAGCAACCTTGAGAAAATTATCAATTTTAAACAAAAATTAGGTTTTTATTGGAGACGGGTAATGTTCCCCAGGGCAACATGGCATTACTCTAGGTGTTATTGGGTTAAATCAGGATTCAGGACCCTCTGTGATCCCTCTACCTTGTGGACTTTTGGTGGCACAATGGACCTCTTCCACTGCATGACAGCATTACTCTATTTCCCTGACCTATGTATTGTTATTAGAAATGATGCATGCAGAGTTATGACATCATAACCTGGCTCCCCAAGGCTTCACATCAAGAGAAGAGGGAGCAGAGACAAAGCTGAAGGAAAGCATATCAAAGGCATCAGGGAAGAAAAGAGGGGGATCAAGGGAGGAAAGAGGGGCATCAAGGGAGGAAAGAGGGGCTTTTGGGCCCATAGAGGGACTGTGACTCTTAAAGAGGGACACTTGGTGGTGTGAAAGAATTGGTTAGTTTTCCTGCGCTATTTTCAATATATTTAAAGTTATTTTAGAAATAGGCGTAAGAAACCCTACATGACACGGTGAATACTGAAAGCAATAATACCCCAGTAAAAAAAAGAGGAACTGGCCGTGGTTACCATAGTTACAGACTGGAAGTGTGTTGATAGATTTTCTATTACATCATTGCTCCATTATTTTGTGAAAAGTGACATCATATGGCGTAGATACATTTCAGTGTTAATTGTGTAATATTATTGTATAACACTCCTTGCTATTGGCCATATGAATAAGCGGTGACCATCACAATCTACTTCGACAAACATGGGCATCCACAGAACCTTAAGAGTGCAAGTATCTGGAGTCAACCTCAGCGGTGACCTCTGCTCACATGAAGAGATCACGAACACCTGTGTTAAAGGGGGTAGTAAAGGGACAGTAAAAGAAACTACCACTGGAACGGGTAATTCTATACCCCTATGGAACACAATACAATGTATCCCTCAAAAGTAACAATGCAACTGGAATAAATGTATCCTCAGGGTACAAAAACCCATCCTAGATAACACGGGCTGATGTAATAAAGGAACCACCTCATTATATGTGTCCAAAAAAGTTCTATAAACTTTAAAAAAGTTAAAACACCTTCTTCTAATCCAGGCTCCGAGAAAGCAGGTAGAGAACCAGAACCAGAAGCAGAATGTTTAAATTCATTGCATGAATCCCTGCAATCACACAATCTCTTCCCTTTCTCCATACCCCATTCCCTCTAGATTGTCAGCTTATGAGCCCAGTCCTCTTTCCCTGATCTATCGGTCCATCTTTGTCCATGGGAATTGTTGGCGCCAAAAAAAAAAAAAAAAAAAAGGAATAATCTCTCATTAAATTATGCCCCTATTTAAGTATCTGTTCTAATCTAGATCCATTTCTGATGATAGCTGGAGGTGAAACTTTGCTCCCTTAGCCATATATATATATACACCTATCGCTCAAAACTTTGGGGTCTCTTCACTGTTTCCATGGAAAACAAGGAAATTTCTGGCTGTAACATAATTACAAAAGTGATTCTAACCATCAATTAGCCTTTGGAACACAGGAGCGATAGGAGTGATAAAGGGCCATTGGAACACAGGAGTGATGGGAGTGATAAAGGGCCATTGGAACACAGGAGTGATGGGAGTGATAAAGGGCCATTGGAACACAGGAGCGATGGGAGTGATAAAGGGCCATTGGAACACAGGAACGATGGGAGTGATAAAGGGCCATTGGAACACAGGTGTGATGGGAGTGATAAAGGGCCATTGGAACACAGGAGTGATGGGAGTGATAAAGGGCCATTGGAACACAGGAGCGATGGGAGTGATAAAGGCCCATTGGAACACAGGAGCGATGGGAGTGATAAAGGGCCATTGGAACACAGGAGCGATGGGAGTGATAAAGGGCCATTGGAACACAGGTGTGATGGGAGTGATAAAGGGCCATTGGAACACAGGTGTGATGGGAGTGATAAAGGGCCATTGGAACACAGGTGTGATGGGAGTGATAAAGGGCCATTGGAACACAGGAGTGATGGGACTGATAAAGGGCCATTGGAACACAGGAGCGATGGGAGTGATAAAGGGCCATTGGAACACAGGAGCGATGGGAGTGATAAAGGCCCATTGGAACACAGGAGCGATGGGAGTGATAAAGGGCCATTGGAACACAGGAGCGATGGGAGTGATAAAGGGCCATTGGAACACAGAAGCGATGGGAGTGATAAAGGGCCATTGGAACACAGGAGCAATGGGAGTGATAAAGGGCCATTGGAACACAGGAGTGATTGGAGTGATAAAGGGCCATTGGAACACAGGAGTGATTGGAGTGATAAAGGGCCATTGGAACACAGGAGCGATGGGAGTGATAAAGGGCCATTGGAACACAGGAGTGATGGGAGTGATAAAGGGCCATTGGAACACAGGAGTGATGGGAGTGATAAAGGGCCATTGAAACACAGGAGCAATGGGAGAGATAAAGGGCCATTGGAACACAGGAGTGATGGGAGTGATAAAGGGCCATTGGAACACAGGTGTGATGGGAGTGATAAAGGGCCATTGGAACACAGGAGCGATGGGAGTGATAAAGGCCCATTGGAACACAGGAGTGATGGGAGTGATAAAGAGTGATGAACGCCTATGAAGATATTCCATTAAAAATCAGCTGTTTCCAGCTACAATATTCATTTACGGCATTAACATCGTCTGTGCTGGATTTCTGATCCATTTTATGATATTTTAATGGATACAATTTGCCTTTCTTTCAAAAACAAGGACATTTCTAAGTGACCCCAAACTATTGAACTGTATGTGTGTATGTATGTATGTGTGTGTGTGTGCGTGTGTGTTTCTATATATATATATAAAGGAAAGCATGAAAATGAAAGTCAGGGAAGGGGAGGTCAGGCCAGGCTTAATAATATTTCTTAGAAAAATGTTCAGCCAGGCATTAACTAGATGTGGAGAAATCGCTATTCTACATCTCTAAAGAAAACGAATAAAAAAAAAAAAAAAAAAAAGAGAATTTGCTGGAAAAATTGTCCCAGTAGGTAGAATGGCTTTTTAAATGCTGTTGGGGGGGGAATAAAAAGTAAAGTGAATTACTGTGTAGATGACAGCTGCCATTGGCGGAGGTTTCTATTCCATAATCAGGCAGAAATACACTGCACTCGGTGGGCTGACAGCTCTGCGCATGAAAGGGGGGAAGCAGAAGAAAGAGAAGGGAGAGAGGAGTACTTTCTTGCTTTGACAGATGGGAATGTCCAGCCCTAATACCTATAATCCTTTGATTTTTCTTTGGCACCCAATCATTTTAAACTGTAGTAAGTTTTTTTTGGCATCAAACCTTCCCTGGCTGGTGATGAGGGGGCAGCGTATGTTATAGAACGTATTGGGGGAGTGGGGGGGATGTCTGAATTTTAAGGGACTTTGAGCAAAAAAAGAAAAAAAAAAATAGAATGTCATTTTATGCAATACTAAGGAATCCATTTTCTGTTTGTTTTTAAAGTTGTTGTTATACGAAGGTCCGACGACCCATGACAATATGTCGTAATGCGGCCATTATTCAAAAAATAATAGGTTAAAAAAAAATGACTACAAAAATCTAAAATCAATTCAAATTTTTACGCATTTATTAGCTGTGTGGTGCCTTTAAAAAAATCAAGACCCCCCTGTGCACATGCGCATTAAAGGCTCCCATGTTTTTTAGTTAGAGAGCTTTCCTGCCGCTGATTGGCTGCTTCAAGGAGCCAATCAGCGGCAAGAATCGTTGGACGGTTATTTGGGGGAAGGCTAGTTTTTTAAAGTGTTATAAACTTTTTGGAGCTTTGTATGATGATTACACAGAGACATTGAGATTTGGATTGGTACTTTGAATGAGATCTCCGTTTATCTGCCTTCAGGTTCTGTTGGTCAACTAGTAAGATCTCCTCTACCGAGTGTGAGTGAAGCAGTGAGTCCATCACCAACCGGCCTCCCTATGTATCGATGCAGTCTTTCTTCGAAGTCGATAGCTTTTATTGGGCCAGCTTAGAATTTGGAACTGAGACTTAAAGCCACGCAAGTTTTACTTTCTGGACCTCTGAAGTCCCTCGGATGAAACCAATCTGCTCTACAAAGAGAAAGCAGCTTGTAAATAAAAACGTACACGCTGCTTTCTCAGAATTCCAAGTTTGGTGTTTCTTTGATGAACCAAGAAGCTAAATCTACAGGGGGGATTTACTCCTGAGTCGTGTTGTTTAAGCCTCGGCCATGGAACTCCGCACCATGTGTTTAATCGGGATCGTTAACGATATTTGGGTCAATGTTTATGTCCTACTCTAACCGGGACAAATTTTGTGTATATTCCTGTCTCCCAAGGAGGATTAAATTTCCCATTATCCTCAGTGTTACAATTTTCTTATCATTCATTATTAATGACATACATTCATTACCTTTGTCAATACAAATTATATATCGTAATCAATACAGCCTCTCAGTTAATCCTTACCCCATTATATATATATTTTTGAGAGAATGCAGTCATTGGGACAAGACATTATCAGACTTACCAGTCGCTGTTATAAAACAATATTTGAAAATGTATAGATTTTAAATATAATAATACTATTTTATATTTCATATTCTGTTTCTTACTCCATTCCCAGGAGTTCTTGCTCTGAGCCCAATCTACTAAACAAACACCCTATCTCCTCATTATACCGCTTATGGGAAACAATAGAATGGCTCAGTCCTAATCACCCAGTGGACTCTAATGTTTTCAGGCAGCTGCATATTAGCCATTTGAATGAGTTCTCACTCTGAGTCCAATCTACTAAACAAATACCCTAACCCCTATAGGACACAATAGAATGGCTCAGTCTTAATCACCCAGTGGACTCTCTTACTAATGAAAGTCTATGGAGGAGCGGACTTTATTATCATGGCCATAAAGAAGCATGTCAGTGTGGTGACTGGGCAGGGAAAGTCACCCAAAAGTATCATTACATCTAGAACTAACTACTGCAACCTTTCCCTTAACCCGTTTCATTCTCAATGCTTTACCCCCTATTTAAATCTTAATTCTACTTAAAGTTGACCTTTCCCGAGAAATGGAATAATGGTCCCCATCAAGACATGGGTGGGATTGTGACATATTCTATTTAATGGGGCTGCATAAAATGAAAGGTGATGGGCAAATTACCCCCAAGAGTTGACAATCGAATGCATTTTGTGTTTCCAGGTACATATAATGCTGCGTATATTCCGACCCATGTTTTTTGTGTGTGCATGGTGGCCAGTGCTCTCCCAGCACGCGTGTTTGTTTAGATGTGCGCGTGTTTGCGGAAGCGGAGCGCTTGCAGGTAGCTGCGCAATTAGCTAACAAGTGGCTGTTTTGTGTAGAATTCTTTCCTGATGTGTTTTAAGTGGGGTTTTTTGAGTGGAAAATGCCTGTGTGACAGAGACAGACAAAAGGGGAATGCATTAGGTTTTATTGGTCTGCTTTGCACACATCTGACGTTAATCTATTAAGCAAGTTTTACTGAAAAAAAATGCTTAAAAAGAAGAAAAAAGAGGAAATAAAAAGGCATTAAAACGATTGTAGCCGACTCAAGCAATTGGATAATGGGCTGAGAGAGAGACCGAGCCGGAATCAACAGATGGGACCCACTATTCCTTTTTGCGAGATTATAAATATAAAATAATTGCCAAACGATCGTATTGTTACAGACATAAAGTGGAAGAGCTTTTTTATTCCCGAAGCGCTCTCTTTTCTAGTACATCAGTGAACGTCGCTCCGCGCTGAACCT
Source organism: Sceloporus occidentalis (assembly GCA_023333645.1). Classification (NCBI taxonomy): domain Eukaryota; kingdom Metazoa; phylum Chordata; class Lepidosauria; order Squamata; family Phrynosomatidae; genus Sceloporus; species Sceloporus occidentalis. The sequence goes on along the minus strand of JALMGF010000127.1, from coordinate 167,305 downwards.
CTCAAGGACGCCACTTTGTGATAAATAAAGAGGTATTTTTATTAAACGGTAAAGTCTATGCATGTCTGACTCAGGTGTTGCCAGCCCCCCCCCCCTCCATCGGATATTACTCCCTCTTTTATTAAGAAGAGAATAACAAATGGAGAGGGCAGCCCCTAACAGGTAAAAGGAGAGGATTCCGTGTAATAATCACAAAGAAAGCCACACATCGTCCCTTCGTTGGTGCGTTAACAGCGGCAGCATAGCAGCAGGGTTAAAGCTTATTTTGGCTTTTATTGAGCCTTTTGATCATTAGAAGGGGGGGGGAATTGCTTAATGCCCCGACTGCCAAAATGAACTTGCGTTAGGGGTTAATCTACTAAACCGTGAGTTGCAGGTGAGCTTTGCCTTCGCTATGCCTTATAAAGGGCCAGTCTTGTTGACCTTCTCTTGCAAAACAAAGGGGACTGAGAGGGCCCTGCCTAATGCATAGTCAAATTTTGATCTATACATGATGACTTTTTTTTTTATTAAAAAGGACATGCATTGGAAGTTTTTATAGTTTTTATAGTTTACTTTGACTCAATAGTCCCGCGCTGTTTAAAAAATATATAAAATAATATATATATATATAGGTATCTATCCTTAAATATCAAGGATTATTTTTAAATATGCTCATTTGACCCAATTTCTCCTGCTACATGTATAATTTTATTAAGGAGTTTACAAGCTCGAGCGATTGGCAAAAAGGGAAGGGGGCAGAATGGGGCTTATTAATTGTCTTTTGTTTATGTGGTTATTTACAAACAAACGATTGTTTTGCGATACATTAGAATCCGCAAAAAAAAGCAACAAATCAAGCGAAAGGGACGTTAAACCTAATAGCCGATGAGGTTATAACGCACGGTTGCTCTTTAGACCCCCATGCAGCCCCTCGTTTCGCCTTATGGATGTATCGATCTGTCCGCATGCAGCCTGGGACTCTCGCAGGTCAGAGGTTTAGGATCACATCTGTCCGGTGGCATCTTAAGGCCGGGCATCTACCCTGTCCGGAGCCTTAAAGGGGGAGACCTGAGTGTAGTCTGATACGGCTCTAGGGGACCGAGGCTGTAGGGCAGAGTGCCTGGGAAGAAGACGGTAAAAACAGATCAATAGCGGGATAGAAAAGCATGGCGTGACCCCGGTGACCCCGCCGACCCCCAACATGCTTAACGTGTGACAGTAAATCTCTGTTATGACTATCTGGGGTAGAAAGAGATAGCAACACAGATCTGGGATACGTGTTTATGAAAGTATGTTAAATGACTCACAGTAATTAAACTGTCTGGATGCGGTTAAGGAATGTCAGCTCTTCAGCCTAGGGATTTCCAAAAGTTCTTTTTTACTTCTTATGATAGGCTTATTTATTTTTGTTTGTGTTCGACGAATACAATAATGTACGTTTATGTATATTTGCTTACGTGCCGTATTGCCAACGACACACAACGAATCAATTTTTTTAGGGATGGGCTAGCCGCGTGTTAGGTGGCTGTCGTTTGTTAAATAGGATCAAGGCATATATGTAGTTTTGGTTACTACTTGGAGGTAGTTAATTCAGGGTAGTTATTGGTTCTCGATCCAAATCTCAAATTGAAAAAAAAAAATCAATAAAAAAAGAAAATACTTAGAAAACTTAATATGTACATTTTATTATAATGGAGACACATTAGACATCTTCGGAAGAATCAAATAAAGTCCAAGATGGAAGCATTTTAATAAAACAAAGAGCGTCAGAATTAGAGGACAATGTGGAAGAATGAGAATATTTTACTTTGCAGAAAGGGTAGTAGATTCCTGGAATAGACTTCCAGCAGAGGCACCACAGGAAAGACATTTTGGGGCTTACAATAAAGACCTGATGGATTTTTGTTTCGCTTGAAACAATTCATTATGAAATTAAAAAAAATAATAAAGTAATGAATTTAGTGAAAAAGTAATTCTAGGAGGGCAGAGCAGGCAATCTAATTGGTTCTTTTCTGCAGTCACTATCTATGTCTCCATGCAAACGATGGAGTGTAAGCTCTTGTGTCTGCCTCCTCTGCTCTCCAACATTGGGAGCTGTCTTTATTAGAACATGGCAAGGATAAGTAAGATCATTCGTTTGTATGTGTGCATTACACATGCACGATCACACGCATGTGCACGCTGACATGTTTTGCGGTTCCAACATGTAACATTGTGTCTTGTTGCGTTAATGTACAGGTTATCAATTCCACCACCAACCATCTTCATCCCTTGAAGACCCCGACGCTCTCCGAGAACCATCGTCGCCTGCGTAACACAGAAGTCCTGAAAATCTTACCTGTCTTCCATATCTGGAAAACAAGCCACCTTTCCCTTTCCACTTGCCCCTGGGGTCAGGAGGGCAGGTGAGAGGGGCTGGGAAATCTCAGAGTCAGATTAGTCCCGAGCGCTGAGTGGCCAGATGGACGCTAGTCTTTCTATGAGGTCCTTGTCATCTCTGTACACTGTAGTGTTGACTGCTGTCCCCTGAGGGGGTCGCTTTGTAATATGTGTGTATGTGTGTATTTACTCTGCTAAATCTCTGATCCCACTTAAAAGAGGGCAACCCCCTCCCAGGATGGCTTGTTCCACAGCCACGCGAATAAAGCCCCCTTTCAAGGAGATGGGTAGCAGAGCCTGAGAAGAGCGCTGTAGGCCACATCTTTGGAATTCAAGCCCATCACGTACAAAGCCACCTTGTTAAACTCATTCAAAGAACAACGTGTGACAGCATCTGTCGCTCCGCATGCTCACGGCCCTATTCCCAGAAATATCTTCTCAAATGCAAAAGTGTCAAAAGTATCATCTAGAACACTAGTTTTCTTTAGCTTTGTTCCAAAAGCAACCGTTTTCTTAGGTTTATGGGCCAGCGATAACTCTATGATCATTTTAATTAGGGAACGGCCAAGAAGATGGACCTTGACCGCCATGTTCTACAGCCCTGGCCTAGAATCTGAGAAAAAGACAGTTGAGGCACCAAGAACCAGATACATTAGAAGACCAACTGCAGACCACATCTGGTCATTATCTTTATTACCCATCGTGAAAAAGACCCCAATATTTACACACAGCAGGACCCTGTACTGGATGGGTCCAATGACGTCCATATGTTCAGCTTTAACGTTCTTTCACCGTAGATTTTAATGAGTGTCTATCCCTTTAAGAAGAAACATCGCTTCACTCCAATGAGCTCAGAAATCTCTGACTCCCGTTCCATAATATTGATCCATCCACAAAATATTGTTTCAATCAATCGGTGGGATTTCTAATTCATCAAACTTTGATATAGAACTAATGATTGCTGCTTTATTGTAATTGATACAGAATTTTTTTTTAACTATATGGGGGGGGGGGTGCTTTTATTTATAAAAGAATATGTTACCGTAAAAGAGTGACCCAGCCTGGTATGCCTACCCATCACACACATTTATACCCAGAGCTCAATCATGGTTTTATAGCCATTAATGCTAAATTGTGCTTAAAAGACCCAAAGACACGCGGAAAAATCCCTTGCGGAATCCCTGGTATGATAGGTCTATTAATTATCTATGTTAATTAACGATACTGCACGTAAAACCATTCCCCTGATCCAAGCTAGCCTTTGGGCCGCGAAGTACCGGAGCCCTGGAGGTTATTAATTAAAGGGACAGTAACCGCTTTATATAATTCCAATGCTGCATTTCGTGCGCTTACAAGGAGAGGGTCTGTAAGGTGCGATACGGGCTCTTTATTCTTTATTTGGCACCCAAGACATTTAATAAATGAACGCCACGCAGAAGAAAGGAGACGGCTTGAGGGTTCTCTAGGAGCCAAAGGGTTAAGTTATAAAGCAGCCATTGAAAAGGTGTTATATGGTTGACTGATTCCACTTTCATAGCAGTTGATTCTGAGTCTGTTGAGCATCGTGTCCTCTGCCCTCCCCACTCTCCTCTTCTGTAAGGACAGTCGAGCCTCCCGTACCGCAGGACACCCGCGGTGCGAGAGCTGCTCAGGAATATTAGCCTCTTCCACTAGAAAGGAGCCATTACCGCCGTGCAATAGACTATCACTTCCGCTAGGAGAGGCCCGCAGATGAGATATTGATCGATGTGACCCCAGCATGCCTGGCAAGCCTACAGATCATCCCGAGATCCTGTCTCGCCGAGGAGTGGATATCAGGACAGGTATCTCTCCGGCTTTTTGTCTCACTACAAAACCCACGACTCACAGCCAGGCAGGGATCTTGTCGGATGCTGGTTGAGAGTCTTGGGATTGGTAGAGAAGCAGAAGCGGAAGAACTATCGGCAAGACCCATTCTGTATGACTCAAAACCACCGCAGGTCTCCTTGTCATATACCTGGTCGCCTCCACCGATCGCAATATACGTCCCTGTACCCGATGGCACAAAATAGAAACATAGAATTTGTCGGCCCCGTTCTTCTGAATTTACCTTGTTTGTAACTAATCTCGTCCTCCAAATATTTAAAGATCTGAGGTTGGATATTTTTATACTTTTTAAAAGGGTAACGGTCACATTCAATCCAGAATATCTGAATCCGTGCCCCCACATCACGTTTTCATCAACAGCATCTGGTAAATCCAATGCATTAAAGTGGGATTCTAACGCAATCTTCCCTTGGGGGGGGATCATGGGAAGTGGCGGGAAAAAGTTTCTATGTATTTTTACTATTTACTATGTATCAATTAGGATAATACGTTTAAATGTTACATTTGACATCATAACACTTGCTTGGCAACAAAAGAAGAAGAAAAAAAGACGTTGGGAGGTTATAATATTTTATTTGCTCTACATTGTGTAGGTCTGTAAAGAAACAGAATATATTTATATATGTATATATATATATATATATATATATATATATACACACACACATACATACATACATACATATATATCTATACATACATACATACATATATATATATATATATAAATTCTCCTACATGGGATTCCTAAAGGGAACGTATGGATAAATTGCTTTAATTGTTAATTTTTTATTCTGGATATGCCGCAGCTAACCTTTTTTTTTTATCGCCTGGCCCAAAAAGGTATGATCCGCGCGTTTCACACCTAAAAAGAGCTAAGAAATAATAAAAGCCCTTAAATACCCCGTGAATGGGAAGTTCATTTTTTTTTTTTTGCCAATTCTTGCGAGCCATTTGAAGAGAATAGCATGACGCGCTCTTCCGCGTGTGCGTGGCTTGACACGAGCGTCGGGAATAGCTGTTTTCTGAAAAGGAGAGGCGGCCGGGGGGTCAGGATTTCTGTGAAAACACGTTGCTAACCTGCGATTTGCCGCAACAAAAAGATCTCTAACAATCACGCACCTCAATCAAAGCAATCGGGTGAGACTAGGAGGAGAAAAAAAAAGATAAAATTGAAATATAACAGAATGTGTCTTCTTATCGCCTCGCTGATTTGTTTTCTAAACGCTTTCATTGTATCGGAGACGTGACCTTCTTCTGTAAGCGGTGATATTCTTTTAACCTGAAAAACCCGGAGGTGGCAAAGAAAAAAAGAAAAGAAACAAAAAAAAAAAAGGCAAATTAACAGATGTCCGACTCAATTGATGTTAGAAGGTCAATGTTGGTTTTTTTAATGAGTGTTGCTCTAAAAGAGATCTATGAAATATAAGGTGTATAGGGCGTGGGGGGGTTATTTCATATACATATTCGCCTTGGAAGGTGATTGTAAATCGCAGATCGTTCTGAAGCTTTTGAATAAACCAATTAACGGAAAATGAGTCTTTTATGTTGATGCAGAAGATGCTTGGAAGATGTTGTCAGAAAAGGCTTTTATAGAGATGGTAAATATATATATACAGTATATATATATATATATATATATATATATATATATATATATATACTGTAGATATCAGAGCTTTTACTGGTTTAACCATTTGAGATACGTTTCCAACAAACTCTTTTTTGGGGTTTAAAACATCCATTTGGCTACTATATCAGCCCCAGTCGCTTAAATAGAAATAAAGCTAAACTTTTCATTAAATCTGGTAGAGAGTAGTGTAATGTCAAGGGAGGGCTAGTAAGGAGGGCAATTAGTAACTACCCCCCCCCCCCCGAGATGTCTGGTTTGGAGATTTTGAGCGCAAAAGTCTTTTTTGGGGCAACTAATAGAGAGAAAAAAACCCTAAAATTATAAAAATAAAAAATATTTTCATCTTTAGGGGGTCAGAGATTGGGAGGTAATGAGAGGGGGTAATACTTTACAAATGATGTGATAGATACCGGGAATTAAGTGAGGGAATGTAAGTATGTATAGTAAGATATAAGGCCATGAAGGACACAGGGATATAGACAGACTATATATATGTATAAAAAGCCACATAATACATAAAGCATTCCTCGTTACCTGACAGCATTAATCTTGATGAATCCAGAAGCATCGGAGGGCTCGTAATCTCCCTGCACATCCATACTGAACGGAAGAGAGAAGGGATCATTTGGTGAGTAAAGAATGGAAGGACGTGCTCAGAGGTGATCAAGTAGATTACCGACCTATTTACATCGACCCACTCTCATGCTTCACAAACTAAAATGGTCTTGACAGCTTTACAAGTTACTAGACAAACAGACTAAATCTTTAGCCTTGTGATAAACATAAGAATGTCTCGGTCTTAATCACCCATAGGGACTCCCTGGCCCATATAAGACTATAGAGGAAATGACTTCATTAGCATTGCCATAAAGCATCAGCTCAGTGCGGTGTTTGAGTAGGGAATGTAACTCAAATGTCACATGACTGGCAACAATGGCGGCCTCCAGGTCTGCAGATCAAGGTGCAATATGGAGGGTTGGAGTCCAATATGGAGGTTTGGAGTCCATGAATCTACACATAATCCACAACCATTCCTTTTCCATCTATCATTCTATTTTTTTTTTTATTTTTCTTTTAGAGAAATAATCTTCTCACCAGCCCCGTTCCATTTTTTTTTTTTTCCTCGCCCCCGTATCTCCACCCCGGCGCGCCGTCAGTCCCCGTTCCCACCCAGCGCGCCGTTAATATCGAACTAACTATTAGCGAGAGACTCGAAACATGGGAATTGCAAAACCAAACTGCTGCATAACCCCCCCCCCGAGAGCTTCTCCAACCCCTCCTCAATATAAATTACCACCATCCTTAAATTGTAGAAGAAAAAGAAAAAAAAAAAGACTTTAGAATGATTTTACCTCCCTTGACGGGAAACTAAAGTATGAAGGAAAAAAAAAAAGAGCGAGAGAGAGAGCAAGAAGAAGCAAAACCGGTGGCTTTTATTTTTGTTCATTGAAGTGATTGTGACCTGCTCTATAATTACGTTACTTTATACCCACTGCGCCGAGGCATTTCCACCCCGTGTTAGTTCTAGCAAGTAGCTTTCTCCCCCTGTTTCCCGTTATTCTGTCATTCAAAAGCTTTCAAACCAGCAATGCAGAAATGAAAAAAAAAAAGGAAAAAAAAAAAGAGAAAATGGTTGGAAACGCGGTGAGTATAAAAGATAAAATTCTCCTGCTCACCCTCACTTTAAGGGGTTTGTTTTTTTTCTCCTCTTTTCACTTTATTCATGGAGTCTCTTTAATGAGGAGGAGGGGGGTAGGGTTTCAGGAGCTTTGGGGGAAAAACAAAACAAAAAAAAGATGGAAGGATAAGGAAAAAAGAAAAGGTGGAAGGTGCCCGAGATAGTCGGGAAAGGAGATTGTTTGAGATTTGCTACCCTATCGCCCAGAAGAATATATATATACACCCCCAAGGCGCTATTACATTTTGGAAATCAAATCCAGGTTTTGATGTTATACTAAAATGAACAGAAATGTAGCAAATTTTATAGGAAAAAATAAAACTGAGATATCGGCGTCAAAGTCCAGTCCTTTCCCGTAATTCTATTTAAGGAACAATGCTATTCCTAAAGTATGGTCGGCCCGAGGCACTCATAGTGGGAACGGTCAGGCTACGGATGCGGTAAGGGGAGACATGTTAACGTTATGGGGTCCTATGCACCAAGAACTCTTAGACCAGCGTCCGTTTCTCTTGGTGGAGAGACATCCCGTGCTTTACACCTGGTAACGACTTCTGTTTTCTGGATAAAGCAGAAAACGTTGCTTTGGTTTCTTTCATTTGCTACCTCTTATCTGGATTGGGGCTTATCCACTAAACAGTGATATTTTTAGATAAGTTATGATAAGACGATGCATTTCATTGGGGAATTATTTACGACCAAACCCAGCCACTTTCTCTTGCAAGAAAGAGGTGATCCCTCATACTACATGCAGTTACAGAAAATGAAACATCTTATCGTAACTCACTGTTTAGCGAATAGACCCCTTTGATACACTGTATGTAGCAACTATGCTGATCTTTAATCGATGGTGAGCCTTATGTTGCCTGCTTCAATGACCGGCATACATCACAGAGTAAGTTCTGGATCACCGCTGTAGATTCAGATATCTTGTCCAGGTTTTCCACTGCCTAACATTGCTTACATTTTGCATAAAAATCTAGAACTGGAAACATTTACACTTGTGTTCTAAACTTCTAGTTTAATGTCCAATGAAATCGTACATCGAGTATCTGATCTAGTGATGCCCCAAACATTGGATTGAATGTTCCTTACAAGCTTCTAGAAGTAGCTAGTGGCCCTGTGACCCAACGTGGCCATCTCCACTCATTCACATGAAGACAAAGTTTATCCATCTATGTCCGGTTATATGAATGTGGTGTCCAAGTAGAGTCATCTCTGAACAGAAACATTATTGTGGCTTGAGGGCTTGCTCACTTTGTTGTAGGGTATATAAAGGATTAAACCACACGATACACCGAATATGAGTGATGGAACCTTCAAGATGGGTACGTTCTTACCTAACAAGTTCTTGGTTGTAGAGGGACTGTGGAGACTCTCTGCCCAGAACATAGACCTGTCCCTTTAGCACGGATACCTGCACCTTGCCTTCTACCAGCTCCTGGGACTTTGAGATACAGTCGCGCACAAAGTCACATTCGGGGCTAAACCAGAAACCTGCGCGGAGAAGAAAAACTAATAATCATCAACAACATGCATAAAGTGAACGAACCCAACATCCCTGTCTGCATTTCTGGAAGGTTTATCCATTTATTCCTAAAGTTTGTTTTTTTTGGGGGGGGGGGTTCGTTCTCTTTGGACGACAGAGAGAAGGATCAGACTCTAAAAGAAACATAATGAAGAACTGTAAAATCTACAATTCTGAGGTCATTCCGTGATCTTGGGATACATTTATTTGTAGCAAGAGTAGGGACGTACAATTAAAAAGGTATCCGTTGAGCTATAAAAAGCCCCCTGATTGTAATCATGACCAACTGGCCTGTTATTGTCTAAGCTGCTCGAGACTCAGAAATGTCTCATTGTTTCTGGAGATGTGTAAACCGCGTATAATGATCCCGCTTTTATTTATTTTTTTAGATCCGTTCCCTTCCCGCTAACTCTTGATAAAAGACGCCAGTCTGTGGGCTGACCTCGCGGCGTTATCAGGGTCAGGAATCAGGCCCCATATGTGCCGTTCTGTGCAGAGGACTCTTGCCAGGTGAGCTCACCTTCCAATGCATTCTCTTAAGGTAACATAAGTCGTCGCGGAGAAGAAAGGCTTCCGCCTTCATTCCCCGGGCACTCGGGGGGAAACGAATACTAAGTCGCATCTGTCCATGAGTCTTTTTTTCCCTAGGGCTGTACTGTCTATCAAAAGGCAGGCTGAACTTTCCCGACTCTAACGCGGGATATTTAAACAAGAGCCTACGGGATAGGGTGAATAACCCCATCATTATAAGGGCCGCAGTGGCTTTAAGTTAATAATCCCCCAAAAATCTAAACATGGCTGCCGACGTTAACCGATTTTCAGGAGTACTGGGGCGAGGTCTACAATTTTTGTAGATCGGGGCCGGAGATAAAGAATATTTCCATGCTTAAGACCATTTTTTTTTTTTTTGGGGGGTATCTCCGTACCTAAAAGTAGATAATTTTCATATTTTAACCGTGTGGCTACTACACAGTAAGAGCAAGGGATTCTGGGGGGAAAAAGGACATGTGACATCATAGACTTTTAACTTTTTTTTGTTGTTTTTCCACGTGGTTTGGCCTCGGAAGGTTGACGTACCGTTATACACCTGTTCTGAAAACCTCTGCGAAAGTTGCTGCTTTATTTTCCGCACCTCTCGGTCCATGGTGAACGTCTCGATGTCTAAGTGAGCTTGATACAGTATGGTTCCAGCCGGCGTCTCGTAGATACCTAGCCATGTTTTTTTTTTTTTTCGGAGGCAAAAGGGGGGGAGGAAAAAGAGAGAGGAAGAAAAAAAAAAAAAAAAAAAGGAGAATAGGATACATGAGGCTCAAATTGCTGGCAAATGACACCATTAATGAGGCTTGTGACAGCAGAACTGTGGTCGGACTTCATTCAGACTCAGCTTGCCGCAGAGTGTATGTGTCATTACCACCCTGCTGGGGGCAAAGACAGACCACTTCGCACCTTGCGGAGAAAATGTCTGGATTTCTCTTTTTTGAAGAGGCTGAAATGACAGGTTTCAGGAACTGATCGCTGCACCGTCGCTAGCCTACCGGACTCCCGCAGAAAGGCTGTAATTAAAGCCAGAGCGAAGGAGAGGAGGCATAGTCGAGAAGGGCCTTTAAATACCAGTTCTCTCTCCTACCCCCCTCCTTATCTCCCCTCCCTTTGCTTCTCCCCCCCCCCCACTACACTCTCACTTTCGCCCCGAGCCTAAGCGGCAAGAAAATAATAATATTTAAAACGAGAAAAGATTGGAGTGCCGGTGGATCTCTGCGTGACTGAGAGCGACGGAGAAAGGCAGAGCTAAAAGTGTCGTCTCTTCCGAGAATGTCTTCTCGTTTAGCTAAATGTCCCCGCTCTTGGTAAGGAACCTCAACGGCGGCCAATGTCATCATCAGCTGCCCAAAAAAATAATAACGTCGATTATATTGGCTAAAAAACCCAACTTGGAAGGCCCTCAGTATGCAAATTAAATAGAAAGTGCCCAAAAATGATAAAGATTTTTTTTTAGAAAAAAAAGATTTTATGGGAATATGAAGAAAAAAACTCGACGATGACATAACGTAGATTTATCATTCAAATTTCACAAACACACACAAAAAATAATTCTCTCACCCCCTGAGAACTCAAACTCCCAATACGGATGATGGGGATTTTAGTTCAATAATAAAAAGAGTGACTTAGCTATTCAACCCATGATCCTTATTTTTTTTTCTGATAATTTCCAATTAATCACCTACCCCAAAAAATACGTAAAAAAAATAAAAAATCAGTGGCAAGTTATTCGGTGACGCCGACGTACTGCTGAATAATGATATGGTTCTTGTTTCATTCTGTATGGTATAGAACATTGGTCTTAGACGATGGATCTCGTTGACGCGGTAGGACAGAGATAACAATTGGCTCCCCCCCACCCCGTGTGTTAAGGGCTACGGTACAGCAACCAAATGTCAACGAATGCGACATTTAAGGGGGTCGCCTGGGGAGATTTCTATTTCCCGTTGACCTGCGTAACATCTACAAAGCTTATGAAGGCCTACGGTGGTGACCGGAGAGCATGCGTTAAGCCAACTGCAAAACCGGCCTGCGGGGTGATGGTTTAGGATCATGAACTCTTCAGCGCCTTGGATATTATTCTCTCTACGAGGCTCCGGAAAGCCACCGCTGAAAGAACCCGGCACGGAATAAAGCGCAGGGGTCTACGGGCTTTGTCAACAACTGGAGCCACTGGCCATCAACTGGAAGCCAAGAATATTCCAGCGAACATGCGCGTTTAGATTCCCTCGCCGTATGGGTCTCTAGTACTTCCGCTGGGAGGCTGTTCCACTTATCTACCACCCTGTCAGTAAAGTAAAAAAAGTAACTAGAAAATACTTAGAAGTATTGATCGGGCCACAAGCACTCTAAACGTATAGCACTCTTAAGGAGTCAAAAAAAGTTAAATTAACCCTTTCTCTTTTATTTTTGTAGCCTAACATATGTTAATTCCAAACGTTCTATGACATTCTAACTTCAGTCTTTTATTCCGAGGGTTAAAAATACAGGAAACTCTCCCCACCAACGCCACCGTAAATCTTTGTTCTTTAGGCGGAATTAAAAGCCCAAACACCGCGGCTGCCTTCTTCTCTCCCACAGATTTAATTTACTTCATTTAATTAGGCCTCCTTCAGAGCAAAAACCATAATTTGATAATGAGGGTGTGAAAAGACACAATATGCCTCAAATCCATTGCAATTTCATCTGCCCCGCGTTCTCCGAATGCAGCGCGGAATATGCGCTCTATTGTTTCACGCTCAGTTACAAAATACCCGCGTCTGCCGGGACACAGTCGCGTCCAGGTGCCCGAAAATTGCTGCTCGCAACTTCTTTTTAACTCCCTTTTTGGCCCCCCCGAGGAGCAAGCAAGATATTTAAAGGGTTAATATCCAAGAACCCCACAGCTCAGCAATTATAGAGCAAGTTTTATGTTTTAAGAATGGAAATTCTATACGGTTACCATTTATATTGTTTTAGAATAAAATACGTAATAATAATGGTAACTGGAAGCAGCCATCTTAATTTTTGCTGCTCGGTGTAACTGAGGCACATTAAAAGAGGTTTATATAATTTGATATATTTTATATCATATATATATATTTATACATATGATATCACTCTTTGAAAAGGATTATATATATATACATATATATATATATATATATATATATATATATATGGACGGAATGATCTCTGAGCTTGCAGAATACTTAAGCTAGAAATCCAAAATGGCTGCCCCCTGAGGCCTCAGTTTAACCATATTTATCTGTCCATGTTGTAGACGTAGGAATGATACCATTAGGTTTTCATTGGTGCACATACCAAGGAACTCTTAAAGTTTACCCGTGGAAGGACAGCAGATAGAAATAGCCACGGGGCATTAAAGAGGATCTGTCACTTTTCACCAAACGCTACATTTTGTTGATTGGTTCGGGCAGCCTTTGTAAGGGACTATTTGGTCACATGTCCTCCGTATTAGGTAATAACGCAGCCCGGAATATCTGCTTTTTCACCCCTAGTTTCTGGATGTACAAATCCACAACGTACCCCAAACCACCCTCAAACTTAAAAGAAAAAAGCCTAAGAGATAACTTTGCCATCAGAAAAATCGCTTTTTTTTTACACTAGCCCCCATTATATATGTTTAGCGAGGGACCACGATGGATCGTTATATCGACTTTTAGACATGCAAACAAAATGGCTGCTCCACCGGGCAAAATGGCTGCCTCCTGCATCTTGTTTTATTTCTCCATAACTTTTCTAACATGTCACATTAACAAAAGGAATGACGGGGGGGAAATGTGGCAATTAACTCTCCCTTCTTTTTTTGTGTATAATTTTCCCTTTATGTGAGGAACATTTTCTCTTCCTCTGACAATTTACTAACAATACTATTTCCAAACGGCGCTCAGCCAGGCATTGTGAAAAGAGATACCGCCGTTTTATTTTGCGGCATATTTATGATTAGACTAATAAACATCAAAGGATTGTGTTTTCACACAAAAGACGGGGGGGGGGGGGTGAGACAGAATACATCTTTTTAAAGCGTGATAGGAAAATTACGTATTTAGGTAACATGTTCCGTTCTGAATGAAATCCGTCTTGCAATTACAAAAGCTGAAGAACCGCAGGTGAAACTGGACCTCGCGCCCTAAGTGCCCCAGACCCCCAGGCGGTCCTGTTGACCACAACTAAAACTCAGAACAATAAAACTTAAAATATAAAATAATGTGTAAAATGTGTCCAAATTTTCCCTCAAAATTGTTAATTAAGGTGAAATGTAAGGATCGGCGCTAGATTGACATGTAGAAGGTATTTGGTGTGGTTGTGATGTGGGTGTGGTTAAATAGATAGCACTACCCACATCAATCAACACACACCCATGGCCCGCCCATCAAATAGACGCCATGTTTATTATGGCCCAATATATTAGCTCATCTGGGCCATGAGCCGTTGTGGGATCTTTACATGCCTAAATTAATAGACATTCTATAATATCACTGATTGATTGTGAAAGTGGTTTGGCTTTTCACGATGTGATTAGGTACCCAAATGATGTAATAAAGTAACCTGACCTAGTGAAAAGAATCCCAAATGACTCCGGGAGATGCAGGAGATTTACTTACCGCGTGATTTCATTCCAATGTATCTGTTCTCCACAATATCAATCCGACCGACGCCATGTTTCCCACTATAAAGACACAGCTGATTAGCAGAGATTCATATATAATAATTAATTAATAATGATTGCAATGAACATAACGGTGACAAGCACCAGAATAACCCAGTCCAGTTACCCATCAATGCCCATAGAGCCAACAAAGCAGGTGGGCTTAATCATTGCCCCATCCACTTCTACCCATTTTGCCATCGCCCTTTTGAACTTAAACCATTCTGGGCCAGCCTTTGGACAGTCAAAAGTTAGCTCAGGATGATGGGAGCTATTGCTCAGCTACAGCTATATCACCACCTGTTGGCTTTGTCTTTACTGTAGACTGTAAGCTCTTGGGAGCAGGACAGTCTTCTCCTTGCGTTCCTTGCGTCTAATCTTACAATGCCACCAAAGCGCCACATAAAGCATTGGTCCACTTAACAGTCCTATGGCATATGTTAGTCCTTGAGGCCAGACATGGAAATACAATCATGTGATCCAATTAATTTTATCCAGCAAGCACTGTGCGGATCCTACTGATGGCACGGAATACACATATCCCTGGTCCTAAAGGGTTAACCACGCAAACATTTTATTCACTGCCAAAAAGTGAAGGTTTAGACTTTGCAAATATTCCATCTTTTAAAACAGCGTTTAAAGTGTAGGCTGTGTTTTCTTTTTATTTTTAACCTTTATTTTATTTTTTTTATTTTTTCTTTCTTACTCTTTTGACGTTTCAGAAGATTATGGACATTTACGGGGAATAAAGAGAAGGGGAGGCAGGTCTTCACAGCTTGATGCATGTGCCTAAAATCCATTACACAAACTTCTGATTTGTACGGAGTGAAACTAAAAAGCCATTAAACATGATCTAATTTATACAGCAAACCCCCCCCCCCCCCAAAAAAAACTGGAGCTTAGCCGGATTCCATCTCCAGAAGGGGGCGCTCATCACCAAACGCCGGAATATTAAATTGGTTTCTGCGGTAGGCAAGGGGGGTTAGGACTAATAAAAACCATGCAGATCCTTCAAGCATAAAAACTACCCTTATTCTAACATTTCAGAATATATCGTAGAGTTCCATAGGTTTAAAAGTACAAAAAATATGTTAAAACTGAACTGTTTAAACCATTTCAATATTTAAATACAATCTGTATGCTTTATTAATGTCATACATGGAGGGTCTTACTGCTTTATAGGGTAGTAGGGCATTGTTAGGAAGAACTAGGCAACTAATGGAACTTGGACAAGAGGTAGAATTAAAGCAACAGTTAGTAAAATTAGTAGCCAATTAGTAAAATATACATCAGCGTTACCCAACTGGAGGCGAACAGGGTGGACGTGTCCCTAAAGGCTTTTCTAGGGTCTCGGCCTGCCGTTGAACTCTCTATACTGTATTATAACACACCAGGTTTTTAATGGGGTCCTGCCCGGTAACATCTCAACCTAAAGACCAAGAGATGTTTGAAGGTGCTGAACGTTTTCCAAGATTGCCTTAAGACTCTTTCCTTCACTGCAGGTTCCTAAGGTCTCATCCCCATAACCACAGGTGGACTCCTCAGTGTCTAAAAGTATTTAGGCATGTCCACCTCGGCTCAAGAGAGCAGACATTGAGCTGAAGTGAGTAGACACTGTTGATGAGGTCCAGCTCTGGAGCAGAAGGTGGACGTTTTAGGAGATGGGTATTCAATCTGACAAAAATAAGACTTTTTGCAGGGTTATCTCCTAACACCTGAGAGAATGTTGGAGTATATTTACTTATCTCATAACACTTCAGAGAATGTTGCAGTATGCATTCTATAAAAAAAATATATTTTTTGGAAGGTTCTGTGGGTCAAGGCATTAGTTGGTACACAGGAATAGAACCATCTGGGAACGGACTTACGCAATCTCATTGAGATAGGAAAACAGTTCCAACGCAGACTTATGTCGTGTTCCGTCCTTAATATTAGTGACTTGCACAGGAACACCTGTGAGAGGGGAGAAATAGAAAAATACAAAGTGGGCGCCAGCAGAAGAGAAAAGACGTTATAGACGGAGAAACCCCCGGGGGACAGACCACTCTCCATTCAACTCTCATTACACCACACACAGCATTAAATGGATGAGACAGATATGAACTCTAAGTAACTTCTTAAATAGCAGGAGGTGGGGGGAGAGGTTACAGATTCAGGGCGAAATAGAAATGGCAATAAAAATACATAGCCCCCCACCCTCTGTCTCTTTACCGTCGTCCCGTCTTTCATTTCATACACTGTGAAATTGCTACCAGTCCCATTACTAATGACATTTCACGGTCTTCCATTGTCTTATAACTCTGTGCCTTCTGTCCCTACACTCGGGGATTTGAGTTTGACAAATGGGAACAGAGGGGGGGGGGGACTGGTGGCCCGGTTGCCCAGTGGTCCGCTTATACCTACCCACCCACCCTCACGTAATGTCTGTAAAGGGCGCCAGATCAGACCAGCTAAAGTTATGGGGCTGTCACCGCTCAATGGGGGTTGTCCAAGTCATCGGGATGTTACGGCCGCTCGGCTTAAAGGGGGATCCCATGAATTAATTATTACACCTTCTACGAGAAAAGGCAGAGAGAGGGTGTGGTGAAGGGTCCATGGGGTGGGTGATTAAAAAAAAAAGACCAGAAGAAGGAGAAGAAGAAGGGAGTATCATTTGGATGGAAAGGGTTTTGGGTAGGAGGGAGAAGACAGACCATGAGAAGAAAAGGCTTATTATAGTTCTGTAGAGTGAAATGAGCAATAAATGTATTAGCATCTGACAAGGGGTTGTT
Source organism: Sceloporus occidentalis (assembly GCA_023333645.1). Taxonomy (NCBI): domain Eukaryota; kingdom Metazoa; phylum Chordata; class Lepidosauria; order Squamata; family Phrynosomatidae; genus Sceloporus; species Sceloporus occidentalis. The sequence continues at coordinate 150,280 of JALMGF010000127.1, read as the reverse complement.
CTGGTACAAAGCAGAGCTGGGCCCGGTTTGCTCTTAATCTCCCATCCATCTGTTCTCCTTATTAACATGCATTGGCCTATTCACTGCCAATCACCTCTTAACAGGCTTCTTTCACTCTCTATTGCTATTAAATGTAATTCTTTGCAATAATGAACTTTAAGCTCCCCTCGTCAGTCTGCAGAACCTTTTTTTTTTTATTCCTCCCCCCCGCGAGTGTCTTTCTTCCAGCGGGTTGGAATCCATCCGTCACTGTTGCCCGAAGCAGGCTGCGCCCGGCTCTCAGCTGCTGATCGTTTTAAAATAGTCAATAATTAGATTAAAACTTCAAATAAATGAAGTGAGGGGCGAACGGAGAATCTTACGGAACAAGGTGAAAGGGGTTCGCCGTGTGGTTTTTTTTTTTCTCCCCTCCTCTGAAAGTAGAGCGAGGCTCTATTTTTCTGGAGGGTTTTTGGGGTAAAAATATGACTATCGGTTAACTACCCTTCGATAAAATAGCATTATTCTATATAGCGGAACCTAATTGTCTAAGGACTTGATACACCTGCGGAGATGATGTACCACAGACTATTCATTTCTAATCTTGGATACATCTTGATTGTTCCTGTTTGTATCTATTTAAATATTTGTAAATTGGTTTATAACTGATGGGGTATTATGAGATTGTTAGGATTTAAAAAAAAAACCATAAAAAATGGCTACGTTGTTTAAAAAGAGTCTTATGGTTAATGCAGAGCTCATCTTTACGAGGAGGTCTCCCGGAATGATTGTAATGGATGGAAGTCTTCAATCTCCAAGTTCTAAACCCTAAACCTTGATTAATTTTTTGTTTACAACCATTCCCCCCTTAAATTACCCTCCACCTCCAAAAGATGGAGATTAAACAGTGTGTTTGGAGGGCCAGGCAATGGGTTCGGAGTTCAAAATCACTCTGGATTACCAATAAATTGAGAATATAGACTAGGACCTCCGCCTTGGAGTTAGCACACCCGGCGTCCTGCTGCACAACGAGACGGTTACAGGGGAGATCTCCCTAACCAGCCTATTTATGCCATGGAGGCTCGGCACAGCCACCATAGACTTCACTAAAAGGCTCTGCGTGTCTTTAAGACACACTGCCCCAGGATATGATGTCATATGTCTACATTCCATTTCTTAAAGGTACGTTTAAAGGTTAGATTTGCGATGCCGACCACAGAGCGTGGCGGCTGGTGATGCTTCCCAAGTTCGGGCCAACGGCGGCTCCAATGGTAAATACATCGCTAGGCTTCACTGGCTAAACCAACATTATATCATCATCAACTACCTAATTCAGGAGTGCTGCCATCTCTCTATTTCTGCTGAAGATAAATGTCTATTTATCATAGAATACATACCTTTCTTGAACTCAATCTCCAAGACATCTGGAACGGCGGGAGATGTGGCCGGGTCTTTCGTTTTCACAAACAGTCCGGCCGGAGCGTGGTTCTAAGAGACACAATAAAAGAGTCACAACATGCCAACCGTCATGACCTCTGAAGGTACAACACGCACATGCAAAGCGTCTGATGGGCAAGCGGGTTAAAGCAGTACGCTCTAGCCCCAGGGAAGCGGACCTTAATCCACAGAGCTTACAATCTAACTTTCAAACTGCTGCACAAGTTAGACCGTAAGAATGGCAAGCAAGAGACAAGCTGGTCTAACATGAACAATCTCTATATGCCGCACATTAGCTCAGGCTGACGGACCGTCGGCAGCTCATAGACATGCAGCACAGTAGCTTATTCTGCAAAGATGGAAAAAAAAATGAATAAGGTTGGGTGACCCCAGCAGGTGCACTGCTGGAACTCATTCATACAGTGTCCTCGAGGTTAATACATCCAGGGGAGCAGCAAGGAACTAGGCAGAAACTCATCTAAAAACATATCAGCCTAATGCCAGCTTTGGCAGCCGTACAATAAAGAGGCGCTTTCTCTCAGCGCTCATCATTCACGGCCTTTCTGGGTTAGTGGCTAAAATCCGCTTTGGCCCATTTGACGGCTCGCTGTCCCTGTCTTGTAGGCGTGCGAATGCTTGTCAATCAGCCTCGCGCCCGACATTCCGAGCAGCGCCTATTTTCACAATGACAGTCGCCTACCCTGTACCGTGGAAATCGAGACAACGGAATGCGGAGCCCGACTTAATAGGAGGAATTAGTTCTCGGACAAATCGGGACTTTATTTTTTCCCCGGCTAAAAAAAAAAAAATGGAGGTATTAAAAAAAAAAAAAAAAGATACGGGTCGGTCATATTTCAATACTCGCCAAACGAGAATCGGGAGATTCTACAACTTAATACGTGATCATTTTAATCCTTGTCGCAGATGAAAGCCTATCTATTGAATCGTTACGTTGAGATGAAGCCTCTTTAGTGAATAACCCCAGACACATGCAGTCTCGGGCAGCTCTTGGAGTTTATAGAAATAGGCAGACACATGAAGAAGCCACCATCTCTGTACTTAGAGCGTCTAGAAGAAGACAGGGAGGCATTGAAGCCCATCTGAAGGAGGTAGCCCCGTAGACGGGGAGAAGTCGGCATCGCTTAGTTTAGTAAGCAACGCGTTTCGCAACTTTTGGCACACGATGTATGGGGGAATCCAAAAAAATTGCTTCCAGGAAGCCTCTTTACATATGCAAATAAACCAATCCCATTCCCGGGATCAAAAAATACCCTTATTATAACCCCACCCTAAAACATGACTTTTATTAGTATGTTTATTAAAAGGTATAACCAAAAAAAAGATTTTTAAAAACACCAGTGTCACCAGTCCTACTATATAAGGTATACGTCACAGTAAAATACTGTTGATGGCTGCTGTCCTAACAACAGAAATAATTCAATTATGACCAGTGACAGAGGCTAATTAAAAACTCAGACAAGTAGCCCCCCTGACATGTTTCGCTCCTCAGAGCTTCATCAGAGATAATAAAGATAAAAAAGAGATAAACCACCGGACTGATCGGTTACACCACAAGCAGACAGGGGGTTTATACCTTTATATACAGAATAATGTATAGAGTAATAACAATCATGGCTGGTGCTTTATATGACAAAGATCAAGAATGTTTTGGATTAAGCAAATGTAAGGATCAAAGCCCAGATGAGTATAGGGCCTCAAGGCCCGGGTATACTCTTTAAATATCAAAAATCAAACTTCTTTACTAGATACTGGAAATCGAAGTCCGTTAGCGTCTAACCCGACCGCGACCAGCTCCGTTACATCAAATAACCAAACAGAAATAGTGTCAATCGCTCTGGCGTTGCCTTTAGAGCAAGCCACGTCGGTTCCTTATTTATTCCCTTTTTCCCCCAAAGCCTTTGGTTGAAATGAGAAGTCACTGCACGCACTGTATCACAAGACTCCTATTTGTCTGACACCGCAGGGGGGCCTCTGCCACAATGTCATCTGGAAAGGAACAGAGGCGAAAGAAAAAAAATGTACCCCCCCACCCAAAAATAATAATAAAAAAAAATAATGAAATAAAAAGGATAGGAAATAAAAAGAAAATATTGGAAATGGGGATACGGGATGAAAAAAAAACAGAGAGAGAAAAGAGTGTGAGAGAAAGGGAGAGGTGGGGACACGTAGGGGCAAGAAATGATGAGGAAATGGGGCATGAATTTGGTGATGGTGTATAGCCGCTTGTGCCTTCAATGGCTTTATTCACCCAGTTGATGTTGTTGTGTCCAATAGTGAATGAACTCTTTCAAAGCTCCATATGAAGTTAAGGCAAGTAAATTTTCAGTCTTTCCATCATTAGAATGCCTCATTGCCCCTCAATTAGGTCTCATAGAGGCAGAAAATGACCCAACCATCTGTTTTTTGGGTCTTTTTTTTTTTTTTTTTTATAATCCCTGCAGATAGCCGGACTCCGCTTTGGGAAGACGAGGTGCGCGGAGAAGACGTGGGGGGGGGGGGGGGACGCGAGATCGAATTGGACAATTTAAGAGAGCGGAGTTTTTTTTTTAGTATTACTATTATTTAGGGTTTTAGATAGCGCAACCATATTCCACAGCGCTGTACAATGGGTATCAGCAAATATCTCTTAAGATATAGAGTGAACTGGGGAAAAAAGAACAAGAAAATGGTTTTTTTTGTGTTCTCAAAGCTAAGAAAATGGTGATCTCCTTTTTTTATTAACAATTTAAGAGCTGGTGGGGCGACACCAATGCATTGCACATCCCACTGGCTCTTAAATAGGTTTCTGCATCCACATTTAACCCACATCTTGTGTAATTATTCCAGTATGGCTTTATATTACACCGCCCCCCCCCATTGCGTTCTTAAATAGCCGCAAAATGGTCTTTTGATTGATGGCTTCCTATTGGTCGTAGCAAAGTTGCTATAAAAGTTTCCTTCCAAAGAGGCGTTTATATATATATATATATATAGACAGAATCCATTGCAATCATAGACTTAAGAGTTCAAAAAATAAAATTTATTAATTACTCCCCCCCTAGAAACTCTTTTGAATTTATTGGCTGGGAAGGGTACCGTTACCATGAATCCACAAATCAAATAAGGCTGATATAATTTTACGGTGAGGGTAGTAGATAAATGGAACAGCCTCCAATCAGAAGTGGTAGAGGGTAATACAGTGAGGGGATTTAAACATGCATGGGATCAGCATATGGCTCCTGAATCTAAAACGAGATTAAGGCTTGAGATGGGGGCTGAATAGGGCCGATCTGCCGGCAGATTCTATATATAAGGGGCCACAAGGAGTCTGCACAGCTCTACAATGGTACTGAGCCCCACAGAGTGGGATTAGACAGTAGCCCAGCTGTGTCGCAAATCACGTGAATAGTACATGTCGCGATACTCTAATTACAACGTCACAAATTGGGGTCCATTTCAGCTTTTTACGGTCTGGAATTCCGACATCTGAAATGTTGATGTTTTGATGATAAATCTCAGTTGAAGGCAAAGAGGAAGGAGGCTGGAGATGTGTGAAACTCCACTGCCAGGAAAGGGTTAAGATGCGCAGGCACTTAGGTTGCCAAAATGATCAAAGACTGAAATGTTTATCAAAATATTGGAACAAAGTGGATCCTTCCCTCTCTGACTGTTCACCTCGAGCTCTTGAAGCCTCCGTGTGCCCTTTGGGCTCATTGAGTCTGATTGATAGCGTAATTAGTGCTGATGGATGCTTTAAGTAGCTCTCAGTGGCTGTCAGAGCAGAACAGCCTGCTGTACAAGTTGTCTTGTTCGGAGGGTGGGCGTCCCACGCTACTCCTTTACAAATGTCTTTGCACCAGATTGCAAGCTCCTTGGAGCACGTCACATTCCAGGCAAATCCACAAATGGAGGAACTTTTTAGTGATTTGCCAAAAACCTCAAATAAAAAACCTACTGCTACACCACACACATATACCCCCAAAGACTTAAATACCCGGGGTTATTAATTAAAGCGTGATAAATGTCTCAAATTGTCTCTATTTTTATTATAAATCCTAATCATTAATATAGAATCCAATCCCAATAGGGTCCAACCTCCCTCATCACGCTTGCAGTAGTTGGCTATGGTTATGAGAATTCCACTGCCTTCTTTGCTAACAGTACCAAATTTGTGCTTGAACACAGGTGAGATAGCTTAAAAGAATGTGCCTGATCTAAAGCAGAATGCCTTGTATTTAAGCAGGGATAGAGGTACAGTGCCCAGCTCTTATAGCTAATGGGTAACCGCCAGTTCTATTCTAGAACTTCAATCCACGATGCTCAGCTAGCCATATTCACAGTGATTTTCTTTAGGATACAATGCATCAGGAGAGTTTCAGATCATTATTATTATTATTGCTTTACATAGCGCCATCATATTCCGTAGCGCTGTACATTGGGTAGACTGGACATAACACGTAGTATATAACATAACAATAAGACTTACAGAAACAACAGGCATGGAAAACCTTATGGGTCGAAGGACTTGCAAGACCAGGATTTATAGACAAATGTCAAATGATGATAGGAATTATAGTCCCTCAACAGCTAAAGAACCTGAACTTGATAAATATTGTAGTTATGCTACTGTACGACACACGTGAATATTCCCACATGGACATGATTTGGCTCACCTTTGGGTTCTCAAGAATTCCACCTTCGTAGCTGAAAAGAGAAAAAGAAAATATGACATTAAGTGGGTTATTTTATAAAATGTTGGGGTCCCCAACACAGAAATACAATTCCAAAGGGGAGGCTTGATGTTCACTTTCCATTCTGCAGCCATGTTTCATTTAGAAGGAGTTCTACTAGATCCACACTAATCGTCAGAAGACCACTAAGGGGAGATATTCAGGGGTGTAAGCCGTTACCTGATGTGCATGAGGTTTTCATCCATGCTCCATGGGCTCTTGGGTGTCACGGGCACTGGGATTCCATGTTTCTGAAGGGAACAGAGGAAGAAAGATTTGGTAAGATCAAGAAAGGCAGAGATGTGTAAGAGATGACACAATGTATAGATCAAATCCCTATACTGGAGGCATGTTCTACAACACCAGGCCAGGAGCTGCAGATTGTAACAATGTTCCCGATGAAGATACATCGGTGGGCAAAACAATTCTGATACATTTATGCGAACTTTGGTACATTTGAAGTCCAAATAAATGGTACCATCCATTCAGGAGATCAGCTCAATCCAGCAGGACACATAAAGTAAAACCATAAGTTTTATTCCATAACCAAGTGCAAAAATAGCAACTGTCTTCATCAGCCTGACCTAAGCACGAGGCTACTTTTATACATTAACAGGTGTGGAAAACCCAAGCAGAATCAGCACCGTTTCCCTACGTTCTGATCATTTCCAGAGCGTGATATACATTACTATGATCCCCGTGATCTCCTGCTTTGATTAAGTCCAAGATGCCCTTGTAATTGCCTTGCTGAGTTGTGTACAAGTGTAGAAACTCTAAGTCATTGGATAATGATAAAAATACTTGGTTGATTTTCCCTATCAGAGGAACAATAATCCAGATATCCTTCGAGCTTTGGCTTACGATACAGTGGCTACAACACTCCAAGCTCCAGTAGAGACTAAATCTTCTAGATGTCCTACCATAAAAGCAGATGCTAAGGGCCCTATGGATCTGATCATAGGCTTTACATTCCATTATTCGTATATAATTAACGATACTCATCAATTGTACTTAAGCCCCTTCAAACCTCCCTAAAAACCCCAAACCACCCCTGCCCGCTGCTCCTATGTATATATTACGGATTTTCCCAGTATTTATGGTTTCAGAAAGATTCTCCTCTATAAAGCCACGTCAGCCTTAAAACCTGGAGTGAGAAATTCCAATGCAGGTACCACCTTGTAAGATCAACCACTGCTTGCCCGCGGTTAATACCCCCTTGCTCACTTGACTACAACCCCCATACTTCTCTCCCACCTATCCACCAACATATTTCATGAACATTTCACCCAGGGGAAATTGTGCTGCTCTTGTCTATGCGACCCATTAAAAGCAACGCACTTTCCATGCCATCTAATGGAGAGAGACACGTATGTTCTCTTCGCATGGCTGTATATGGGATCAGTCAATCGTGTGTTGATTCTACATATGTACGCGCATCGAAATTCTCCGATCAAGGTATATAGGTACAGGTGAGCGGTCACTGAATGGTCAATGGATTCCATGCATTCTAAACACCGCCACAGAATGTCTGCGCATTTAATCACGAGTTGTGCACAAAACATTGCACTTCAAATAACATTACTGGTAAAATGTATTCCTCCCCTTATACACCAGACTGGGGAGAAACAAGAGAAAAAAAAGCGAGAGTCCAACCTTATCAACCTTCTCCACTCCAACTGCTTGGAAATACTCAAAATTGCTTTCTGTCTCAGTAGGACTTCTAATCTGTTAACAAACCCGAAGCCGGGGGGAAACGGTGACCAACTAAGGACCTAGGTGGGCCCCCATAGGTGGTCTGGCGTCTTGCTAAGGATGTGTCTCCATCACTGGGCTAGGCAGTGAAGGGTAAGAAATGTCCCGTAAATGAAGGAAACAAAGAAACAATTACTCTCCTTTTCATAGTTCTTTCCTTTTTATTAGGAGCTAACTAATGCCACCCACAACCGCAAAAGGCCCCTGGCTAATGTTTAGCCCGGAGATTGCCGCAGAAGCGTTCAGTCTTATGAGCTTCTCGTTTTATTTCCAGGACACCTCAAGCTGAAATAATAAAGATGTCACAAGAAGTGACTTCATTGTTCCGTCGACTTGTCTTAATTCTAACGCACCGCGGAGCTTTCCTTAAGAGCGATGCTCTGCAACGTCCCCCCCCCCCTCGTTCTGCACCCATACGGATAACAGCGACCAGAAATTCTAACCCAAAGCAGATGGCATATGTGAAATCTACCGCGGATTAATAATCATAACATTATATATATATATATATAAACATATATATATTTTTTCGTCAATTTATATATATATGTATATATATATATATATATATATATATATATTAAAATGACATTAGGATAAATATCTCCAGTGAATACAATAACCACACCGATGCATGTTGGCTTTTCTCATATATTTTTGCTCTTTTATATAGTTTTTTGGTTTTTTTTTTATTATATTTTTTATAGAATAATGTTAATTGGTGGCAACGGTAAAGTCTGGGGTATTTTAAAGCAAATGCCATATTTTTTACTTTTCTAGTATTTAGGGATAGTGTTTTTGGATCCAAGTGTATCAATATGTACGGCTTGGAGGAGAGAAGAGAGAGGACGAGATGGAGACGCGTAAATGTTATTTCAAAGGAGGAGAAATGTTGGAACACAAGGCCATAATCTAAAACTAGAGGGTCAAAGGCTTAGAAGGCGGTTTTACTGATTGGGTGGTAGATAAGTGGAAAGGCCTCCCATCAGAAGTGGTAGAGGGTAATACAGTGAGGGGGTTTAAACATGCATGGGATAGGCAAATGGTTCCTGAATCAATGATTCCACTATTGTCCATATATATATATATATATATATATATATATATATATATGGGTGCATATATAAGGGTGATAGGGTGAAAACTGCCCCTTTAGGGTATTCACTACTGGACGTCTTGCTGCATCTTTTAGCCCAGCATGGCCCCTGTCTGTCCGTCGTTATCCATAAAGGACACACGTCCGCTCCCGATTCCAGAAACACTTATAAAAAAAAAAAAAACTTTAAAATATATAAAATAGTTAAGGGATATTATTAAGTGTAAGATAGAAGTGAATGATTAAAAATTAATAATCTGATATAAATATATATATATTTAATGCTATATATTAGCGGGACGCCTTGATCGCTGGGCTGAATTGGGCAGAACTCCGATGCTCGGGAATTTGCTATATAAGCCTCGGAGCCTTTTCTTCCCGGCGGATAGATAGCCTTTTCTTTTAAATCGGGAAGAATGCTTTGAGATCCTGTTAGCAACCAAAAGGGTTAAAGGAAAGGGGGATAAATAGCCCTTGTGACCACTAGAATGTTACCGGTTAATAAATAGCCCGGGTGAAGTTAAGTGAGAGGCTTTTACTTCCCTGTGGATAGATCTCTGATAAATCTTTAGCCTCGGGGGGATTATGGGACAGTTTGGTTTCATCAGAAGACTGAATACCTCCAATTATTTAGGAAAAGGAGCGGGAGGGGGACATAGGTGAGGGAGCTGGAGGAGCCTCTTAAGAGAAGACAAGGATTTTGGAGATAGCGATCTCTCTAAACCCCCTTCTCATTTACAGAAGGTCCCTTTAAACACTCCAAATGATACTTTGTTTGCGCAAAAGAAAAGAGGGGGGGGCAGAAGGGATTGGGATATATTTCCTTTGAAAAAAAAAATGCAGCTCGGAGGCATGAATCTAAAGAGACTAACGTATCAAAAAGCTGGAGGAACAGAAGGAGAGGTGAGGGCTGGGGGGGTTGGAGAGATGGAAAAAGGGAGCTAGAGTTGATGTAACCAAGAAAGCAAGGACAGGTTGTCCAGTGTGGACCAGAAAACGCAAGTTTGATAACTAAAAGTCTCCAAAATTCCATCTCGATTCACAATGTGGTCAACGTGCCGGTGGGTCCCAAGCAGCTCTGTCCCTGGTGCCATATGTGCTAACATCCCCGGACTAGCATAGAGAATGCTTCATGCTCCAGTGGTTGCAACACTCAGGGACCTTCATTAGTTTTCAAGAGCTTGTTAGCCAATTAATAGCCCTCTTTGTTTATTCTGAATAGGTAATAAACACATGCTCAGGGAATGCCAAAGGGCAAACCTACTTCTGGTGATCCCCCCCACGCACAGACAACGCTTTCAGACACAACCTGCTACATCTGATGGGTTCTCTTTATTATTTAACCTGCAGGGGCTAAGCAGCCGCGACGGGGTTAGTAGTAAATTATACTACATGCCAAACAATGACTTTTATACTAAATGGAGTAAAGCAAGATGGAAACCAGCATTCGGAGAGGCAAAGGCAGTTGTGGTCCAGACTGGTCTATTGCATGAACCAACTCCTTTTGCACGTTTTTATTTTCCTGTCTTTCTATTGTATAAAAACATCCAGTGTAGCCTGTGCAGACTGGGGTCTGCTTTAGCCACAGTAACAAAGAACCATTATTCTCGATTCCTAAGCTGTAGAACGTCTACACTCTCCATCTTCCCTCTGCATTTGGCAGCGTACCAGATGGAACACGAAATGAGTTGATAGTAGCCGGACTATATCGCTGTGATATTAATAGCTGACACAACGATCTCATAAGATAACTCCATCATAAAGATGATGTCATAAGGCAGACAACTGCTTGGTTTACCTTTGCATAATCCATCAGGTCACTGCGGCCCCGGAAACGATTGTAAAACTCGGGCATTCTCCACGGGGCAATAATCTGCAAGGATGAGATTAAAAAAGAAGATTGAAAGGGAAGTAATACAGCAGTAGTGTTCCCTACATCAAGGGCCCTATGGGCTACATAGTCCCTGTGGCTTTGTAGCTGGTAAGGAAGAGTTACATCGGGTCACTCTAATGCATACGCTGGGACCCTTAGTAACTACTGGGAACAGGTCAAGGAGGAATAAAATCTACTTCCTTAAAATCACCACCAACACAGGATTCCTGTTAGGAAGACTTTGGCACAAAATCCAGTCTTTGTATGTCAATTGTATAAAGTGCTCAATGAATAAGGTAGAAAATACTCCATAAGGTTGCCAATAATAAAGGCACCTTTATAATTCTATTTTAAGCAAAAGGCAAAATATTCTTCTTAGAGAGGTTCTGAGGACCAAAAGTCTCAATGGGAAAGAGTGTCCCGAGTAACATAATCACTAGTCTACAGGAAACAGCGCCCCCACACACGCAGAGGCTGTGAAGTGCATTGCACCCAAAAAAGGAGCCTTTAAGGATTTCTCATAGAAGTATGTTCATTTGTCATATAATAATAATAAAAAAAAAACCAGAAACGTTTTATTAATTAGTTAATTAGTCGCACTCTCCTCACTTTCAGTACCAATTACTCAACGCCTGGTTCTAAATTAGACAAGTCTAATACTCTATTAGAGTGGGGTTCTGCATGTAACCTTACATACATTGCTCAGCGCTTAATGTGGCTTTGAGGGGTGGAAAAAAGACATTTTTATTTGCTGTATGTTACCTGGACCTCGGGGTAAAAGGCGTAACAGGTCAGCTCAAATCGAATCTGGTCATTTCCCTGCAAACGTAGAAGAAACAGACAGTTACAGATCAGGAGGATCGCTTCAATAAAACATTTTAATACATTCTCTGCGTTACATTGTTTAATTGCAGGACGACTTTGTGTTGATTCCAAATTATTCCAGAATAAATAAAGTTACTGCCCTGCTTTGTATATGCCCATGGGGTGAACAAACAATTACCTTAAAAACACAAAAATATTGATTTATTTGGAGGCGTTGACAAATAAGCCATTCATTACAATAATAGTTGATCGGCTTAATTTTTAAAAAAAATCTCTTCTAACACCAAATAACCACAAATAGTTGGGTTTTTTTACCAAGTTTAAGTTGGTCTTTGTCTCCCTCTGGTGGCCAAATACAGACATAGGCGCTATTCTTGCAGTGTAGCTTTAGAGACTACCTTGAAAATTTTTTAAGCTTTGAAGGTTTTAGTACCTGGGGTTCCAGGCTAAAAACATAATCCGATCTAAAATAGGGTTCCAGCCCTGTACCCTGAAATGTTAAACTTTTAGCAGTCCAACACAGACTCACCAGCTTCGATAACCAAATGGTTGTAGAACTGGTGCTAGATTAGTGGAACAGCCTCCCAGCAGAAGTGGTAGAGGTTAACAGAGCGAGGGGATTTAAACATGCATGGGATAGACATATGGTTCCCGAATCAAAGACGAGACCAACGATTAAGGTTTAATAAAGATTTTTTAAGGTGATGCAGAAGTTTCAGAACCATTAAATACTAAAGATTTTTGTTACAATTTTTTTCCGGCTTTATTCTCTTTGACTCCGTATCATATTTCTTACTAATTCTTCTTCAAAAAGAACGCTCCCTTTTCCTTTCATCTCAGACTCCACTCCTTAAACGGAGGAATCCCATGGGGGAAATTTTTTTTTTTCTCCTTGAGCATAACCCCATGCGCTGTATACAGTAATAACCCCCCCCAGTGCTGTATACAGTAATAACACCCCCCCCAGTGCTGTATAAATTAATAACCCCTAGTGCTGTATACAGTAATAACACCCCCCCAGTGCTGTATACATTAATAACCCCCAGTGCTGTATACAGTAATAACCCCCCCAGTGCTGTATACAGTAATAACCCCCAGCTCTGTATACAGTAATATAACCCCCAGCACTGTATACAGTAATATACCCCCCAGTGCTGTATACAGTAATAAAACCCCCCAGCGCTGTATACAGTAATAACCCCCAACATTGTATACAGTAATATAACCCCCTGCGTTGTATACAATAATATACTCCCCCAATACTGTATACAGTAATATAACCCCCAGTGCTGTATTTAGTAATATAACCCCCTGTGCTGTATACAGTAATAACACCCCCCAGTGCTGTATACATTAATAACCCTCAGTGCTGTATACAGTAATAACCCCCCCAGTGCTGTATACAGTAATACCCCCCAACATTGTATACAGTAATAACCCCCCAACATTGTATAGAGTAATATAACCCCCTGCGTTGTATACAATAATATACTCCCCCAATACTGTATACAGTAATATAACCCCCAGCGCTGTATACAGTAATATAACCCCCAGCGCTGTATGCAGTAATATAACCCCCAGCGCTGTATACAGTAATATAACCCCCAGCACTGTATACAGTAATATACCCCCCAATACTGTATACAGTAATATAACCCCCAGCGCTGTATGCAGTAATATAACCCCCAGCGCTGTATACAGTAATATAACCCCCAGCGCTGTATACAGTAATATAACCCCCAGCACTGTATACAGTAATATAACCCCCAGCATAATAAGGAGTCGGGGTGTTTTTCTATCGGGAGTCAGATAACAGAGCGAGAACTCAAACAAATGGCTGATATGCAGCTGCCAGAAAACATTATATTATGGGGCGAAAACTACACCTGTTTTAAGATGAGAAAATAGCGCAATATCTTTGAAGACTTATTTTAATCTGATATAAGTAATAAAAAAAACTGCTGGGAGTTCCCCTAACTGCGTCCAAGATTCTGTGATTGAAGCTCTGTAGTTTTGACGATCTGTTATAAAAGGTAACCATGTGGTTTTCATTCATTGTTGAAAAATAATATATTTTTGGAACCACTAAAATAAAACATGTACGGGCTCAAAATGCATTGTTTTAGGGACCGCCCATTGTCCTTAAGGGGTTAAATACAGAGGCCACAATGTATCAGAGACAGAGAAGGTCTACTTTGGTCCATCAAGCTTCTCCTGCTGTAAAAACTCAAACCTTAATCAGTCGTTGGTCTCGTCTTAGATTCAGGAGCCGTATGCCCATCCCATGCGTGTTTAGCCTCTACCACTTCTGCTGGGAGGCTGCTCCGCTTACAAGTGAACACGCCTTCACTCTTTAGTTCTCTGCCCCCCACACCTGCTCTTACCTTGCCGGTGGCTCCATGGGACACGTACTTTGCCCCCTCTCTCTTGGCGATCTCCACTTGCCTCTTGGCAATGCAGGGACGCGCCAGCGATGTACCCAGAAGATACCGGTCCTCGTAGATGGCATTGGCTTGGACCGCCGGCCAGATGAACTGTTCCACAAACTCCTGCCGCATGTCTTCTATGAACACCTGCGGATGATAGTGATGAGAGTTAAAAAAAGAAATAAAGCTACCGTATAATCTAGAATAAGTATTAGTATTACCTTTTTGGCCCCAAGTTTTAAGGCTTTCTTGCGCGCCTCCTCGAAGTCCTCATTCTGGCCGATGTTTGCCTGCACACAGATTTTCATAGTCAGAACCAGACACAGACATCCTCTACCACCTCAACTCCCATCATTCCCAGCAAAATGGGGACCGCTCCCAATAAGAGGTGCTTCCTTCACTCCTGATCGACGAGCGCCTTTTCACGCCGGCTGCCGAGACACACTTAACCCTTTCAACCTATGAGCACTGCTCACAAGTGTCAGTGATGTATATTGTCCATTGTAATGCGACTGGCGGTCCTCGGCGGCCCCCTGTTGTACTTTACGTATAGTGGCTGAACCCTTTAATGACCTATTATGAAGAGTCTATGTAGTTACTCGCCAAACTAATCTAATGCCGGCCCTTATGGAAACCTTGACTTGGCATTATTTAAGGATACGCTTAACTGAGTCACCTGCGTTCAAGCAGGGATATCAACCTTAACATACTGGAAGCAAAAGCACCAACTGGGAGTCTGATATATGATCAAAGCGGGGAGAATAGGAAGGGGTCGGCTCCAGACTGCGTGACCCCGAGAATCTGCCCACCTCACCCTGAGATTGGGGCAAAAACCCTGAGACTCCGGGTTAATTCTCCGTCACTCACAGCCGGCGACCTTCTGCGGGAGGTGAGAAGACAGAAGACCGTCGGCCAAGAAGGAAACTCTTATCGTGTTAGAGGAAGGGCAGGGGTTTGGCCGGGTCACCCCGCGGAATCTTAAGAAAACTCCGTCAGTGATTTGGGGAGAAATATATCAGTTTAGGATGTTTTTTTTTTAAGAGGCTCCTCTAGAACTGGAAGGAAAGAACCGGAATAGGCGCGTAGGCAAAGGAAACGCGCGCACGTCACTTGTAATAATACACACCCCGGGGCAAGCAGCGCGAGCCAGACGCTTCGCAACGAAGGCATTTCTGGACTTGCGTTACCTTCTCACACCCAGCCAGCTGACAGCGCAGCTTCCTCCCGAGACACAAAACCGCTTTCTGGTCAGACCGGGTCAAAAAACAGGTTATTTAACACTAGAATTTCCCGGGAAAAAGGAAGCGGCCGTTCTAAGAATAGGGCTGAATAATATTCTGCGTAAGGCCGGAGTTTTTTTTTGTTTTTGTTTCTTATACATTTTTTTGACAGGTTGTATGACTTTGGTCATTCTCGACACGATCTGAAACGGGTCATCAGCGACAGGAAGTAGCTCACCGAGCAGCAGGAAATAACTCACCAGATAGGCGATGACATCGTATCCCTGTTCTTTCAGCCACAGCAGAATGCAGGAGGTGTCGAGGCCCCCGCTGTAGGCTAGGATTACCGTGCCTTTCGCTTGGGACATGTTGGCTGCGGAAACAATAAGCTTAATAATGTACGGATACGTGTCAGCCAATCCAATTATAGTTTGTACATTTTGCCGGGATCACTTAATTGTCTTGTGGCATAAAAAGCACGCTTTGGTAGGTTGTTGCCATAGAAACCGAAAAAGCATCTGAAAGGTCTTCTAAGTTGTTTTATGTGATTAAACCTTCAGAATTAATACGTTGATTGATCTGGGACCGCCCACCGATGTTAGAGGGACCGCCCGCCGATGTTAGCGGGACCGCCCACAGATGTTAGAGGGACTGTCTGCCGGTGTTAGAGGAACCGCCCGCCAATGTTAGAGGGACCACCCACCGATGTTAGCGAAATCTGCCCCATTCTGAAAATGGAGGTATGGCAAGTGCGCATATGTAGTCAGCGGCCGCTGGCCTTAAAGCACCAGGGCCGCCTAATCATCCCCAGTCCTGCTCTGACGCTCACTAACAGGGGGGGAAAATACCTTTTATGCACAGCCCAGGGGAGGCCGCCGAGGATTACGGCTGTCTGGGCTTCCCCTGTAAACGGAGAGAACATCTCCTCAAAGGCTTTTTAAAATGACAGAAGTAACAACCGAATCGTATTACCTCTGTGACTCCGGGAAACAGATCAATGCGTTTGAAGACGGAACGCTCTGCAAACAAGCAAATAAATAAAATAAATCGGGGGCCGCTCTGGATTCCAGAACGTTCTATCGTCTGCGCGTTTCCTAATATCTAGCAGACAAGCAATTCATCATCCAGGTTACAGATGGGTATAAGAACAAGCATTTCCGTCGGGTTTATTTACTCTGGGAAACAAACACTATTAGCATATAAAATATACAGATCCCACTTCTGCTGGGAGGCTGTTCCACTTACCTACAACCTTCTGAGTAAAGTAAAACTTCCTTACGTCTAAGCCTCGGACCCTCTAGTTAGATTACCGTAGGTGCACTTATAGCATTACTTTTAACATACGTAGCCTGGATCTCCTTACTGCTCCCTCGGAGGTGTGACATCATAGCCCAGTGATGTCAGGGGCTGCGCAAGTGACCGTGGCACAGCTTCTAGCACAACTGAATTCATTTAGTTTTTATTTATTTATATATATATATATATATATATAGTGCCATCACATATAGTAGCGTTGTACAAATGAATCTACTAAAACTAGCTATAACTTGTGTGGCTTGTTTGAAATATTACGGAATTAGTCAAAGGGCGGATGAATGCACGATCCTGCTGGTCGGTATACTACAGATGATGTTAAATATTTACTAACGTACCATAAATAAATAAAAACTTTGGGATTTTGTAACACTAACGGCCTTGAATATTTTGTAAATATTTTTCTGATCGTAGCAAAGCCCCCCCACACCTAACTATTCTCTTAGCGACATGAAGATTCTATTGTAACTTTCATTAAATATATATATATATATTATAATATATTATATGTGAATACGGTATATATATATATTATATATATAGCTATATGGCATTTAAAAGTTTCATGCGGAGGTGGCCCGACAGGTTTTCCTCCGTCTAACTGCAACTCCCATCATCCACAGCCTGGCCAAAGGGTGGCTAAGTGTCACTGGGGTTGTAGTTCCACAGCACTTCTAGAGTTAATATTTAGCTGGAATAATTCCTAAAGCTCCGGTGCATTAACCGTTTAAGAGATGTGGGCGAAAACTTTAAATGGAGCTCATGTGTGATTAATGCGACAGAGTGGCGAGTACGAGCACGCCGGGTTATTAGCGAGGGGCAGTAGGAACTTAACGATCCCGTCTCGGATTCTTAAACCAGACAGAGAGTCTTTACGGCTTCTAAATTTTCCAGCACACAGGGTTAAAGAGTGGCCCCTCGGGGCCAGGTGAGGTCTTCATTGACGGTTGAGGATACGCTGAACACTATCAGGGGCCCATGGGGCCAATGTTAAAACCCCATGTGACATTTGTGATACAACCCCATCCCATGGAAAAAGTTGTTAATGCCCCAGGAACCCTTAATGCCCCAGGCACCCTTAATGCTGTTTCTATAGGTTCTGTGTACTGCAACTCTCATCATGCTCAGACAGACAAAACAAATCCTATTATGCTCAGCCGAAAAGCTAATTCCCAGAAGGATGGAAAACTGGTGGCTCGGCTGTTATTGTCAAACGTAAATAATTTTCAGCCACCATCCAATCTGCCTAGACTGAGATTTCCTATGAATGAGCGTTATGAGTTCCAGCATCCTACCAACTCTGCTTGGCGGTGACTACTTGCACCCACTAAGAATTTTGCATTTTCCTAGAGCTGCTGCCTGACATATCTAGGTCCCGAAAGGCTACTGAGAACCTTATTACAGCTACAAAGCAAACATGGGCCGGAGACGCAGGAGGAGGGCAGAGGGCAATTGGTAGGCAAAGGATAAAGCTGGGAGAAAGGCAGGGGGTAACTGGGAGAGAATGCAAGGGAAAGGGGTATCCCAGGTATATCTTAAAACAGACAGGCAGGTAATGGGTGGCTTTAGAGGTGGGAGACAGGGGGTCTTATGCAGCTGGGAGGGAGGGGGGTTATGGGGTATCAGGTAGCTGGGGTTGGGGGGGTACAGGGGGGGGTTGGGGGGTATGTGGGTACTCACAGTGCTGGCTGCTCTCTGTGCCTCCCGTGCAATCCCAGCTCCTTTACATAGCTGTCACTGCTGGGGAGGGGAGGGGAGGGGGTGGAGAGCTGACGTCATGCTCAGGTCACAGCGTCACACCCTCTGCACAGAGCTGTCATTGCAATACTGGCAGGGACGAGGCCGGGGAGGGGGGGACTGCACATATAGCACGTGCTCTAATTAGGGGTGCTATTAAAAGTCAGGAAGGCCACTCCCACAAACGGGTTTACTAGGGATCTAGTACAGGGGGTATGTATGTAGTATGAAGGGGGCAATTTCCTGGGAGCCACAAAAAGCTCCATTTATACTTTTTTATACTTAAATAGTAACATAAAGGCCTTTTTCTGGGACACAGTAGAGATCATGTCAAGTTAAATATTAGGGCTCAGATCAGAGCCATAAGAAACTTAGTGTTTTAACCCGGTGGATGAGGGGTTCTTCTGCATGAGATCTGGGGCCCTCCGAAGTCAGGGGCCAATATCACTCTCCTCCAGACAAACCCAATACACGGGGGCACGTATCCGATATCTGCATTTTGTTTCGCACAGAATATAGAATTTTGTTAAATATAGTGTTTTTTTTAAGACAAAAAATCACAGAATACACCTGGTGTCTGCAGAGCTTCTTTGGAGCGGCTCTTTGGGTCAGACCCTTCTTCTTATCTCCAAACGGAAAGAATTAGGGTAACCATATATTTGCTGTATACCTCTTTAGTGTATATGCGCCTAGAACAAGAATGATATCACGCCAGACCTTCCATGGACCCCATGTTCAGAACTCATCTCGCCCTCCTGGATTGTCTATTATCGCCCCATAAATGCGACGAGCCGCCGTGTATTTGCCCGTTCAGAGCGTAGGAACATTTGTCTGCGGAGAATCCGTTTTTGGGGGTGTAACGCCTGTAAAAGTCACCTGCGATTACGTAAATTCCCGTTACTGTTATAAAGTGGACAAAGAGCTGGAGAGAGTTGGCCGAGAGCAGCGATGAGGATCACAAGGTTTTGACATCCCCAGCACCGGCCAAAAAAACAGAAAAAAATACGAACGTAGATCAAACGGGACCACATGACGCTGTCCCGGGGGGTTTCGCAATCCATTGAGAATTGGGAAATAAGCAGGTGACTGCCCAGGACACGGGGGCGACACCATAACGTCCTTTCTGATCTTAATATCATTCAAACCCAATCTGATCAACAGCATAAGAGCAGCGAATAGCGGAATTAAAGATTTTACCGCTTTTTTACCACTTTTCCCAAATATGACATTGTATCAGATCATCGTTACACTTAAGAAACGCTTGGAATGGAGTTAAAAAAAACCCAAAGCATTAATTATGTATTAAAAGCCAGATGTGTGCATTCCACTTGTTATTAGCTTTAGAATCGTCATCTGTCCTATGCCAATTTATTATGGCATTCTGGGTTTCACTGCACAGTCTGGTGTCACTTTACAGAGAAGGTGGTAGATACATAGAAGAGCCTCCCAGTAGAAGTGGTAGAGGGTAATACAGTGAGGGTATTAAACATGCATGGGATAGGCATACGGCTCCTCAATCTAAGACGAGACCAACGACTGATTAAGACCAACGGGCAGACTAGATGGTGGTCCTTAAAATCAATGACGACTCAACTTGAGTCGAGAGATAAGCAAAGCCAAGCTCAGAGCTCAAAACGGCATATTTAATTGTATGTTTTACTGTTTTTTTTAACCTTGCGCCGGTGGTAAAAGTCTTAAAAAGCATGATTTATTGGCTTCATTTTTGGTTTTCATGCCCGCTGTTTAAAATCGTGTTTTTACAGGAAAGCTGCCTGGTTTGGGACCCCTATGATTTGTTTTTGGGTTTTTTTGTGTATCTCCATACTTGGTTCTTTAAGCTATACCATTATTATATTTAAATCGAAAAAAAAAAATGCAAAATAACCATGACATGTACATAACAAACACTATAAAAGGCTTTATTGTAATAAAAAAAATAAATAAGCCAAAACATTAATAATAAAATGAATTTTCAGAAAAACAGGAGCCTGATATCTTCTTCATTTACACGTAATAACTATAAAAAAATCGAGCAGTCTGTGATGGTAGAAT
Organism: Sceloporus occidentalis; assembly: GCA_023333645.1. NCBI lineage: Eukaryota > Metazoa > Chordata > Lepidosauria > Squamata > Phrynosomatidae > Sceloporus > Sceloporus occidentalis. Next base: position 129,839 of record JALMGF010000127.1, on the reverse strand, counting down.
GTTCATTTTGTAATACAGCTAGATAAGGGATGACTACTTCCAGAAGGCTGTCGTCCCGACACACTAGTGGTTTAACTCGTCCTATGGGGTGCTGGTGGATGTCTTGAGGGTAGCTACAAAAAATGTGGATTATTAATTCTTCTGGAAAGGGTTTGGGGGTCAGCAGCAGCGCCATTTCTAGTACTCCTGTTGGCAAAAGACCTAGGGTGGTAGCCGCACAGACATTGGTAAGGTCACATCTCCAGAAGACAGAGGTCGGAGTCCTTCAGATGCCGTCGAGTGCCCATAAGCCATGTCCCTTGTGGACTTGGTAACGGTGTTAAAATCACACTTGGTTAGCGTTGTAAAGTTAATGGCCGTCCAGTTGTCCAAGTTCTGTTATGGACCCCTTCCTGCAACCCCCGCCCCCCCAGGTTGATCACACTGAGGTGACACAGATGATACATTGTGTCTCTTCCATTCTCAATTGTCTGTCCTGAGTGAAGGCCACTGTCTGTTTGTTCGAAAGTCTCACATGATCGTTTGAGCGAGGCTTTTACATGTCAGCAGGTTTCAACAGCTCTTTTGAAATACCAGGTCGTCTGACTGCCAAATATCCAGCAGTTGTGTACCTTTTATTACTTCACTCACTACCGTCACCCGTTTCTCCCATTTTACCTTTTCCAACCTTTTTTTTTACACGTGTCCTCCTTCCATTTAAGCTCCGAGAGAATGACCTTCTTTCGTTCTGTCCGCTGTGGTGACCTCATCACTATTGGGCCTGCGGTTCAATCTATAGTCTTTGTTGAGATGATGGAAGATGTCTAATTATGACCTGGCATGGAACGTTCACACTGGTTGGCACCAAAGCGCACAATTAAGCATCTCGTAACCCCCCCACACCCACACACACTCAGGTGCTGTTGGGTTTTCAGTAGGGATATGGGGAAACAGAGATAAAAATGATGAAGATGCTTTGATATCGGATCCCCTGCTGTTCGTTGTGCGTCACCGCCTGGACCTTCATTCTGTAAACCCCTGAGTTGTCCAACGGCCTCAAACTGTAGATGATGCCGTGACCTCCGTCATCGCGGATAGCGAAATGGGTGCTGGAGTCCTGCTCAAGAGCGGTGAAGCTAGTCTGGTTTTGGAGAATGCCCCCCTCCGAGAAGGCGCTAAGCCGGATGACATCATGATTGGCGGGAATGCCATAAGGAAGAGTCAGAAGCTTGTATTGAAGGCTGTAGGGTCCACCAGAGCTGCAGTCTGATAGGCAACGCCGATAACAGGTCCTACAGAAAACATGGCAAAGAACGGAAAGCCAAGAATTAATGAAAGAGAGATATTTTCGTATATTTGCTGCAACTTTTGTAACACGCATTGCATGATTTCACGACGGGTTCCATCGATTCATCGGGAGACTCAGGTGAAATCGGTTTGGCCGGTTTGAACACAGAGAACATGGTTTGTTTTAATATCGTCCCAGGTGCGAAAAGAAACTCACAGCTCATCCGCCTAACGCAGGCTGGCAGCTGACACAAAGTATTACCCGCGGCACAAGTAGCCGCGAGGGTATTGTAATTAATTGCGTGTCGCGTAAATCATCCGGCAAACGGCGTTTCCTCAAATGCCCCCGGCTCCTTACCCCGGACTTGGACCTTTTGTGTACGTGGCGGGACACGGAGTATCGAGACACTGATACCCCCCTCTGGTGTTGAAGCACATCTGGTTGGGACCACAGCTGACTCTGTGCTCTGAACATTCATCAATGTCTGGAGGACGAGAGACAATCAAAGTAGCATCACGTTAAATCAAACTAAACCAATCTAATATAAGATCTGGCCCTGCTTGAACAAAGGTTGCTTTAATGCAAAAAACAATCTTGCATTATCGTGTTCTCATGTTCTTGACTTACAGCCCCAGGTACTTACCCTGGCAGTTTCTGTTGTTGGGAAGCAGCCTGTAGCCAGCGGGGCACAAACATTGATAACTGCCCTCTGTGTTTCTACATTCGTGTTGGCAGGGACTGCGCTGCTGGCATTCGTCTATATCTAAACGCAAGGAACACGGAGGTCACCACACTAGGCTTCTGATCTTTGTATCCAATGGTCGGGGGTATTTTTTTTACTTTATTCTGGAAGCGCCGTGAAAGATACGTAGCATTGATCCAGCAAAGTTGGAGTATTGGCAGCGGGGTAATAACACAGACAACAGACAGGGGAACAAACAGAACTAAAGAAAACCACACAAGATAAGGATTAAAGTAGAAGACATTGAGTTGACTTTGGTGTCTTGCCACAGGACTATGGCCCCTTCTCACCTGTACATATCCCATTCCTTCGCATAAACCCATGGGGACAGCGGGCAGGGTTGTTCTGCCCCATCAAGTTGCTGTTTTGGCTGTAGGACAGCCAGGTGTATATATTATTTCCATGGATTCTTCCATTGTTCAGAGCGTTCTCCAGTTGAGCTCCCGCATGGCCAAAGGCTGAGGTGTTTCCAAGCCTCTCCAGCCCGGCGCAGGACCTGCCGTCTCCTAGAAGATTCCTTCCCGGCGGGCACAGGCATTTGTAGCTGCCTGCCACGTTCTGACACTGGTATGCGCAGGGTTTGGGGACCTGCTGGCACTCGTTAATGTCTGGGGGTACAAAGGAAGAACGAGGTTGCGCTTAACATCGTATAGATGTATCATCTTTGCTTAAACTTTTTCAGCTTTTCCCTAAAATCCACTTGTAATTTAAGGCTAAAAAAGATGGTCATTATACGTACCAAGGCAAGGTCTTCCAACACCTTGGGACCTGTAGCCACGGGGGCAAGAACAGCGATATCCACCAACAGTGTTCTCGCAGATCTGGTTGTAGCGACACAGGTGAGAACCATCTCGGCATTCATCAATATCTGGAGAGAGATGAAGAATGTCACATTATATTTCAAAGCGTGAGGATGGCCAGAAGATGGAGTGTAAAGGACCTGGTGTCTTCACTCACCGGTGCAGGCTCCAGCCTCTGAGCGAGTCGTGCCCGCCGGGCAGGTGTCTGTACACTGGTAACTACCGACTGTATTCTTACAGTGTTGCTGGGGTTGGCACACACCTCTCAGGCACTCGTTAATGTCTGAAAGGGATAAACCCCAAATTGAGCGCAGGAGGAATGTATACATTGCTTATAAAGGGACTACTCCTACTCCAGGGGACAAATATTCATCCCAGGGTCTTTGCCTGGCCAAGTGCCCCAACAATATAGAGGCTTAAAACACAACTGGCTGCCAACAGGCTCAGTATATATCCAGACATGTCCAAAATGCTTTTCCTCATATATATGAGGTGGAATATAAAGTAACCGCGGAATATAAATGGGTAACTCCGAGATGGCACTGACCCACACAGCGAGTTCCTTTAATCTGGTACCCGGGATCACAAGCACATCTGTACGAGCCGATGGTATTGAGACATCTCTGCTGGCACGGTGACGACTGGGCACACTCGTCAACATCTAATATACAAAAAGAGGGCTCAGACTGCTTATCGCCAATAAATATATATTATTCATACAATAGGTTAAGGTGATCCATACATCGCAGACAATCTCCAAATCAAGGTATTATTCAAGGAAATCACTATTTTATAAATGGAGTATTGGAAACAGTACACATGGAACATGGTAGTTTTCTAAAACTGGACCTCAAGGGGACCAGATAAAGTTGTGAATGAATGTTGTTAGTAACTGTTGTCAAGTAAGTGAATGGTGCCCTGGAGCTAGAATTGACAGAAGGACATGTCATGTAATAGATAAAATACCGTCTCGTCAATTTTTATTGGATGTCAAGTACCAGAAAGTGTCATTGGGCCCTATTAAGTTGTTTACATACTATAACTCCATCCTGGGGCTGGAATGGCCACGTTGCCTATCTCTTGGGTAAGTAATGGCACTGATAACCTTCCTCACTGGCCAAGGTCTTACCTTCGCAAGCGGTTCCCTCTGAGTTGGGTCGGTAACCAGGCCCACAGCGCAAGAGACAGCGGTATGATCCGGCTGTGTTTATACATTCCTGCCCCGCTGGACATTGGTGGGTTCCCAGGCTGCATTCATTCACATCTGAAAATGAATGAAAAGAACTTGGACTGGTATTCTCACAATGGATTTATACGAAAGTAACCATAATATTAGCCCAGGTACCATAGGAAATCCTAGTTTGGCCACCAGCCTATGGAAATTGTGTTTGGTTTATTATTGCAATGTATGTTTAAACACATAGAATAAGCAATGTGGCACTTGGCATTACATTACAATCTTACCCCTGCAGTTCCGGTTGTCCGATGATAAAGCGTATCCCACCGGGCAGGAGCAGGTGAAACTACCCGGGATGTTGTGACAAGTGTGAGAGCAGGGAGTGTGGCGCTCACACTCATCCTCATCTATAATGGTGTAAAAAAAAAATGTAAGAATTCCAAGGTGACATTCTACCAAATACTCACTATAACAAAGAAGCCTCATCCCCTACCTGCACAGTACGAATCTGCCGACTGTACAAACCCCACAGGGCAGGCTCCACCGTTCACCCCTACGAAAGAAAGTACAGCCGGAGTTATCAGTAACTAGGTTATTGTAGTTTGAAGAATGTCTTATCTTGAATGGAAATGAACGGAAACCGAGCAAAATGAGATTTCGTGTTCTCAACCAGGTCCTACCAAGTGGCACAAAAAACTCAAGTGGAATGAGGCATAGAATTAGGCGCCCAACTGCAACTGGAGAGGTATAAATGAGAGGTTTACCTTCCCGGAGAGAGGCTTTCAGCTGGAAGTGAAGCTCTTCCGATCCTGGAAGGTATGAAGATCTGATGGAGCTGACGTGTACCCGCTGTGTGAGTTTGCGTTGACGACCCAAGGTAGGATTGTACTCTATTGTGTGATTACAACGAAGGGACAGGAAAGTGCCGTCTTTAACAATGGTGGGGGATGTCAAGGCATTTATATGACCAGCCCCTGTCTGTATGTAGGTCTCAACGAACTCCTGCAGACCAGAAAGAGACATGTTTAGGAGAAGACAGGTTATATCCAAAAGCAGGATCTAGTGAAACTTCTTTAACATGGCGTGTTTGGGAACATTTACCTGGAGGACCACATCTGAAGAGGCTACTGTTTCTGGTACAAATCCATTGATGACAATATCAAACCATAAGATCCCGTCGGTATCCAGACCCCGAGCGATGTGCGTGACGCGCAGGAGCTCACCTGAAACATATAGCGGGGAAGGTAGAAATAACAATGGTCAACATAAACCATCAATAATGATATTTGGGTTGTCCTGCTACCCCTCAGGGATCGAATCAGTGCCCAAATCACAAAATGGATAGACGTGGGAGATATGGTCGGCAGTGTGCCCCCCAGGGTCAGCTGCCCAGCGTTTTTAACCCGTTTCACTCTAAAAGGAAACATTTGAAGAAAACCCCTAGAAGGGCAAAACTAGTCTGCGTGTTCACCTGTAGCAAATTCCACTAGGGACTCTTTCCGGAAGACACCTTTTGTCAGAGAGAACCCGTTAACCGCGTTGTCTTGGGGAAAAGCCGCTGTCCAGTAGAGAGGAGCGATCACGGAGACCAGCACCTTCATCAGAGGTCCTATCAAGGAAGAAAGGGTTTCAGTGAATCACGGGTGATTATGCCGTAAACTCCGGTTTCTTGTAACTTGTGAATTAGCACATAGTCGCTAATGTTGGTTTTGCACAATGTAGACGTTACACAGAGGGAGTTTTCATAATATTATTCTCTTGGGTATTCCCTTAGCAGCCACACCTATGGGAACATCTGACATCATTGTCTTTTTTTGAGTGTTGACTTGCCAAGTTTTGATACATTTATCTCTAGTTTTCTCTAGTCTCGTCTTTATACTCATGTTTCTGACCTCTGTATTTCTTGCCTGCTGCCAGCCCTGACTTGCGCGAATCTTCCTGCCCTGACCACTAACTCTAAACTTCTGGAGATATTGAACCATGTCTCAATGGTTAAATGGCCATATGATTGTGCCAGGGTGGTATTGGTAAGAAGACGCTGTCACTTACCCACGCTGGGTGGGATGTTCTCGATGCTGCTTGTGATGGTAGTGGTGCGAGACAAGGGGTCTTCGGTCATGTTGGCGTTGAGAGAGGAGATCCCAAAATCCTGGTCGTTAATTATTCCGATGAGGCTGGCACGGACGCGGGAAGGGACAACTGGCCGAGGATAAAACACAGGGAAGTGGAAGAAAAAAAACTTTTAAAAAGCAAAACACAAATTGGCTTTGATGACAATAAATATATTTGCTGTTGCTCCAAAAAAAAGACAAACAAGGGCCATCAGCTGGAGTTCAAACTGGACGCCATAGAAGTAATTTTCAGAAATGAATACAATTTTATTTTTTCACTTTCCTATGTACATTTTTAGTAAATCTCCAAAGTGAAAAAGGGTTTTTGGGAGGAATCATGCTTTTTTATTAAAGACCTAATTATGAGAACGTGTTAGGTGATACGGTGCATTTGCCACAAACATCGGTCTTTAAGGTCCAACTGCAGACCATGCTCACGTCTTCTTGGAAGTAATACCTTGGCATGGTGGTAGCTGGCAGGCGGTTGTTTCCGCGTCTTTTCCGGCACATGCTTTGCCCCCGTTCTGTGGGGGAGGAGAGGAACAGGAGCGGGTGCGCTGGCGGGAACCTTCTCCGCAGGTTGACGAGCAATGAGACCAGCTGCCCCAGAGTGACCACGATCCATCCACTGTGCGCAAAGAAAAAGGGCGAACTTAGGTGTGATAGCTACAAAAACCGGAAGAACATGGAGCGTGGGGCTACATTGTCTTAAAGGGAGAGATTATTGGCATGCAAACATAGTTCTTCATGAAGAGACTTGAGTAAGACACCCACGGGGATCATATTCCTCTTACAAAATAAAAAAAACAAAAAACTATGGGTATTTTCTAGTTTCTTCCTGGTCCGTATATTTTCTGTAAGCTGCTTCCTTGTCAATGACTTGTATTGAAAAAGAACTCAGATCACTAAATATTTGCATATTCACCTGCGCTGAAATATAACCCTATTATATATCCTTAGAAGGTCTAGGTAATGTGATGTAACACCGCAATGTATATGGAGCGTAACTATTTAAGGAGTGAGGAACGAGGCATTTTACCCTATGAGTGTCAGGGCAACCAGACCGCATTCACAATCCAACGATCAAGTCATGGTTCTCTCTGAAATTATGTTAGTACAATGCCGGCTGGGTTTTTACCGCCAGTAGGACAGGTGGGTTAATAGTAAAACGATTGTAATAGTATAGAACGCATCATTCTAACGTATATACCTGTAGCATACCCAACATTCATTCACAGGGATCTCAAATCCATCTGGCAAGTAAACAGCCATTTTTAAACACTTTTAAACAATAATCCCCAAATTCAACATTAAAAAAAATGAACATTACCTGGACAGAGAGGTAAATTGCAGGTCCTCACATCCACATCTCTGCCAGCACAGGGTCTCCCTCCGTTGGCGGGGGGTGGGTTCTTACATAGCCGGACTCTTTCTTGGACTCCCTGTCCGCAGGTCCTTGTGCAAGGACCCCATTCTTGCCATTCTGAAAAGCCTCCGTTAACTATCAAGACACAGCAAACGCAACCACTTGTAAATAATACCAGGTTCATTAAACATTTTTTAAGTATATCATTCAGACAATTCTTTCTACTTAATGTCAATAAAAACAATGTTATGCTTCTGAGCAGATAACTAATAAACCGTGGGAGAAACCTTGACGATTTGTAAAAATCACCAGGAGCTATCTAAGAAACCTAAATAAATACTAATAAATATTTATTTATTACTAAATAAATAATATTAAAAATAAAAAAATGACCTTTTTATCCTTTACAATAGAAAAAAATCACTCTTGAGGTTTAGTTTTATTTATTAATGGTATGATAACAGTATACCATATACTATATAAAACAATATAAAACAATAAATCATAATAATAATACATAATAATCATAATAATAATAAAACATGTAGTCTAGCATTTGGGTTTAATTTGTTCTTTCAAAAATGTTTGTTTTCCTTTCATTTTTTTTAACACTTGCCCATAAGCAGAATCTGATAAGAGAAAAGCCCTATCCTGATTACCAAAGGCGCGTAGTTCAATGCCCCGACGCGCCAATCCCGCCGTGTTGGAGGCTGTGCAGAGATAGTACCCGGAATCCTGTAGAAGAGTCTGCGGAATGCGCAGGGAGCCGTCAGCAAGGAACTCCAGCCTGGAGATGGAAGTGATAAGTTAGAAGCCATAGTGGTCCTTGTGAAGGCACCTACCATTGCAACGTGTAGGGAGAAGACATTTCTGTACCTGGATGTTTCCACTGAGAGCTTGCTACCATCCTTTGTCCACGTCACAGCGGGTGTGGGGATGCCCTCCACCTTACAGGGCAACACAGCTGTCTGGTTAACAGCAGCGCTCACCACCGACAGCCCAGGCTGAATCAGAGGTGCGACTGGAAGACCAAGCATATGGTTGGGGGTGAGAGAAAAACCCAACAAACCCGCCAACGGGGTTTCTTTCCCCATCAAGTTTAGGTACTCACGTTGAATTTCCACAATGAAGTGCAAACTGGCTTTGCCAGCTGGGTTAGTGGCCACGCAAGCGTATGTCCCGGTGTCTGAGGCCTGAAGGTTATGAATCTGGACGTATCGGCCCTTGGACAAAATCTGCGTCCGACTATCCACCTGTCATAAAGGAAACATTATAGGGACGTTAGAAACAAAAGAACTCGTCCACCCGATGGTTCCTTTTAGATGTGTGTCATATGTTATCTGTTCAACCCTTCACTTCTGTACCTGGAGCTGGACGTCATCCCTGAACCACTGGATGGTAGGCGCAGGATCCGCTGCCACTCTGCATTCCAGTACTAGCTGACCTCCGACGGACACCGAGAGTGAACGGGGCTCATTGGGTCCAACAACGCTGGGGGGGACTGGAGGTGAGAAAGCACCAATTTTTTTTAGGTAGATAAGCAGATAGAAAATTCAGATTTCACAATATGCTTGAACGTAACATTTTATTTTGACTTCACTGATATAGTGAAGCTTTCACTAAAAAGAAGAATTCACCTTTCATCCGCACCCAGACGGCCCTAGAATCCCTTCCGGCTGCGCTGGTCGCCAGACACACATATATTCCGGCATCCTCGGCCTGTGGCGAATAAATCAGACGCGATGGCAAAGCGTTACAATGCGAGAAAAACAACTGAAATATGGAAAATCGCGGTCCCAGTTAAACTGTAAAGGTGTCTGGCTTTTGATGCAATAGGTGAATGTTATGACATCATATTTAGGTTTATAACCCTATTAGAAGGACCATTTACTGTTTAAGTGTCATCGAAACGAGAAGTGTCAGCCCCCTCTCTGGCTTTTAAAGGGTTCTACGCTCGATTCTCTGCTTGGCGGCGGCAGAACCTCATGATCTGGATGTCTCCCAAGTCCTCGTGTGTTTCCTCGTAGTTATTTGATTAGGGCTGACAGATTTTAGTAGCATACAGGATGCTTCTGGTGCCAAAATGAAGCCGTGACTCTCACCTGCTACCTTCCCCACTGGGGTACAGACGCAGCATAGAGTTTAATCAAGATACCTTCATTGCGTCTATCCTGAGGACAGTTCCGTTTCTAGTAATTATGTCGGGGCGGGATAACGGGCGCCCATCCTTTTCCCAGGTGATTTCAGGGGCTGGAATGCCCCCTGCGTTGCACACTAATTCCAGGGGATCATCTTCAACCACCGAAACCTCTGCTGGTAAAGCTGGACCCTCAATCCTTGGAGGTTCTAGAACATACAATGTGAGGGAACATGTTTGTGATAAGTGGGTTTTGGGGAGATCAGACGTCCTGCTGTAATGTGACGCTATCAGCAGACAAAACTGCCTTTGAGTTCATCTGAAGAAGAGACCTCTGTGACGATGGAATGTTGAAGTCTCTGAGTTAGGGTTAGGGAAGACAGAGGAACAAGAAGAGGCAATAGAAGAATTGGAGCTGCAGGAAAATAAGACGCGGTCAACAGAGAAGGTACGGACAGAAAGTGTGAGAGAGAGTTGGTGAAAGTGTTCAGGCCATTTTCGTTCTATTCTATCATTAAGATTCACAATTTGGGGGGGGGTCATCTTATAATAAGGGTCGGTTTCTAATCCAGCAAATACACCAAGTTCCCACGGACTATGATGAGAACTTACCAAGCACAGAGAGACGGAAGTGCTTGCTGACCTTCCCAGCTGCATTCAAGGCCACGCAGGAATAAAGCCCCGAATGCCTCGCGTGGACCGAGTCCAGATGAAGCCGGCTCCCCAGACCATTCGGCAGCAGGTTACTCTGCAGGTTTAACGGTTCTCCGTCCTTCTCCCAGGAAAGCGACGGACGGGGGGTCCCATGGGCTTCACAGGTGAAAGTCACAGAAGCCCCCGTAACCGCCGTCACCTCCTCTGTGCTCTCCGACCTCTCCACCACTGGCAAACCTGCAATTAAAATATCACAGCTGTGCTTTCGCTATATAATGGGGCCCGGACCTTTAATATTATCTTCTTCAGCCTTCACTCATCTCAGAAGAGTCACAAAGCTCTCTCTCCGTGCCAAGACGGAAACGATTACTCAACATAATACATTTTGTTTGATGATTGTTTTTCGTGGAATGCTAATCATTGATACTATTGCTCAGCAAATTAGAAATTCTGCATAAGAAGGAGCTTCGGGTGCTTAATGTGCATTATTCCTGAAGAGACTCCTCCATATACAGTTAAAGAACCCAAGGAGACCAATGTTTGGCCACCTTATCACTCGTACATTTGCACTAAAGTCTTTACTGACACCCATCGCTAGCACTCCAATAAAGGGAACTGCGAAGGTCTATTAAGCTTAAGTTAGATAATAGAGGGTTGCAAGTCCAGGTGTTCAAATTCATTAAGGTCCAACCTTAGCAAGTCGAATTTGCCCCCAAATCATGCATAATTCAATAGAGAGATGACTATTTCAACAAACATAATGACGGTGAGTATAAACTACGAGCTCGCTTGGAATCTAGAGTACTTTATTGATTGAACCCTAGCGGGGAGAGGCATTTGCAAGTCTTAGACTTTCAGCCACCGGTCGACTGCTTTTCTCAGAATGCTCCCTGCGTCAGCTCAGCGTTTTCCAGAAATAAATCCCAACTCTTTCTGTTAATAACTAATATATGAAACTCAGCACAGAGTTAAGGCGGCTTTTTATCTAAAATCTGTTGTCCTCCTTGGTGCCCGGGTTAAGCCAATCACTGCTAAATACTCTTACAGATTCACTCGTGGACTATTTCCCCCCCAGTAAAAGTAAATGATTGGCACAGACTGTGAAAGAGAAATGCCATCGGGAGCAAAGTTTCTCAATATGGGTCCCCAAGTCCACCTGTGACCATCTCAGGAGATCCTGAAAGCACGCACTGTTGGCAACTCATGGGGACTGCAGTTGAGAAGCCCTGGCCCAGGACAATGTATTTTCACAGACGCAGTCCAATGACACCCCTACATACTTTCCACATGCAGGATGAAGCTCTTCTCTGCGGTCCCGGCAGGGCTTGAGGCTACGCATGTATAGGTTCCTGCATCTGAAACTTGCAACTGGGATATACTGTGGGGGGGGGGGAAGAAATGGCAGAGAGAGACAGTGAAACATAATATGTCCAGTGGCTCCATTGAAGGAACTGGAAGAAGGTTGTGGATCTAGCGGATGATCTTACCGGAGGATACGTCCTCCAGAGGAGACTCTCACAAAGCGCGAGGAAGGAAGCTGGATGCCGTCCTTCAGCCAGGTGAGCTGCATGGGAAGGGATCCACTTGCGTGACACTCCAATGTCACCTGCCCCCCTGGAACACCGCTGAGTACCTCCGAAACATTAGATCCTGATTCAAACACCGGAGGAACTAGGAGCACAAAGTTAAAGTATGATTTCCCGGTAAAAAAAAAAAAGGTCAACTTTAGGTGGACTCAAGAGAAGATGTCGATGGTGAGCCACACAAAACATTAACACACAAATTCACGCTATCACCGCCACAAGCATTTAAATTTGGGCTCAGCTAGCGATTAATATCCTTTGACCTCACCCAAAACATTCAGCACAAAAACCTTGGTGTCCTCTCCAGCAACGTTTCGCGCCAAGCAGATATAGTGGCCGGAGTTAGAGGGCTGTAGAGATTTCAGAAGAAGGACGCTGCCATCGTCAGACACCCTGGAGAACAACAGAGAGACATAAGAAATAAGATACAGATCGACAAGGTCAAGCTCCCTGTACACTTTTACTGGCAGTCCTTCTGTAGTCCTGACCGGTCTCCAGTGATTGGTTCTTGCCTTAGCGCCTATATGTTTTTCCTCATTCTGATTGGCCCTTTTAAAGCCCTGATTTGAATAATTAACCGTATTATTGAATATCCGCGAGGCAGCTTGTCTTACTGAACATTTGGCGTCGAGATCGGATCCAGAGGTCTTCCATCTTTAAGCCATAAGATCTGGGGGGCTGGGGTCCCTTCAGCTTTACACTCCAGGGACACCTCTTGCTTTTCTTGAATGTTCTGCTCAATGGGAATCTCCGATCTGAGGATCTTTGGAGCCACTACAATGGGTAAACAGATAATATAACCGTCTCTGATGTTACATACATCGAATTATGACTATTGTATAAACCTTAATGAAAAAACGTCCCTTAGGTTTGTAAGATGTTTCTGCTTTACGTCATAATCAAAGAGTACCACAGGTAAGAACCAGAATTTTGCATAAGGTACCTGACTTGTGATGTCGCAAAGGGGCAAAATCACACACCTCTAAGCCGCTAAGGCAGGGGGCAACTGCATATTAATGCCCATGGTTTTGGAGTAGGGTGTCCAACAAGCTCATATAGGTGTGATGGTCACCTGTGCACATAGTTTTGCTCCAAAGACCAAATGAGTAAATAATTAGCGTGGCTTACCTTGTACCGAGAGGAGAAAGGTTTTGTACGCCTCGGAGAGGTGGTTTTGGGCAATGCAGGTGTACTGCCCAGCATGGAAGGCCTGGATCCGGCTGATCTGCAGACGGCTGCCCCTTATAGACACCCCCTGCTCCACCGCATGGTCTAAAGACAGAGGGTATATTTAATAAATACCTGCATTGTTACAAGATTCATCTATCTATCATCTATGAAAAAATAAAGAAGCGTAATTGTTGCGGGTCCGCTGGGAGTGTTTTCACCACTGACTAAGTACTTACCTAAAGGCTGTCCGTCTTTCAGCCATGTGACTTTGGGAGGAGGGAAGCCTTCAACCTCACAGGAGAGGACTATGGAATTCCCAAGAATCAACTGTATAGTTTCATTCCGTGGATGAGTGATGGCTGCTGGAACTGTGAAGAGAAAAACCGATACATTCTATCTCCCAATTGTCATACATTTAAACTTAAAACCCTTAGGAACCTTAAATCTCCCAACTACTTTCTTAATCATGGTACTCACTCTGGACGATGACTGTAAATGTTAATTCAACCTCTCCAGCAACGTTAGCCACTTTGCAGGTGTAGAGCCCCTTATGGGATGCCTAAGATAGACATAGCATTAGTTATGCGCATCCTCCAAATATTGTGATATCATAGATCAGCAGCTCATTGTACTTTCAGCCAGCTTCAAAGACATGGCCAACATGAGCCATGGAACCATCGATGATTACCTCCACATCCCGGATTTCCAAGTGCTGCCCATTTTTGTGGATGAGGACTCCGCTGTCTTCTGTAAGCAAGTCCCCATCTTTATACCAGGTGACTGTGGGCTCGGGCACAGCGTCCGACTCGCACTGTAAGGTCAGGGTCTCTCCCAGGCGTAGAACGGTCTCCTTTTTGGCGTTAGGAGGCTCTCTGATGCTGGGTGGGACTAAAAAAGTGTATATTATTATCTCAGCCATTCAGATATCCACGGAGCAAAGTTTTTGGAACGTTTTACTCAAGCGTGAGCGGCAAATTAAATCTCCCTCTATGTTTGCAGTAAAATGAGCCATATCTTAATCCAGTTATCCTTATTCTTGACTCACCGTGGATAACAAGGTTGGTTAGTTTCTCGTCAGATCCTGCTGGGTTCTCTACCTTGCAGGTGTAGGTTCCTTGGTTAGAGGGTTGAACACGAGCGATTTGTAGAACCTGACCACCTGGAAAACATTCCAACATTATGTAAGTAAAGCTTTTTTTAAAGAAAAATGTTCAAAGCCGCTATAGAATTGCAGTTTGTTACCTGGCATGAGAAGAAGTTCATTTCCAGGTAGAAGAATTTCTCCATCCTTGTACCAGGTTATCTCAACATTAAGATGTGACTGCACATCGCACACTAGAGAGATGGGGCTGTGTAGGACCGCACTGATGTCTTCCGGGTTGGGTCCGAGGATTCTGGGTGAAACTGCACGCAAAAGAAGGCTCGTCTTCAATTTCCTCGCACGGAACTCAATTGAAACAATGCTTTAAGTTACCAATTTTAACTTCAAAGCCAAATCTTTTTGAACGAGATGGAAGGAAGTATAACCTGACTTTTCTCAATTGAAACTTTTTGATTGGCAACATCTAGATACAATGTATCACCCTACCATGAACGGTCAGCGTGAAGAGTCTCTCCGAGAAACCGGCAGCGTTCTCGGCCAGGCAGACATAGCTGTCTATATCGGATACCTGCGCAGTTAGGATCTGGAGGGTCAAAACCAACGTTGAGTTACTTTTTTTTATTGATAAGATATTATTAGTGATTGATTAAAGTATGATAAGGTTGGCTGTCCCACCTGCAAACGCCTCCCCTTGTCCAGGAGTTGGTATTGATCACCAGTGTTGAGTGTTTGCCCGCTTCTAAGCCAAGTGATGGTTGGCGGGGGAGTCCCTGTGGCCTCGCAGATGAGTTCTGCGGTTTGGTTGACTACAACGGATACCTCCTGGATCAGATCACTTACCCCTCCTATCATCATTGGGGGTACTGCAACAATAGATTGGCAGGTATGGTTATTACTAAACAACATGAGCAGTGGCCCTAATAATAATAGGTACACCTTGTACGATACTTACCGAGTACCACAAGCTCATAGTGCAGTCTGTCCTCTCCAGCTTCATTGGTGGCCTCACACGTGTACTTCCCAGCATGCTCCGCTCTGGCCATGGGTATCTGCAAGATACGTCCCTCTGGAAAAGTAAGGGGGTTAATTAGGAGACGAGGTAAATAATAAAGGACACAAGGCAGCCAAGCTGACAATCTGTCACAATACGATAACATAGCATATCAACATGGTCACGGGAACTTTGACCATTCATTTGCTGCCGGATACAACTTCCATTACAATAAGCATGTGGTTACAATGCAACAGCCGGAGGTGGCTGGATTAAGTAACCATTCCAGACCAAGTGAAGACATTGCTACGGCTTGTTCTACACGCACTTTTGTGACACATTGGTTCAATGGCAAGTATCCTTGGTGACCAATAACTTTGGATGGCAGATGATACTTACCTAACAGCACTAGCAGTCCGTCTGAGGCAGAGATGGGTTGCCTGTCTTTGAACCAGGTTAGAGTTGGAGGAGGAATGGCATTAGTATCGCAGTACAGAGAAATGGGGTTGGCGGCAGCAACCTCTCTGTGCTCCGTCAACTCTTCCTGGTCATCTTCTCTGAAGGAAAGTTCTAAGGCGGCACTGAGGCTTCCGGGCCTGTGGAAAATTGGGGGGACTAACAAAGAGATACACATCATCAGCAGGCAAGACATGCCAAACTTCAGTATGATAACACATTGTCTTATACAGCCGCATTAGAATGTCTTATATGGTATGGAAGTTGTGTTCCCAATTTTGACACATTGGACAAATAATAGCCATTGCCAATGAAGGAATATAGAAACAGTCTCCTGGTGTTGTTCTTAAAAATGATCAGCAGTTTAAACGTACTTTAAGTAAAAGATTTGGTATAACATAATAACGTCCTCTCGTAAAACTCGATTTATAAATGAACCAAAGAGAATTAGTTGGGGCAAGAGGGCTGTACATATGATGCCTAAAGCACGAAGGACAAGGGCAGACAAAAAGTGCAGATATATATATTAATGTGTATTATTTTATTATATATATATATTTGAAAATGTGATTGGCACTAACCCTGTACGTTCACATAGAATTCTCTTTCGTCTTCGCCAGCCACGTTGGTGGCCACACACGTATAACGCCCGGAGTCGGTGATACGGATGGGCTGGATCTGCAGCACCTGCCCTTCCTCCAAAACCTGAAGGGTACCGGCGCTCTCCAGCAGCTGCAATGTGGACAGAAGGAAGGTAAATCAGGAGAAACATTGTAATAAACTATTTGTCACTTTAGAAATATCAGCAGGTGATGCGCTAGATCACTAGAACGAGTTCTGACCTGGCCGTCTTTGTACCAATGCAGACTTGGCTTTGGCACGGCCCGGGACTCACACTGTAGAGTCAGGCTGCTGTTCACTTTAGTCTTTACTTGCTTGATACTCCCGTCTTGGCTGGTGTCATCTCGTTTGATCTGGGGAGGAACTAGAAGACAGAACATAGAACGTAAGAATGACAATAATAGGTAAAAGGCTCCAGACCCCAAAAATCCCATTCCAGGGTAACTTTGCAATCAGACATGAGATCTATTCAAACAAGGTACTTTCATTTATTGATATTAGACTTGTTGGTGAAGTTTTTTCACAGAATATGGATCATGCTTGTTACAAGACAAGGAGAACTCACTGAAGACTTTGACTTCATAATTCCTAATGGCTTCTCCAACCTCATTGGTGACCACGCAGCTGTACTGTCCAGCGTCTTCTTCTTGGGCGTTAAGGATCTGCAACCCATGTCCACCTGGTCAGAAGAAAAGAAAAAAACAAATAATAATTTTTAATAGGCCAACGTATTAATTAAACTGATGCTGATATTCTTGTAACATTATTAGAAGCTTCATGGAATTCTGTTGAGCTCCCAAGAGAAAAGTAAGAGATCAGAGATACCTACCTGGAAGAATTCTCAGGTTGCTAGAATCATGGAATGGTTCTCCATTTTTCAGCCATGTAACAGTTGGAATAGGGAAGCCCAAAGCTTCACAGATTAGAGAGAGCGGGTTGTTAACAAGGACAATGACATCTTCTGTGGGACTTTCATCAAGAGTTCCAGAGATTGTTGGGCTTACTGTGGACAAAAGTAACCGTTACGGGTTTAGTTCATCACCATCATTTCATGAGGGGCAGCTTTAAATATCCATAACGAATTGCCACTTACCCAACACCGTCAAGATAAAGTGTTTTCTTTTTTCTGCAATGGGATTAGTGGCCAGACAAGTGTAGTGGCCAGCAATGAAGACGCTGGCATCATTTATGTAGAGCTCAGACCCATCTTGAGATATCGTAATCCCATCTCCGCTCTGTATGGGCAGGGAATCCCTGAACCAGGTAATCTCCGGTTTTGGGTGACCTAATAGATCAATAAATATGGTCTTATATCCTCTACTTATTGTATATAACACATAACAATGGTTGTCACAGGTATTTCTAGACTGACGCTCACCTGAGACTCTGCATTGAAGCAGGACAGACTGACCGACCTTCACTCTTAAATCTTCGTTTTTCTCGTCATCGTCAATGCTGGGAGGAACTACAAGGAGATGATTTGTTTAAAACATGGATCCAACTTGAGATTCACCAAGCATTAAGATCTTTCACACAGCTGGTATGGTACCCGAGATACCCCTCAAATAATGATGACACCCCAAGCTGATGTTAAACACATCATTGTGGTTTAAGTATTAGGGGAAGGAAGGAGGACATGTTTGCAGCATGGGAGTGCATGGATATAACTGGACAACACCATATTTTATTAAGGTCCACCAGCATTATTGCCATTAATATATAAAGCTGGTGGCAACTGCCTGGTTACCAATCAGATGGGTATATAAATAGAAAGTGAATGGCACCAATGGAAAATGATTAGGTGGCACCAAGTTCCTCAGAATTCATTATTAGTGGGTGCACAAAAGGATAGTTGCTTTTCTGAAGTTGGGATGGTGATATATCCCATTCATTTATAATCAGGAAGTGTAGGGACTTCTCACCTTCCTGGGAAGGGGTAACAGACAAGACAAGGACCTCTTAATTCATAGGGTACAATTCTACCCCCGACAATATGACCCTTGTATTTATACATGAAGTTGAGATAAACAAGCCCAGAATATCTTACCAAGGATATCTACAATGAAATCCTTCTTGGCTTGTCCAGCGGCATTAGACACCAAACAGGTGTAGAGTCCACCATCTTGGATCTGGGCATAAGCCAACTTCAAAACTCGCCCACCTGGCAAGGAAAAAACCATCATAGTATGTGATGTATTAGGAGTGATCTTTTCAATTCTGGGTTTTTAGATTAGATTTAACCAAGAAATATGGGAGTGAGGGTATTACCGGACTGAAGGTGCACGTTGTCTCCCAGGGAGAGGGGGTTGTTGTTTCTGTGCCATGTGATTACCGGAGGAGGGATTCCTGTAGCTTCGCAGGTTAGCATGAAGGTTCCATGCACAGCGACAGATACATTCAATGGTTCTCTCTGCGTGTTTGTGATTTCTGGGGGAACTGAATGCAAATGGAATATGGACGTGATGACACAAGAGTTATGTACTTTGTTTCTTTTCTAAGAAGAACATTTCTGCAATCCTTACCTATCACCGACAATTCATATTTCATGTCCACCTGTCCTGCTGCATTCACAGCCACACAGACATAGCGGCCGGAGTGGGAAGGTTGTGCATTAAGGATAGTCAGCTGCTGACCCTTGTTGTCCAAGACGAGGTCTTGTGTACTTCCAAGAGGATAACCATCCTTTAGCCAAGTCACCGAAGGGGTAGGTTTCCCACTCGCCATACATTCCATGGTGACCCGGTCACCTCTGGTCACTAAGAATTGTTTGGGGACAGGTGTGTTACCTGTGATCACTGGTGTAGCTGATGGGACAGAGGAAAGCAGAATAAGAAGACAATCAGTAACCAAGTGAACAGAGGATAAAAAGCAAGGATCATGTTATGATGGTGTAATGGGTAAAAAAGGAGAAAAGTAAGATGAGATACATACATTTTTGCTATTTAAAAAAAATGGGGTTTTTTTGCACAAAGTTAAAATAAGACGAGGATTGGATTTTTAAGAAGGGATACACTTTTAAAATATAAATTGCATCCCATAATAGAGAAGCAGGTAATATGAGTTATATCATTGTTATATACCAGGGTATTTTCTGACCCTGAAACCTTTCAAATAATTCCCCCAACAGCCAATTTTAAATATTCTTTTGACCGTATTGATAAAGAGCAGTTTTGGAAAAAAAGTTCTTACTGTGGTAGCATTCACCAAAGAACCACTGGAATCCTTCTGATTGGTTCAGATTGGAAACATTATTCCAGAACGGCCTTTTAAATATAAGGCCATATGGTCAAAAGGTTCTAAAACAGGTCAGTAAGCCTTTTGGAAGGATATGAAAAATAAGGGTATCAAAGTAAAGGTACAATAGAAAGCGTAGACTAAAATACATTGTAGCTTGCAGAAAGTAATGATCTGGGGCAGCTCACCATAAACCTCCAGCCAGTAATCCCTCTCACTGCTTCCAGCCTCATTGTTGCACACGCAGGTGTAAAAGCCTTCATCTGCCACCTGAACCTTATTAATCTGCAGCAGCCTGCCACCGCCGGACACCAGGAGGTGCTCAGAGTCCTTCATCTCAAGGGGAGATCCTGGTGGAAGACAGGAGAACATGCTTATTCTTTATATATGATGTTCTCCAAAGGTTTGCCGGTCTCCTTCACCGACCAGAATACTTACCATTCTTAAGCCAATTTAGAGATGGGGAAGGAACCCCATGACATTCGCAGGTAAAGCTGACCGATTGCCCTTCTATCACGGACTGAGGTGAACCAGAGGATCCGGAGAAGGTTGGTGGGACTGGGGAAGGAGGAGAGAAAAGAAATACCGGGAGGTCAGCTGGACCACAAACATTACAGGGAGGGCAAAACGCAAATAACACCACCCAAAATCCTTACCCCAGACGATGACATTGTAGTGCTTCTCCGAACGCCCAGCATCGTTGGAGGCCTCGCACGTGTATCTCCCAGCATCTCGTAACTGGGCACGGTCAACCTACGGTGCAAAAATTTGCCGAAAACGGATGACAGCTGATTGCAAGCCTTTTTTACGCCACATGTCGAAGGGGTAGGCAAAGTGTCTGTACCTAGCACTAGTGTCCATGACATGTCTTGCGGAATTCATGGTTGCTTATGGTGCATTTAGGCAAATGTCCTTCCCAATAAATGTGACCCTGACAGTCTATCAGAGCTTGTAATTGGCCACTAAATCACAAAGCGCCCCCAAATCCTAGAAGTGTAACTTCAACCCAAACTTGTCTGATAAATTCTACATGCTTGATCCCTACTTATGCTTCTAACATCTACGGCTGTGTCTTCTAACGCAACATGCATGTAAAAACCCTACGCATTCCCATTTCTTCTCACCTGCAGGAAGCGTCCTTCCTCAGTGACTTGGATCCCCTGTCTTTTGAGAAGGGGCCGACCATCTTTCAGCCAGCTAATGGTGGGGGGAGGGATGGCTGTACTATGGCACTCGAGAATAAATGGTTGGTTTACACTGGCCGTGGTATTAATCTCTTCTCCCAGGATGCTCGGGGGCACTGCAAAGAAATTACCCATCATACACTCTGAATGACACAAGGATCCAGCTATGTTCAGAAGCAATGACCATGAGGAATGCAATTTGTCTCTACCATGTCTCCCATTGACGACGAATGGCATAAGAAAGATCCAAAGGAATAGCATCAACAGAACATTGTACTTACCATATACCTGTAGATCAGTATCTCGACTGTCTTCCCCGGCAGGATTAACGGCAACGCAAGTGTATATTCCAGAGTCGGACACTTGAACTGCAGACAGGGAGAGCAGTCGCCCCTGCTCCAAAATCTGAAATAATGCGAGAGAAAGAAATACATGGGGTTTTTTTACCAGACAATCCATCAAGTTAACTCAGGTTCCTACCCATCTCAATGATCTGTGACATTACTAATGATGGGGACTGGGATGATGGCTACTGACCTGCAGCCCAGCATGTGCCGTAGACACCGGAACCTTGTCCTTCAGCCACATGACTGTTGGTTCGGGCGCCCCGGTGGCATTACATTCTAACCAGACTCGCTCGTTCACCAAAAAGGTGGCAACATCCGTCAACGACACGATCCTGGGAGGCACTACGTAAAAAAAAAGAAAGCGAGTGGTCTTCACTTCATTCGAGACCCTGATTCAATACAGTCACTATACCGAAAAGATCTTCCCTTTATGGACCTCCAAGATGAAGAACATCTCAAACTTCTAAATTCTCACCATAAACTTCCAGGGTATACAGGAGCTCGCTAGTACCAGCCTCATTATATGCCACGCAGCGATATTCCCCACTGTCCGTGCCGTGAACTTTCTCAAACTGCAATGTTCTGCCCTCGTTTAACAGGGTAATTCCAGGCATGGACGTCAATAGCTGTTCTCCTTTGTACCAAGACACAACTACCAAAGCAGATACAATAAAAATGTTTAAACATGTATACGTATTTATTTATGTATTGTTATTATACACTAAGTATCAGAGTCATGTAATTATGTAATTATCTCTGGAGACATTAATTTTAAAAGAATAGGACAGATTGGTGGAATCCAACGTAGGCAAGACGGCCTTACCGGGAAACGGGCTTCCAGAAACCAGACACTCCAAGGATGCAGGGAGATTTTCCACCGCCGTATGATTCACATCGGTAGGTTCGATATTAGGAGGAACTACAATGAAGAATACAACAAATGACAAATTATAGTGTTCTGCATGTGCAGCAAAGATTTTCAGAGCGTCTGGGTGCCTAGAACAGAGAGGCATCAAGGGAGGAAATGCGGACACAGGGATTTGGGTCTTGAAGAGGGACACTTGGAAGGTATGACATATAATGTAGGAATTCAAAGACTTTCAGAATTCTTATTCAAAGACCGTCACTCACCCAGCACGTTCAGGAACACGTCTTGTCTCCCTTCCCCTGCCGGATTTGTAGCCACACAGGTATAAACTCCCTCGTCATCCAGGGATATGGAAGCGATCTGGCAGTGAACAGAAATAATGGTGTAGGTAGCCGGTTATGCAGTAAGAAGGTGTGAAAGTACCCCGTGCCTGAGTACCAAGTTATTATTCTCATTTTCTCAGTAGAGTGTGAAGCTGACTTTAACGGAAGACGCTTATTTTTTCTGGACACAGAGCTTCTTCAGAGCAGAGGACTCACCTGCAATTTAGGTCCATCTGATGGTAAGACTACGCCATCTTTCCACCAGCTCACAGACGGGGTTGGCGTTCCTGAAACATCACATTCCAAAAGCAGAGATTCCCGGAACGTGGCAGAAACACTACTGCCCCCGATGATGCTGACCACGGGAAGATCTGGAGGACCACAAAAATGTGGATGAGACCATGCAAGAATGTATCTAGTCATCTGCACAATGGTGCGCTGTTACTTTCTGTTTAATCCATTTTATGTTAAATTATTTAAACTTTATGACCTTCAAGCATCTTTAGCTTTGCATCTAAGTTGTGGAATTATGTTTAGGTGTCAGAAGGGGTAAGGAAGTCTTTACTTAAATAAGGAATTCCATTCGGTTGAGGATGGTGGGACATTCTCATCATTCTGTGTTCATCAGGATAAGACGTGGAGATGATCTAGAGGATAATTACCTTGCACGGCCACATCTACTGCTGCTTCTGCTGTTCCGGCGTCACTTTCAGCTTTACACACATATTGGCCACCGTGGATGGGGTGTAGGTGGCGGATAGCTATGGTCCTTCCCTCATCTAAAACCTCTACATCACCCTGATCCCCAATCGGGAAACCATTTTTCAACCACCTGTGGAAGGAGAGCATATTCCTTTCATATATGGAGGAAAACAAGAAGGAAAGAATATAGCCTGCAACAATATACATAATATTATATTATATTAATAATATTATAACGAAATATAATCAATGTCATGAAAAAGACACAAGAAGGTACAATGAACAAAATGCAGAAAAAAACCCATAAAAGCGTAGTGCATAAAATTGCACACTTAGGAATTTAGTGGCTTATTTATCTTTGGCTTCATTATTATGTTTTTTTATGTATCCACCTTAAACCCCATACTCACCAGACCTTTGGAGCTGGGTTTCCATTAACATGGCAGGAAAGAACCAACGGTTCTCTTTCGGTCACCATCATAAATCCAGATCCTTCACCAATCAAGACTTTAGGTGGCACTATTAAAAAAAATACATATTCTAATATGTGAACATATGTTGTTGTTCCATTATTTTTATGTATTGTTTTATATAGCGCCATAATATTCCAAAGTATTGTACAATGGGTGCTGTGCAGTTTTTAAGGTACTAATCCACCAGCTTACCAAGAACCGTGACAGAATATTGTAGGACATTCTCCCCAGCAAGGCTGATAGCTATACAGGTAAATGTCCCCTGCGTGCTTTCATTCACTGTCTCGATGTGTAGGGTCCGACCGCCATCCTTAATCCTCAAACCATCTCTCTCCGACGCCATTAGTCCGTCCTTCAGCCAGGATAAGGTTGGGGGAGGGTGGCCAGTTGCAGAGCACTCTAACTCAAGAGAGTGGCCAACGATGGCTTTAACGGCCACCGGCTTTCCACCTCCACCTTCGATATCAGGAGCAACTGAGATGACACAAACAGTGGATCAGCATTTGTGAAGTCCAGGAGGTCTCATAAAATGTTTTAGCTATCTAATGAAGACTAATATGTAACTAATATATATTGGGATTTTATTTATATGTAATTTGGAATGTTGGGCTTGTCAAGTTGTAGCTCCACAGGCCAAGAGCCAAGACGGATCAAAGATCAAAGCAATGAACACCTAACTGTGGTGTCAACTAGCGAACAGATCTTTAAGAGATGTTTTGCCACAACATTATATATATCATTGACTTGAAAAGCCATGCACCCCAAAATTACAGCTAACAAGTTTGTGGTCCAAGGTTCTTCGGACACTTAAGGTCGTTAAACATACCATAAACCTCCAGACTGTATGATTTCTCAGCTGTGCCCGCGTGGTTACTGGCTCTACAAGTGTATGTGCCGACATCGGACAGTTGCACCCTGCTGAGCTGTAGGCTTCTGCCATTCTCCTTGTAGGCGGCTCTCGAACTGGATACTATGGGACGTTTGTCCTTAAACCATGTTATACTGGGAGCGGGGGATCCGCGGGCTTCGCACTTCAGCTCCACAGAGCCGTGAAGTAGAGAGGTCACCTCTGTTTTCTCATTAGAAGACCAGATCATGGGTGGTGCTGAGAAAAAAAATGAAAGAAAGCAAACTGGATAACTCCCACCACTTGGACAGGGCTAATTCTGTGGCACTCATAAAAATCCACATAAAACATAATATAAAATTATTTTAGTATACTTTGTCTTTTTTTTAAATATGTCACTAATTGCCTACTACCTGTTCTGCTACCATGCTAAATGTGGCATTTGATCCTTTTCCCAACTGCCTGCTTTAAGTATTTTGTTGTCAATACAACATAGTTATATTTTAACAACACAGCAAAGTATATAAAAAGAAAACCCACGTATTTTTATAGATACCATGTGGTGGCAGTATAATACTAAAGTTACCCGAACCCAACTAATGAAAACTCAAGGATAGAATGCCATTAAAAACAGAATTCCAATGTATTTCCAAGAGACCGACCGCTACAAAGAACTGACCTAGACTGGGTCCCTTACGTATGCCGTGTAGGTACAACTTAACGGATGTTGATCTCCAGCCTCCCAAAAATTAAAATAAAGCATGATATTTTTAGTTATGCCCTCAAACTTTTAGAGGTGATCCAACCTTTACACTGCTTCATTCTAGAAGAACCATGATGTTCCCTCTCAGCTACAAAGAAAACCTCTGCCCTAGCAGAAGGTATGTATTGTTGGACAACGTAGATGTTTTCGTCCTGGATGATTAGGTAAATCTTGGCCAAAGAGGCCATTGAAGTCCATCCGCCTTCTAGCGACGGAAAAGTTGGTTGAAAAGTGAAGGTTTGACGATTTCTCCTTACTTTTGAAGGTGTTGAAAGGAACTTGACATGAGCAGCCATAAGGAGAGAACATAAGTTACATCAAATATGTTCCTGGTGTCCTAGTCGCTTGTCAAAAGTTCAATAATAGTTTAAGTATCCAGCTATTATATTAAGAACTTACTGTGAACCTTCAGGTTGAAGTCCTTGACTTGTTGACCTGCATGGTTGAAGGCCAAACACTGATACCTGCCATGGTCGGAAAGCCTTGTTTTATTTACTCGAAGTAGCTGCCCTTCTTCTAAGATCTCAATGTGGGAGTCCCCAGGAGACAGAGGCCTAAAAATAGAATGAACCTCATGAGACTGGAAATAAATTCTGCAAAATTAAATAGAAAAAGGCTTTTGGGCGGATTTACCAAAATCTTTAGTTCTAGACAAATTCTTCACTTTTCCTTCACGCTATTCCGATATGGATACAGGCAAACGTTGTTTTTTTTCTAAACACGATGCTCAAGCTCCGTTGTGAAAAAACCTACTTGCCTAGATTTAACCAAATCTGGCAATATTTTGTAGAAATAACCAGCAGACTTTCTGGTTTCCAATGATTTGTGCGGTTTGGAAGCCTAACGTTGAGTTTGCAACTTAAATTAATAACGGTACAAAATCTGCGTTCCCTGCGGAGGGGAATGTTTTCTGCTTCTCTCTCCACCCTCCATTCCATGTGCTATATGATATGTTTTGTTACTTATCCAGCAGCGTCTTCTAAATGTTGTTTTGACTTCAAGCTGTTGTTTCTAAGGAGTTCCTCCTTTACAGTCCCCATCCCTTTTCTCTTGCATCGCATGCGTCTCTGCAGCTGCCGCGCAAAACCCACCGGTGTGCAGAAGATGCAGAATAATTTTTTTTTTATAACTGTTGTAATTAAATCCTTAACCCCTTAATGACAAAGCCTGTACATGTACGGGCTCAAAATGCATTGTTTTCATTGGGTTTAGGGACCGCCCATTGTCCTTAAGGGGTTAAAGAGAGACCCCATTCCTCCTCCCAGAATTGTTTGGAAGACGGTTGGCTTCATGGTTTGACGTCATTCTTCGCTTTACTAATGAGGATTTTTTGATGATCTAATTCCCAAGTACTAAAGAGGTCGCTTGCTACATCTTCAAACAGATGCCAAGAGGGCAACTAAAAGAGATTTTCAAATTAATAAAAATGAAAGATATTCCTGATTCTACCTGCCAGCGATGCCCCTTGAACTCAGAATCAATGAGTTGTTATATTTTTTATTTTATTTATTTATTGGATAGGTGTTATTTATTTATTTTTAATCTTGTTTATTATTATTATTTATTATTATTATTCATTGATTGATAGAGCTAGATCATATTCCGCAGCACTGCTTTAATATAGACTTTTTTTTTTTTTTGCTTTGTTTATTAAAACTATTAGTATGAATAGGTGATGTTTTCTTGAATGCTTTATTATATTAGGCGCTGGCACATTTTTATATCAAGCTATATTGAATGATAGCAGATGAGCGATGTGCCCCTATGGCCACCCCAAAAAGGTCCATCTTCCATGGGTTCCAACAATGTCTAAGTCACATACCATATGTACTGCGGTCTTATCCTATCGCAAAAGGGAGGAGTCATTTTGTAACCATTGTGTTGCCAAGAAAATTCCCACTAGTGTTAAAAAAAGCCATCTGTAGATAAAAGAATTAAACAAAAGCTGCGATCCAGCCTCCAGAATTACAAGACTATGCAAAGCAGCAAGGAATTGGCAGACAGACGGGAACGTCTCAGTGGTGGCCGCGAGCTGGATAGAATCTTCGCAAAAACCTATAATTGCAGTTAAGTTCCCTGATCCGGATGGGAAATCAGATTTAAGAGATTATTTACGTAAAAAAAAAAAATTTAAAAATGTATCCTAGTTCTTTTGAAAAAGGAACATGTGAAAATACTTGTCGGATCTAAGAAAGTGGCACGGTAACAGACAAAGAAAAAACAGAAACAGCCCCAGGACGTTGACATCATTGTCTCTAGATGCATTACTAATGGAAACATGTGTGGGCCAAACATGCCATGTGTGAGCGGAGCGTGTTTATAGTGGAAGACATAGAATTTTGTTTCTTTTTGGAAAAGAACACCTTGGTGAGTTTTGGCAGAGAAACCTACAGATGGCAAAGATGGAGGTAACTGATACCTCCACGCACACCTCCCAACATTTCAAGTGGCCAGGGACACTTTGGTTTTAGACATGTGGTCAAAGACGTGTCTAGAGGTGCAGGACACCACCAGAATCCCTAATATCTGTTTACCCAAGCAAGATGTTAAGAAGAAGAAAGTTTCATTTCTAAAGCTGCTGTTCCTGTATACGTCATTGGGGCTTTTAGGGCTGTAGAACCCTGTGATACCCTCATACCCAGCAAACATTCCGACCTCCTAGAAAAGACTGGTATTTGGGGGGATCATGGATTTGGGTCCCTTTTCAAAGTGAATGCTCTGGGAACACAAATGCCCATGAATGGAGTAGAGAAACAGTGGATACCCGCTTGCAAACATGATAGTGGACTTGATGTGTTTGCTTCCTGAAACATTGCATTTGTTGCCAAATACGTTTCATGACATTTCATGCAAATTTAATAAAAACAGATGAGATTTGGTATAAATATTTATGAACGTGGGTGGATATTAGGCTGCTCAGAATGACACGTCAATATGAACTGGTTTTTAAGACTGTATATGATTACCCTGTTATTACGTTCCCTTTCTTAGCGCCTAATATGTTATATGCAGGGGGGGGTAGCAATAAGTGCACAGTATTAATATATTCATTGTCAGTTTGTACAGGGGAAATTTCCTCTGTCTGCCATATGACAAGTAATGACAAGCCAAGAGATTGAAGGTGGTGCATGTCTGCACTTCCCATTCCAGCCAGTAGGGGGAGTCAGAGGTTTTTGATTGGTATGGGTAAGAATTGCTCGGTGTGTCACTTACTGTCCGCCTTTTGTCCATTCCACCTGCGGCCTCGGAACACCGGCTGCTCTACAATCCAGCTCGACCTCTGATCCTTCTCGCGCTGTCAAATCATGGATGATGCCAGAACCATAAATCGATGGTGGCACTGGAGATTCGGTACAAACCAAAGTGAAGGAGGAGGGAAAAAAAACATATTTACTTAAGATCTATGACCTGTGTTGGCTCTGATTCTGGAGTAAAAATATATCTCTTTTTTGATCCATACAGTTAACCAAGCATTCGTTGTATATAGAAAGCCACATTTAGATGAGTGCTCACCAAGTATTATGATGTTGAAGGTACGTTGAGCTTCTCCTGCTCGGTTCACCGCACTGCAAGTATATGAACCTGAATCGACCTTGCGAATTCGGTGGAAGCGTAGAGATTGTCCAGCAGCTTGTAGGCTAAGGCCAGGAGCATCAGTAAGCTGGAACACAAAGAAAATGTATTAATAACCCTTGGAATCTTCAGAAGGATCTTATCTTCTGTGACAGGCTCATCAATCAATGAACAGTGAGTCATGATGTTCACCGTTTTGCCGTCTTTCCGCCATGTTAATGTAGGGAACGGGACACCCGTCACTTCACACATCAAGTCCAGAGGCTGATTGGCCATCACCGATATATTCTGGCCTTGTCCATCTTCAAGAATCTTAGGCGGAGCTGAATGTATAGGGGAAGAATTATTGGTTGTTTGGTGACCTCCCAACAAATGTTCCTCCATCAAAATCCACTACAGACGAAAGTAATGCTTACCGTAAACTACTAGTTTAGTTTTCCTCCTGGCAGAACCGGCTTCATTAGTTGCCAAACATACATAATCTCCACTGTGACTGGGCAAAGGGGTCTCAATCAGCAAGGACCCATTGCCTAGCTGGGCCGTTCCTGGGAGGATGCCAGTAAGCATTACTCCATTTTTCAGCCAGCGAACAAGAGGCATGGGAGTTCCTGGAAGACAACTCATACATTTAGCCAAGTCGGAGATATTGCAAAGTGTTTTATGTGTCAAAGCTGGCTCTTTAGGGTGGAATGTGACTTGATACATACCTTGCACTGGGCATGAAAGGATAACTGGTTCATAAGCAGTCTGCTCCAACAAAACATCTGAGCCATCTTCAAAGTTTGGGGGTTCTGTGGAGAAAAATATTTGAAAGTCAAAGGGGAAATAGAAGCCATATTATTCTAATTGAAACTGAAGTGATATGCACTGGTTTGCAAGAGAAGAGCCTCCCTTATGTACAATACTCACCCAGGACATCCAGTCTGAACTCCAATGAGTCCTCCCCGGCACTGCTTGAGGCCACACAGCGGTAACTCCCAGAGTCAGAAAGCTGGACCTCAAGTACACTAATACTTCCATCAGGGCCTGGCAGGGAATCCTGATCGCCAACTCTAACCACCACTCCATCTTTAAACCAGCTGAGCCTTGGCATTGGATCTCCATGCGCCACACAGGGCAGTGACAACGTACGTCCAAGAAGTGCCTTCAGAACCTTGGGTCCGGGATGGACACGTGGTGGAACTAGAAGAAGCATGCGAAAAAAGAGCTTTAATGGTCAGGGTAGGAGAATCTGACCATCCTTCAGAGCATCCATTCATGGCGGAAGCAAAATGGTTAACTTGCAAATACATAAAACAGATGATGGAGAATACCAGATTATTACAAGGCCCTAGAGGATTGTCGAGTCTGTGGTTAGGTGCAAGGCTAAGCTTGTTGACATAGTTATGTCTATCTGCCTCCTGAGCACCTGTACTCGCTGTCTGGAATGGTAAGTCGATGCCGTCACCATCTTCCTCTGATATGTAGAGGCAGTGTCTGCGGGAAGCTATGAAAATTCTCTAAGGAAGTCTGCTCTCCTACACTGTAATTTTTCAAGGAAACACTGAGCTAAGGCGAGACAGATCAGATGCTCGTACTTTAACCATTTCCGTCACTCACGTACTTTGACATCTATAGCCTACAAGGGTAGGATCACATAACCAACGGGCCTGTCAATTCGACTTCCCTACTGCAGACTGATGTATGTCCTTGTTGCTCTTTGGATGTCGGCGGAGCCCTACAACTACATCCTTCCATTGTAACCTTATCAACATACAGAGATAAAACTCCCCCCCCCCCAATTCCCTCAACGTCCACAAAATACGCATGAATGAGCAGAGCTCCAGAACTCACTTGCTTTATCTTGTAGGAAGTGGGAATGCAAAATAAGCGTTTGCAGATTTTAGTATCGGGGAATATCCAAGGCGAAATATTAATTGAAGAAAAAACAATAGTCTACTTAAGCAAAGTATTGTTTTGGTTGCAGCATAATATTTACATCAGCGCTGTCCAACTTGGGTCCACCAGGATAGTTGTGGACCTCAAGCACTCTTCTACTTTTCTGAGTGTACCCAAGAATTGTTGGCATTAATGTCTATGAAGGTTCTGGCTGACCTGGTTTAAATTAGACCTTCAAAGCCAACCTATATAGAGCTTAAAGGTCTACTATCCACCCCATGAAGAGTCGGACATCTGTGCTTTAAACATTCTTGAGCATATGATCCTATATTAACGGGTTCAACCAGCAGATAAATATCTGCTACTCTTGCTTATGATGTTGCGTGGAGAAGACATGAGAGGTGACACAACTGGTAAAACACTGGATGTAATGACATCTAGCGGAACCCTTTACTCATGGTATGTGATCTACAGAGTATGAGGAACCTACTGAGACCTTGGCTTTAGGTCTGGATGCCATCTGTTGCTTAGTTGAGGCTAAACAGTTATCTCATCATTTATCATTTTTCAATTAGTAATGAAAAAAATCAATCGCTGGAAGGGGGTTCTCACAGGGATGGATTCCATTATCTACGAAAATGTTTTATCTCATCGTTTGCTATTATAGTCTGAAGGAGACTTTGCAGATAACATAAATGATAAAGATTGTTCTACTAATAGAATCCAGCTCTTTATCTGTCTTTCCTGCAAATGTGAATCGTAACATATCGCTCTTCAGGAAATCAACGTCATGGGGGAAAACTAGGAGGTAAATGTCTCCAGATGACCAATTTTAAGGATTCTTCTTCTCTGTATATATAATATAGAACTGGGAGGGTTACTTTCATTTTTTGACACAGTGAAAAGGTAGAGGTACAGGAGGAATATCTAAATGTCACCCCATGGAAACCCCATAGAATGTTACTACTGGTATCTGATATCTGATGTCTATACTTCCCTCCTGGCTCCTAAGAAGGTCATGTTGGCTTCTAAGTATGTCTTGCTTGGCTCCTAAGTATGGCTTGATTATTGCTACAAGAAAGTCACCTGTTATGCCATCCGCCGTCTCATTGTACAATCCTAGTAATTGTTCTTGAGTTTGATAGTTAATATCTCATACAGCCTGACTCCTGGAGGAAATACAAGCCGATACGTTTGTTTAGGACGTGAGGCTGGCGGTGGGTGCAGACCAGATGTTTGATAGGTTTGGTTTCTCTTTGGCACGTCTAAGCTTTGGGAAAACATCCCAGGCACCCGGCAGCAACGTGATAATTACACACTCAGCTACATGGATCCCAGCACTTAGCTTCCGTGTAATCCCTGGAGAATCGCGCAGGCAATGAGAACATTTCCTACACCAGCTCTTTGCGTTAAGCTGAAGCCCGTCTCAAAAAAATAACAATCCCTTGTGGCATAAAGGATTATTTACTGTACAAAGGATTTTCCCTTTAAACAACTCTTCTATTATCGTAGCGACAGCAGTGATATTTTGTTCTGATAAGGGCACAGGAAACATTAGAATTAGGAAAAGGATAAAATGTTTACAGTAATGTAGGTTGGCGCTGGGTGAGTTTCCCACACCAAGGTGATGCTTTATGGCAATGCTAATGAAGTCCGCTGCACATAGATGTTCATTAGTCAGATTGTTGGCTCGGTGGATAACAGAGCAAGAACTCATATAAATAGCTAATTTTGTAGCAAACCTATTTTTAACCTGATACTAGTAATAAAACAATTTTGGGGAATTTATGTTCAGGTCTGGGCTCATTTTAGACCCACTGGACGTTCGCTCTTGTTTTACCCCCAACACAAATGTAAAGCTCTCCCACTGCACTTATGTGCTATCTTTTTTAGTTTTTTAATGAAAAAAAAAATAAAAAAATCATTTTCAAGCTTTTATTAATGTATTTGCATTGAGGTTGGCCATTTATGGACCTTTTCCTGCCTGAGTTCAACTTTCGCCCCCTCGCCCATATACCTTGCACCTCCACGCTGTAGGTTAGCGACGTGTTCCCTGCGGGGCTGGATGCCAGGCAAGTATAATATCCGCTGTCCATTACTCTCAGCTCAGAGAGTCTGAGAGACCATGATGGGAGGATGTTATGTCTGAAAAAAAGAATACAACCATCTTCAAGCAAAATCCAAACCAATACGGGGGACTTCATACATTTATGGTATTTCATAGCAGAACTAGACTGCAATGACTTATAATTGCAGCGTGATGATGTCAGAATGACTAATGAAATGTCTTACATCATTTTTTAATGGCATGTTTCGTTTCAGTGGTGATGTCACAGATGGAACATCCACTGTCATATCTTAAAAGAAGGTTGGAAAGCACACATTCTACCCTTTGGCTACTATGTTGCTGATTGTTGAGACCAATCAGAATAAATGTAGTTACTTAAATTCTCTTGAGGTGAAATCCATAAACGAACATCTACTCATCCAATGGAGACCTCGACGGATGAGCTCTTTATTGCACACCTTGCCAAAGCAAATATGGCTCCTCCTGTACTCAACTCCACTTCGTAAAAGAAGGCGTCCCTTTAGGAAAACTCATATTGGATAAATGCCAAGCTAGGACTGTTTTAAGACCTAGTACTTAGGACTGTGGCTTACGGCTTACCACCCAACCCCCATCAAAAGAAGGCACGTGTCTCAATATCTGTTGATCTCATTGAATTAGTCCAAGGGGGTGTAAATGAGTTGAACTGAAACCATTACACAACTCTGTAATGTGATCTTACGATGGGGGGGGTTAGAAAAATATATTACATCAGAAGTTGGAGCCAGTCTGACTGTACGTAGACGTCGTTCGGCATCTAATTTGTGCTGTTTGTGAAGTGCAAGCGGCTCGGTAATGGGAGTTAGACCAGTCTCATTCTACAGAAACCAGTAATGCAACCTCGGCGTCCTTGAGCTCATCTTTTCTGGTCAATGGACTGCGGTGGACCACTGATCTCCAACGAACCGGCTCACGTTGACACCTGGCTCCATCCAGCTAATGGTTTTATATGGCGATGGATGGTTTATAATAAACAGTATCTGCTTTTACCGCTTGTAAAGTGTTACTTTTCTGACCTTTGTGTTAAAAAGCATCTGCTAACTTATTAAAACAGGGTTGCCGGAGTCTAGCCGTCAACGACATAGTTATTATTTTTTATTAACCATTAATTTGTGGAGGGTTTGGTTCTTCGTGGTGAGAGTTCTGGGGAAGCCTAATAGAGATCGATAGCATCTCTGTATGGTAGGAAAAACCTACAACAGGATTAACAAAGATTTGAGTTATCCATGGCGATGGAAATGGAAGCACGCAAGTGGGTATAGCTGCTAATCTCCAGCGGCAATGACTATTGTTAAAGAATATGTATAATAATATATATATTGCGCTTCCTACCTGGAAGAGATGATCGGCAATGGGAAGGAATCTTTTTTCCAAGATACTACAGGCAGCGGCGTTCCATGTGCCTCACACGGCAAATCGATTTCAGAGCCCAAAGCTGCCACCACATGAATTGGAACACCGAGATCATGTGACCCATTCACATTTATTCTGGGCTTTGCTAAACAGGAGAAACAGCAACATGAAACAGCATTCTTCTATAAGGTACGGTCTCTCCCGATCTTGGGTCAACAATGCTTGGTTTATGAACACAAGGTTCTTTTTAGGAAAAAAGAATCATATACATATATATATCAGAATTTTACTGACTATAGAAGTATATATGGTGTTATGTGTTCTAAAAGTGATCTGAGATTGGAAATGCTTCATCAACAAAGATCCACCTTAATGGATGTAGAATGGAATCCAGTCTAATGGACATAAATATACTTACTGTGCACGATGAGTTGAATTTCTTTGCTGGCGGTGCCAGCCGGGTTGGTAGCTGTACAGGTGTATAGACCGGTGTCGGCACCGGATGGCAGCAGTATCGAGAGGCTTCCATCTCTCTTGACATGATAATGGGTGCTCTCTGGGGTCAAGACTTCTTCTCCCTGGTGGGTCACATTTAATAGCCATTGGATGATGAAAATGTGGGGTCATAAAACGTAAGAATTAAAAAAAAAAAGGAAAACCAGAGGATTAAGAGAAAGCGGAACTTTTCAAAGAGTCACCTTTGCCCACGTAACAACAGGACTTGGGTGTCCTCTGGTATCACATGGCAGCATAACCACCCTGCCTTCCAGAGTAGTATGTTCAGTTGGACTAGGTACAATGGTGGGAACAACTGCGGATATAAAAAAGAACTTGATTACCAGCTATCTGTAGAATCATCTTTATGGTCAGAAGTCCTCTGTAAACCTAACCCCATCAGCAGAGGAGTAATTAGCCGCAGCACTCTATATTACACCGAGTAATGACAGTAATTACAGTAATTAAAAACATCAACATGGCTTTAAAACAAAATAAAAATTTTAAATATTTGCTTTCATGATAAGCACAGTAAAAATTGTCGAGGCTTCCGTTTACAAAATCTTTAAACTAACAAATAGTTTGTAGACAAAAGAAGCTGTAAATAAAACCATCGTCCGCCGGCCACGAACAGTTTGTCTTATAATGGTATGTAATATAATAGTATGTAAAGATACTATATTTCCCATCTGTTACCCACCGTGAACACGCAGGTGGATGCTATGATTAGATGACCCGGCGGAGTTGGCCAGTAGGCAGGTGTACTTTCCGGTGTCCTCACTTAGCGCCGGTTCTATGTGTAATGCCCCTTCTCCGTCCACAGAGTGGCGCCACTGAAACTGCAGCTAGTAACGGAAAGAGATACCATATGATAACAGAACCGGCATTAAATATCACACGGCCATTCCCTTCTGGAGTGTATCAAGATAGCAATCTGTTGTTTCCAATGGATCTAATAACCACGGAAAGAAAACAGACACCGTTGTGCCGCTGCTCTAATGATTAGTAGAACAATTAGTATTCATTTAATTTTAGGAGTGTTAAATACCACAGTGATCTGGATCTTTTGTTCGGCTTTCTTTGATATTTTTAGAGATGGCTGTGATGTAAGCCAATACTCTCTGTAAGTCAAAAACACAATCTATAGCTTCAATGGCTTTATATTATCACGCAGCTTGAATTAAGGAGATAAAGTACTTTTGCCATAGTCTTAAACAAGATGGTACCAGAAAGCTCAAAGGAATTCATTGTATGAAGAACATACGTTTTGGAATGTTCTTCTGCTTTAGGCGATTCCAGTGAACGGAGGACAGTTTACCGTTTTTGAGTCTTTCAGCCAGCGTTGGACAGGGGGTGGATTTCCAGCCATGATGGAACACGGTAGAGATGCGGGACGTCCTTCTATCACAGTGACCTCGGAGGTTGTTGTAGCCACCACAGGAGCAACTGATAACACAAACATAAGGAAACACAACCAGTGAGATGCATACTAATATGGTCATAGATATTATAACCATCCTGCTTGAAAGAAGCAGTGTACACAAGGGAGTTCCATCACCGGCCAAGGAGATGACCTACATAGTCCTGTAACACTGAGCAGGATTTCGGCTTGGACCCAACCAAATGGATTTCGTGCCTCACACACATACACCGCAGCATCCTCAGGCCTGGCGACTGAGAGGGAGAGGGAGAGACAAAGAGAGAGAGAGAGGGTGATTGGTAACACCATCAAAAACATGTCCACCCTAACAAGAGAGGGCTAATTGCTACCTACAGAGGGTCAACACTTCACCCTACACCACCACGTAGATAGCAAACAGTACAGTCTTAAACACACAGACAGAGCTTAATCCGTGATATTTACGGTGTAAGCAGATAAGACAAAGACTTACTATTTACAGAGACTTTGAGCGTTTGGCCATGTTGACTCATTCAATGGGTCTATTTGATCAAGGATATGGTGTACAAGTGTCCAAAAAGGACAAACTAGTCTCAAGGAATTAGCTACTTATCTCAAGAACCCTTGAACTAACAACAAACGACAAATGGAGATCAGCAGACACCAGGCTGGATGCTCCACATTAGTACTTTTAGAATTTGAAGAGATAAGTACATGTTACATGTCATCACATGAGTATTATCATCTTCTCTAACAGGCCATGGAGTGATAATAACTGACAAACAACGACAAACTTCTAAATCTGACTGCGGGCACTTGGCTAATTTACGACATATGAGTTGGTCAAGTGACCTCTTGGTGACCACTTCTTCTGGACTTCAAAAAGGACCAAAGTCACCGGGTTGGAGGCACATCATAATGTGCTTCCTATTGAAATCAAAAGCATCTTAGGGGTGGGGGTTCAGTGGTGGCCCTCGGTATAAAAGACAGGACGCCAGTGTTCTTCGCCTGGTTTTTTTATACCACCATGGGCCATAATTAACCTCAATTCATCCCAGAAATCGACATAAAATGGAAAAAACGCATCTACAATGGTAACGTGACCTACCACTACTTCTATTTAAATGCATGTCAGTATATAGTTCGCATCATTTAGATGAAAATTTAATTTTTCTCCCAAAATTGTGATAAATTGCAATAAATCCTTGAATAGTACATTTTCTTCCTCCAGGATCTTCTATATTAATAGATCTTACTTATTTAATCATTTATAATAGTTAAAAGGAATATAAAATATTTAAAAAAGGAGAGAAACCAGGAGAAACCAAGAGTTTCTATGCTGGTCTTTAAGACTTGAGCTGAACAAAACATTTTTTTGACATTAATTTGAGAAGTTAGAAAATCAACTAGGAGAGATCTGCATTATTTTCAAAAGTTCTCACACAGGAATTTTTATTTCCTAAAACCTAAAATCCCCGTGAAATTCTAAAGAGAGATGACAAAGTATTATAATCCGGAATCACAACAATAGGCCCTGCTGGATAAAGGAACCTTTCTCGTATGATCGGTGAGATATTACAATACAAAGTATTGTTCATTTCAACAGAGGTTCTTCTATGAAATGTAAAAGATACATCTGCAATAAGAGAATAGGGAATAATCCAAGAATAATTTTAAAAACACATATTGATTGTTCATACAGAGCAAGGTCTGACTGCGGCACTAAACTTCACTTTTTATTTTTTTGAAAGTGAATAATTTTTGGTTCCTTTTTTTTTCCTTTTTTAGGATAAACTGGATGAATCGAGGTGTGATACGTTGACCTTGATGGTCTTGGTGGACATGGCTCTTGTTGCTGGCTCCTGTTATTTGTAACTTTACTGGCATTTCAAAGAACAATGTCTTGGTTCCCACGGGATGACCAAGGCACATGGGTCTCATACCTTTGATATGGACTGTACTTGCTCCAGGGCTCTCAATAATCTCTGCTGTTTCAGATGGTTCCACCAGACCTTCATCCTGCTTGGACCAGGTTACGTGCGGCGTGGGACTTCCTTCAGCGCCGCAGGTCAGCAGGACACTCTCTCCAACCTCTACTTCAACATCCACGGGGAAGTCGGTGAATTGTGGTGGAACTAGAAAAAAAAATATATGATGTAAAACCCAGTAACAAGATAAAAGCTGCAACATTGTTTCATGTGTATGTTTATGACCACAGAAAGTAAAAAGAATTTGGATAATAACAAGCTTTGCCTTTGGGTTAGATGTTTTATGATTCAGCAACGGCCTAAAAGCAATGAGGGCCTGATTTCTCATAAGACATGCTAAGACCATGGCTTGGATTTTTGGTGTGCAAAACATGTGGGTTATCAAACTAAATATATGTGGTCAAACTACTGGGTAAATCCATATAAAGCCAATTCGGCTTCTCTTGCATGTTTGGGTCATCGCACATGCCTACACGTGTATCCAGTGATACTTGCTCAGCCCATGCACCTCAACCAAATAGTCAGCATCAAACAAGTTCTGGCTTTCAGATGCAATATCTTTATGGCCAACATGAGGACCATGGGCTTGTAGTTCACCATCATCTGGAGAGCAACCTGTTACTTCCACCGCAATACATCTCCTAATGTGATCAGTTGACTATGTAGATGGCCTGTGCTCTCATCTACCTGTATCTTTTATGAACCTGCTCAAACAGGACTTTTAACAACCCTCTGATCAGAAATAATTAGAAGGTAAATCTGGAATGGGAGTTTATAGAAAGGTGACAACCTTGACTGTAAAAAAAAAAAAATCCAAAAATATTTAGTGCCTGAGGGAACACCATCTGCAGGCTTCACTAGCTGAACATTCGTAATGTCAGGACATTTGACTTACACCCAAGATACAAGAACCTTTAGAGAACTCTGAGATCCCTGCTAGTAAATAGGATTTTAGCTACTGGTTCAGAAGACAATTTTTAGTTTTAGTTGAATAATGTAGCAAAAATGTGACAGAACAGAACTCTGTCCAAAGAATGCAGAGAAAGTCCCCATTGACCTCCGTGCTGACCATAGAACCCGCGCGGAATGTTGACAGTTGAAAGTCTTGTTACAAATGTAACACCAAACTCAGCAGAGCCACAAAAGATGACTTTGTTGCAGAGTCCAGGAGTTACCGCCCTGTACACATTTCCTAATAATCGTTCAATTAAATATAAGTTTTCTACAAAAGGGATATTCAACAATCCTCATTCCATGATGTCCTTGATGTCAAAGAAAGCTCCTCAGAATAATTTCATAGCAGAAAATCGTACAAAAAAATCACCTTTGAGACACAGATCTCACTGTCCCTCATTTGTAAGCCCATCTCCATATAATGTGCTGTAACATACCTATAGCTGCAGGCAATATGCTTAAACAGTACGTCTAAGTAGCTCCACTTACATAAAAAGCTACCCAAAGGTCATGGGGGTCACCTATAAAGTGTTGTCCATTAGCCATTTGAACTTCTACCAGATGAACAGGATCAAGGGTAAACCCACATAGAGATCACTGATGAATCTTAATTGAGTCACAATGTTCACAAACACAAACCTGTGACTATGTCCTAAAAATATCAATGAAAACACAGATTACTTTGCTTCTTTTCCACAACTCATGTCATGGACCCCAAAGGTTTACAACATCAATTACCAATAGGTTTTACAACAAATCAGTCCGTAAAATAACTTTTTTTGTACATAAAGAGTCTAGTTTTGCCTCTCATCAGTCGTGTGAGCCATCACACCTTGATCCCTAACTCTTTGGTTTATGTAAAGGCAGAGACAATGATGTCAGCAGGTTATGACATCATTCCACCTGGTTGCCTTTGTCGGCAAGTAAGTACTAGTGTATCAAGGCGGAGGACAGGGGGTGTCTGAGACATATACAGCTTTGTTATGACACTTTAATTGTTTGAAGTATCTGAGCTACCGCGTTCCAATCCATTTTTTCCCCCATTATGTCAACATCAAACACACATCCGGAATAATAAGTGCCAGCAGAATATGCATTTTTAGTTTTAACTTTCCCCAAAACGCAACACCAAATGCGGATGTCACCTATTAACCAGTCCTTTTGTTTTTAACTTTTTGAGAAGGCGAAGAAGTGTTTAAATATATGAATTTTAATTGCACATAATAATTGATTATATTAAAACCTAAGTATTTTTTAAAGGCGCCCCCCCCCCCCCGAAATCATAGTGAATCATACTGCCGGCAAAATCACTTAAGCAATGAACATAAAATCCCCTTATAGTTTAAACTCGTAAGCTATTTCTCAGAAATATAGATTTAATTTTATTTATATTTACCAGATTTCCTTGCCTTTTTTTGGTTTTTTAAATGCAGCGTGGGAAAAATAAACATTCGTCCCCCAAAAAGAAATTATTTTTTCCTTAGTCAAGTTAATTACATGGTTAAAATAGTTTAGATTTTGTGAAGTGACTTGAAAAAGGAATAATGATTCTTGTGGTTTCCTTTAATTTTGCCCGGCTTCAAAGGTTAACCTCCAAATTGCACAAAGCCTCTGGTAGGGAGGGCATTGCTTTGTAGTAACCTGCAGATCTCTGGTAAGCAAGGGGTTACTCTAAAAAAAAAAAAAGGTTTGGGGCAACACAATTTCATTTCCTATAATTATTTTGAAAGGAAGGAACACTCATGGTGAATAAAATCTGTACGGTTGCTAAATAATTAAAATGATTACACTTTCAAGTAGATCACACTCTTGGAGTAACCGTAGACCAGTGATCTCTAATCTTTTTTGCGCCCTTTGGGTATATTTGAGAGTTTTGGAAAGAATAATCATCAACTAAGATCGCTTTTGGAAATCCCTTTTTTTAGATATAAAACGGGTCATTCATAAAAATAAAATCCACAAAAAAAATAAAAGAATAAATAAAAATGTAAAAAAATATTCCTAGAATTCTGATTGTTATTGTTATGGCAACAACAGCAGTGACTTCTTCAAGGGGCTGAGAATTTTTGGGGTCCCTGTTCCGGGGGGGGGGCTCACAACGCCTTACAACGTCTTTAATTAGCAGGCCATGAGACCCTTCAAATATTAACCCTTTAATACTGATTTTGTGACTCTTCAATGTTGAGAACCCAATGTTTGCACTAATAATGGTCCTTTATGGAAACCATGACTTGCCAGATGGTAAAGATATTCTGAGAGTTACCCGTATTGAGCACAGACTTCAGCTGTGATATAAAAAGTGAGAAAAGCATCAGTTGGGACGCTCAAAAACATAGACTTTGGGGGCAGATAAGACCCATCAGTAACGGGTCTCGTAGCCATTGCGGCCATTGTTGAATAAGAGTAGACTATGTAGGAATCAGCTCCAGACTGTGTGACCTTGAAAGTCATTGGATTTAAACTCAGAAAGTTCCTGGATATCTCTCCCCATCACTCTCTTTCATCACCTTTTAACTCCTCATTTCTTCCCCTTCCCCTTGCTTGTTAACGTTAAGTAGGACACCTGGCCGGATGACCTCAAAACCGAAATTGATTAACATAATATGCGTATTCCCTCGGTCCTCTGGATCTTAGTAAG
Source organism: Sceloporus occidentalis (assembly GCA_023333645.1). NCBI lineage: Eukaryota > Metazoa > Chordata > Lepidosauria > Squamata > Phrynosomatidae > Sceloporus > Sceloporus occidentalis. Next base: position 88,536 of record JALMGF010000127.1, on the reverse strand, counting down.
TATATCGACAGGAATTCCCACTTATCGTTACATTCCTCCACTTAGCGCCCCAACACTTATTCCAATCAACTGAAATTCACAGCCATCACACCTTCGCTAAACAGACACATTGTTGCGAATTCTATCACCCACCTCCCAATCCTTTAGGCGGTAAAAGGCCCGATTCATTCATTTAAAAGGACAGTGTTGTGTAAAACATTTTTTACCCTATCACAAATCCACACAACATTGCGACATACTGTTCAGATCCATACATTTGTTAGTTTGCTTAAAACTTTACCATATATGGATTTATTATTTTTATCCTATCTCGCAGCTTTTCTGCAAACCAAAAACCAAAAGTCTTACTATGAATATAAATATCCTAATAATGAAACATTAAACATACTGTCCTCCTCCTGACATATTGACTTTATCGTGATGAGACGATTGAGATCACATGATTTTATAGGAGGCCAACTAAAATGACCCTAAATACCATTAACATGCTTTTTTTTTTCTTTGCCTATATAAAAGTGTTAGCGTGTGTATCGGCATCCCAGAGTTCCATTTTAGAACTCTAGGCAGCCAGTGGGAAACAAGAAAATATTCTATATCCCAACAAATCCTTACAAACCAACATGTTGCCCAAGCTGATGTTCTGGAAGGATCCATGCTCAGACTGAGAGTCATGGGATTTCATTAGAAATCAGTCAATCCAGCCGAATATGATGGCGCTATATAAATAAATAATAAACGTTTGAATACGTAACACATTAACAAATCAAGTAAAATGTGTATAAGTATAAAAAGTGGGTTTTTTTGGAGCTCCTAAATGTCTACGGTGGCTTTATATATCGAAGAGCAGACACACAACAAGAAAACGAATTAGCAGATTTTGAAGAACCAGATATTTTGCAGATAAAGTAATCCATTCCGATTCCCAAAAAGCTCGCCGGCAAGCCTTATTCAGCTTGACGTAGTCTGTTATATATTTTACAAGCGTATGCCCCGGCAGATCTGCTCTATGTCGAAATTTTGACGTTGGCCAGCGAGCCGAAGATCTGAGCCGTTAATCACCGTTCGGCTGTTCTATTACACAGAGGCCGTGGAATTTCTCAAAGAAAAGAGCACTGGACTTAGCGGAGGAAACAGGAAGGAACAGGACTGAAGGATGGGGAAAAGATTAGCCGAAACATAACATTAAGGAGCTTGCAAACGGTTCTCCTTGTTGAAAATGGAAAACTTCCTTTTGGGGAGGGGGGGCAGGGAACCCAACAAAAGCTTCAAGGAGCACACTTTAAAAGGCTAATTATATCAATAGTTAAACGCTGTGGGTAACAAATGCGCTCGACAGGCTCCTGGAACCTCTAATTCCTATTATATTAATTGCAACTTGAAAACAATGGCAGACGGAACTCTAGACACAATGTAACCGTGTAAAACGCTTCTAATCTGTTGTTGGTCTCCATGGCAAAATAAATGAACTATGGCAAAGAACAAAAAGTGTCTGTTCTAACACAAATTATACAAAAAAAAAATATAATCAATCTTTAGAATCTAGTAATAAAGTCATATGGGGACAAAACATGTTTTTTTTAGAGTTTAGAGTTCAAAAACGGGAATGGCTACTTTGGGCCGGGTTGTCCGCATTGTTCCTTGGAGGCCTTATTCCTGCCAAAAGGCTTAGGGTTTTTCAAACATGCACGAAAAACAATTAGTAATGATTAATAATGTGTGTTACTAAAGACATATAATGTATCAACCTGAACATTTGAAGTGTTCTGGGGTATCGCTCCAAGTCCTCAAGCTAAGTCTAATCTAGTGCGACCTCGGGGATTCATCATGCTGGGTTCAGTGGAAACTCGATTGCCCATATATTTTTCTCAAAGTCAAAGGGTCAGAAATGGGAAGCCAGTGCAAGTGTAGCTCTTTAGGAAAGACGATAGCTCTTTGGACCCAAATCCCTCTGCCTCCCTATCCTCCTCTGATCCCCTCTTTTCTAGGAGCCACGTGCATACCTAAAGTATTTGGCACCTGGGGTGGCTTTTATATTTGGCTCCCACCACACTTTAAAATGCAAAGACACCCGCACTCATACTTTCTCACACTCTTCCACTCACTCTTACTATCACACACTATCTCATGCTCATTCACTCATTTGTGCTTACTCTCTCACGCTGTCAATGACTCCCTACATTCTCTGCAGACCTCTCCTGTGTCTCTTTCTCCTTTCCCACAGCCCAGCTTCTTTTCTTGAATCTTCTTGTTCTCCAGTCTTCTGTCTTCTTTCTTCTGTCTTCATCCGCTTCTGCCTACGTCTTCTTTCCTCGCAGATTTTCAGAGAAGGTGAAACGTTCCTTCAACTCTCATTCTCTGAGAACCTTTTTGCATTATTCTGGCCTACCGAAATACTTCCGCAAAAGGGCCTCTCGCCCATTCCTCAAACGGAGAGAAAGTGTTCTCAGAGGTTCTGCCCTTTTTGCAGAAGTTCGCCGGGAGGCCTGGTACACAGACAAAGAAAGAAGACACAGGGAGAAGAATAACAAGAAGATACAAGAGGAGAGGAGACACAGAGCTGCAGGAAAGGAGACAGAGACGAGAAGCGGTCTGCGGAGAAGGTAAGGAGGCATTGAGAGAAAGGGAATTTCCTGGAGAATTGGGACCTCTGTGTGGCACCCCCCCTGATGAGTGGCACCCCCGATGGGCCAAAACCACCACTCCCCCCCCCCCAAGTTCACCAGTGCTATGAGCTCAGAATGTTTGTTGGGTATGAGGGTATCGCAGGGTTCCACAGTCCTAAAACCCCCGATAATGTGTATAGAAACAGCAGGGAATGGGTTTATAAATTAAATGATCTCAATGAAATAATCCTCATGTCAATGGACGATGTAGTTGCCCAAAGTACGGACTCCCTGTGTTCTCTCATACGGTTTATAATGCTGTGGGGGAGATTCCTCTCTAAGGCATCCAGAAATATCAGGGGTTAAGACTTCAGGTTAATATAATCCTAGGCATGTGTGAGACTCGATGTTCTTGGTTTGTCTGCAAGGAACAGCCTGCGTATCTGAAATGTTTTAATCCCTCTGTTCGGACAGCGAGCTCCTCTACGCCGCCCTTTCTACGTCAAGGAGGTGGACACGATACCTCAAAGCCCATTGGAATCAAAGGGTTAAACCGGAGGCTGCTCCAAATATACCAGTAAACCCCACTTACCCGAGTTATTTAATGGTCTGTCTGTCTGTCCCATCACATCTGTTTGCCAACATGTGTCGCCGTCCCCTGTGCTACTCATGTGTCAGGGGGCTTTAAATCCTTGTGGAGTTATTAATGTGTCTGTCTGCCCTTTTTTGTGTCTTTAATGGAGCGTTAATGCCTATGTCCCCCGGGGCATCTTTTTTTTTTGCCTTTTATCATGTTCTAACATGTCTGCCATTACAAGTTGTAAACGCTTTCCCAGCTGTATCTTTCTGGACAAGACTCGATAACAAGGAGGAATTGTACTTAACCGACATGAAAGTTTTCTTCTTGGTTGTTTTTTTTAATAGTACATGAAAGCAATGAAAGGCCTCAGCCAACCACATCATTCGGTAACCATGTGTAATCTTTGGCTTAAAGGGCTATATTCACTAAATACTGACTTGTATTGAGAGGAACATTTTACGCATTAGGTACATTGAAAAGCATTACTTACTACATTTAGTGTATAATGATAAGATACCCGAAGTGGGCAAAGCGGCTTTTGGGGGCTGTAGAACCCTCTGAACCCGACATTCTGAGCTCCTAGAAAAGAGGGGGCATCAGGGGAAGACAGGGATTTGCTTCCCAAAGAGGGACTGTCACTCTAAAACAGTGACGGCTGGGAGGTATGCCAAATACCCTAGTGAGTGTCTATGGAAAAAGGGGCTTAGTTGATCTTCTAACTGCACCCCTAATTCAACCAGGCTCAGATCGGCACACTGGGCAAATGCCGGGCGGGTCGCTGGCTGGTCGGGTGCTCTAGTGTACGGCCACCGGCTGTATATGCCTATCCGCAAGCTACGTGACCATAAAAACATAAGGTGTGCTTATATATATATATATATAGATAGATATCCGGACATCAGACCCACTTATGCCATCAAGCAGCCGCTTCCGGTCTCCTCATCGCTAGTCCACGAGCTGTTTAATAAATAAACCCCAATAAAAACCTGCAAGCAGACATCATTTTCACTTAAAGTTGTAGCAAGAATGATAGTATTTTATGATCTTTTGTATCAGTTTCGAAAACATCCCATGGGTGAACATTTAAAATCACCCCCCCCAGCTCTGAAAAAAACCCAAAAGGTTAACATACGCCTATGTTATTTTGGGGTATTTATATACTTTTCGAGGATAATTGTATCTCTTGTGACAAAACCTCCTTCCCCGCTCTGTTATTTTATTGTCTGAGTTATCAAAAAGCAAACACTGTTTGTGAAGCAGGCCTCCCGTTATCAAGAAGTAGACAGAAGGAGTCCGATAGCGCTCCGTTATACACGGACACACGCTCGCACCGGAGCCCCAACGCTCACCGGCCACGCGAGCCCAAAGTCCGCAGGCGTTTCACCAATCGGGAAGTCACATATTGTAATCAGATTCAGTATAGGGGTCAGAAAACTGCTGAGAAAGCCGAAAAGCCAGTATAAGACCCGCAAAATCTAATTTCCAAGTCCGAACTAGAATGTGTAACAGGTAAGATATCTTGTAGGATTGTAGATGAGACTTTTCTGTATTTAAATGGTTAAAAACAATGTTTTATATAATAAAGAGGTTACATTGTTGGTTCCTATACAAGGTCTGAGAAGACAAGGCAATGGGTTGAGGGGCTCCTGAGTTATAAGAAGATCATTGTAATTATTCTTACAAATGCTTATTAAAGGTGGACGGAGAAGGTTTGGACAAGAAAAGCCACTTAATAGCTCCAAAAGTCTGCGGAAAGGTCTGTAACCATCCCAAGGGCAGCTAAAGGTCAAAAAATTAGCTTCCAGAGAGCCTGAGGTGACAAATCAAGGAAAAATAGAGATAAGGATCATAAATGAGCTTCTATTCAGAAGAAAGGCACTTTGTGCTTCAAAAAGGGGTATTTGGCCCTCCTTTAAACTCTTGGAGAAGAATAGGACCTTAATATACGGAGTCTGTAGCCCAGTGTGGAGGTATTTACAAGACGGCTTTGAACAAGCTGCAGGCGTTCATGGCCACATAATAAGAACGAAGTCTTCACAAAGGCAGAGCCTTCCAAGGAACCCTCAAATTAACGTGTGGGGAGCCATAAGAAAGGTCAAGCCAACGCAATGACAAGCCGAGGGAATGTTATACCGACTTCCGATAGTATATGAAGAACAAGCATCAAAAAGAAATATGTTCTTTAACAAACACAGAGCATTCTCCAGGTGATACAACTATTCTTGGCCCATATGGTTTGGTCATTATGTACAAGCAGTTGACTTCCACATCTGTTTTGGACAGAAGAATGTCCTATCTGTAATTATTACGCAAGGGAACTCTTTGGTCTTGTTCTATACAGTCGATTTTTCTATTGAATATATTAAATAATAAAGTATTCATATATATATATATATATATATATATATGGAAGGCAGAATTCACTTCTATGGACATATAGATCTATAGGATAATCTCCACCTTCACAGCCACCACGAGATGAAGAATAAGAGAAGGACTTACTGCCCACTTCAACGTGGATGACGTCGGACGATGTTCCTGCCTTGTTGGATGCCACACAGGTATACGCTCCTGCATCTTCTACATTCACATCCCGGAGCCTCAGAACTCCTTTGTCGGAGTTGATTAGAGAGCCCGTCAATTCCTCTTCTCCTAAATAAATAGCATGGAAAGGTTTAGAACTCAGGGTACATTCTTCTGTGAATACCGTACATCTTAGAGCAGATCTGGCCGAATAAGAGCCTCCAGCTGTCGGAGGCAATAGTCGGGGGGGGACATTGCTGTCATTTATAGCCATTGTTAGTATTCTGGTCAACAACATAAGAAATGTAGCATCAGCGTTGTATCTAGAGGTGATCTCTGTTACCTTTGTACCATATGAGAAGCGGCGGAGGGAGCCCCTCCGTCATACACTCCAGAACGGCATCCTCTCCCACAGGCACTTGCAGAGACGATTTCACAGCAGTGACCTTTGGAAGTTCTGTAAAAGTTTAAAAAATTTTTTTTTTTAAATAGTGTTTTTAATCAATTTTTAAATACAGAGTTTTTTCTCTACGAGGGCCAAGCACCAGAACGTATCCCTTGAGGTTGCCAGGGTTCAAATCATGAGAGTAATTAACCTGTTTAATTATACATACAGCTACAGATGCTACATACAGAACATTAAGGGGATTCGTTCAAGTTAGACCCTCACAGGCATCCTCAAAAACCCAGTTTTTTTCTTTTTCCTTCAAGTATAGCTTAATCCCTAACTTACGCAAAAAAAAAGAAAAGATGCATCACATCAAATCATTATGTTTACCGCAAACGTACCTGCATAGGTGAGGATTACGGACTGCTCGTCGGTACCTAAATCATTAGAAGCTACACAGCTGTATTTCCCCGCATCGTCTTGGCTCGCATCCTTAATCAGCAGCGTGTGATCCTCGGTGATCGTATATCTGTTTGCGGGAAGAAGCAGGATACATACAATGTAAAAAAAGTATAACAAAAATATTTTTGCCCAATTCTCAAGCCTCCTCCCTGATTTCCTTTGCACTAGTGAACAGTGACATAGAAATCCAACCATCTGCACGGACGTTAACCCTGAATGCAGAAGGCTTTAGGTATTGGTGATGGGACGGTGGTATGAGGTCAAAATTGGATCAAGCGATAGAACTCGATGTAAAAGTGAGTGGCGTGAAACCCAGCCTTTGTCTCCTTATCCAGCATTGTCTGTAACTAACCTGCTGTCGTTGCTGAGAAGGTGGTCTCCGTGTCTCCAGGAGATGCGAGGTTCTGGATGCCCCGAAACGTCACATCTTATCCTTACTGCTCCTCCGAGGGTCAACTGAGTGGCACTTGAGTCAATCTGTATGCGTGGAGGTTCTGGGAAACATCCCAAAAGACAACACTCAGTGTCAGTGGCTTGTGCTCTCGCTGTTCTTCCATATGTACTGTATATGTGTATTTTCAAGACCACTTCATGGTTGCCCTGTTTTCTGGAAGGCCTAATCGATGCAAAATCTGGGTACCTAAAGCTTTATATAGTTCAGCAAGGAATAAATTGTACTTTACGTTCTAACATTTTGTATGTGGAATCTACAATACATTTGAAATACCAGCTAATTCCATAGCCATGTACAGTTTAGTTTAATGGCAAACACAGGCTGGCTGGCATGTTTTGAGGGGTCAAGCATGGACAAATTGTGTCTACTCACAATATAATCCACCACACATCAATCAAAGCTCCTGCGTAAATGATAATGTGGACATTCCCCGTGACCCAGGTGAGCAGGTGACATCTTACCCTGAACAGAGAGCCAGACCGTCGCGGTAGTAGCTCCGTGATTATTGGTGGCAGTGCACAGGTAACGGCCGGCATCGCTTGGCTGGACATTCCGAATCTCCAGGGAAGAGTTTGGTAGGATTCTTAGCCTTCCCTCGTCCAATATTCTCCTATCATATTCCCAGGTGAGGTTATGACGCACGTCTCCCAGGACGTGACACGAGAGGACGGCCAGGTCACCGAGAGAGGCGGTATAGTTACGGAGGACAGAGATGGTAGGTGGAGGCTCTACGACCAGAGGAACAGAAGGTCAGAGGAAGGAAATCCTTGACAATAACAAGAAGCCATATGTATCTAAAATACACATGGACAGCGGCTTGAACAACGCCATCATTAATGAACTGGGGCAGTCGGAGATGGGTTCATGTTGACCCATGTTGTGTCCTCATTAAAGAGGGCATTTGAACATTTTCATCTCATTAACTCAATCTTTAGGAAGTTGCAAAACTTTTTATTTTTATTGTTCCAGCAACATAAGATTCTGAAGAAGACTAGAGCTATTATTTCTGCATGGAGATCAGCTCCATGGGCACCGCATCCCTACCCAGGAACACCTCAAATGTTTTTACGTTCTTGAGAGCAACGCCAATTCATTCATCGATGAAGGCCAGGACATGTCAAAACATATGTCTGGAGATGCTTTATGATAGGGATCGTACAGATTTGCTGATGGAGATCTTTCCAATCTAATGGATAAATAAAGAATACATCTGAGATGCTCCTAAGTGTTGAGCTTTAGCTTTTACCATCTTGTGCCTTTTGTTGGAAACGTTAACTTTACTAACTCTTTCTCTTACTTCAAGTTCAAGACATTTCAGCTTCCATCTCGGGGATGGAAAAATATTGGGAATAATTATACAGATCAGGTGAGGATAGATCCTAGTAGTAAGCTTGCAGACTGAGCATGGTCCATTTCTTACATGGCCGTGGTGGCCATAAATTAAGGTCTTGAAGGTCAAAGGTGTGATGAAATCCTGGTCTACTTACCTGCCACGGACACCGTGGTGAGGGCATAACTTGCGCCTACTTTGCTGATTGCGGTGCACACATAAACTCCTTCATGACGACCGGACGCAGATGGCACCTCCCAGGTGGCATTGCCAGATTCCCTAAAAAAAAAGAAGCAGTAGTGAGCCATAATCGAGATAACACAACACAACATTTATACTTATTCCTAAGAAGCTGTTTCATAATAGATCATGAGGTCCTTAGCCGAGTCGTGGCCAGCCAAATACTGGTTGGTGATCACAAGAGTTTGTCAATATCTGGAATGATACACGTAACTCCTGATCACAACCAGTTGTGGTTCCATCTGAAAATTCCACCCAGTGGCCACAAACTGAACCCACAATTCTTATTACTGCATGTATCATAGTGTTTCATTGTGGCCAGTGTGAGTACTGGAAGTATGAGGTTCTGGAACAAGCGGTAACCCCGCTAAATTCCATTCAGACATTGGAATCGCAATCAGTCCAAATCAACTTACGGGAAAAGACGTTCGTCTCCCAGCTTCTCCCCATCCCTTGAGAAGCGTAGTCGAAAGGGAATGTCACTGACAACAGAGCAAGGGATGACCAGCGGGCGCTGATGATAGCCCTGTATATTAGCTGGCATTGCCACAGCGGGCACATCTGCAAGTGGGTAAGGGAAAAAAATCTCAATTAAATACAACAATGTAATGTAACAATGTAACTGGACAATACTGCGTTCAGTGAGATAATGTGTTACATTGTAGCCCTTGAGACAAAAAGGCGAGAATACATTCAGAAGGAATGAGTTAGAGTCTGCTAGTCGCTTGTGTTATCTCTCACACCTGGTACTATGCTGGTGTAAGCCACATTGGAGAGGCGCTGGAACTGGTGCCCTCCGTGGTCGGTGCCGTGGACCTTCATGAAAAAGCTTTCCCTGGGAGCCTGAAACTGGGGAACCGACCACAACTGCTTGGAGCGTTTGTAGGGTAACCTTTGAGCAGGCAAAGAGAAGTAAGATTCGCCTGAAACACGCATAAGGTCCAGGGCTTCCACTTTTCCCGGTGGAGAAAGTCCGCTGCAGTTGATCAAAGCCGAGATGGGGATTCCTAACACAAGAGGCAGAAAACAAATCTGAATTCCCAATGTTTTTTATTGGCGGACAGAGGACACAACATGCCCACATCAACATTTAGATCCATAGAGAGAAAAGAAGATCCGTTGTCATTTTGACCATCATACAATATTTTTTAGCGTTATTAGTCAGGGACATTTCTTTAGCTCAGCAGAGGTTATATGGGCCACAAACCATTTAAACCATTTTTGGGTGAAGTCTGTGTTTCTGAAGACAGGTCGGTAGGTTTTTTAGAGATCATGATGTCAAAAATTTAATGAAACCCTAGTTTTTATCAAAGTGCTAAAGAACAAAAAACAGTTCTTCACTTTCTTTGCGTCCAGACGTGCCCTATGGACAATGTACAGACGCAAATAGGGAGCCATTTTTTTTTTACCTTGTATTGGACGTTCAATCACTCGAGAAGGATCTATAACAGCGGTCGTGGAAAAAGCTGCACGGAAATCCAGAGTGCTGACCCCCGTGATTCGAACTGTGTGACGGCCACTGCTGCCAATCTGCAATGAGACAATGGGAGGCTGCTGATGAAGACCACGCCGAACCGTCGGCTGATGATTATCACTTACATATACACGTAATGTCAAAAACACGGTACCCAATTACTATGAGTATCTGGAATGCTCTGTGGACATTCTCTATGGTGTAAGATCTTCTGTTTCATGGATAATATTTTAAAAAGAGAACTTATATGGAGAAGTTCTAACTGCGGAACTTTGGAATGTTCGTGACAATTTCTCCAAACTGCAGACTTAGCACCAAAATGTATCTTCGTAAATATCTCCGTGATGTCAGAATTTGGGCTTTTTAATGATGCCTGCCTTCAAAAATAAGCTCGGCCAGATCCATGTGCACTAATCAGGATGATGATGATGATGATGTGCGCATATCGGGTTCACAGCCTCATTAGGGTAACGAGCTGCCAGTCTGACGGAGGGAAATGGAAGCAGCCCAAGGAAACAATAAACAAAATTTCAAGTTGAGTTTATTCCAAAGATCAAGCCAAGCAGGGGGGGGGGGGGTCTGAACGGCCCCACACCTTCACCATGCGCTCATTATAAAAAGTGCCAGGATTTTATTTTCCATGAAAGATCTGAGATGGGTTTTTAGTAGTTCCGGCTTTAACCCTAAATATTCTAATTAAGGCAGAAAATGCCACTTTCTGCCCCCTTTGGTTTCGGCCAAAAGTTTACGAGGTCAGTTACATAACACATGTTTACGGGATGAATGTCGGGAAGAGTTCTTTCCCAGGACTAATTGGTTGAGCCCTTTAAATAGTTTGAAATAAATCGCCTAAATACACTAAAAACTAGAAATTAGAAAGCAACTTAAGATAAAAAAATATTTAGAAAATAATTAAAGAAATGTATTTAAAGTACCAATAAAGTATTAAAAAAAACTCTAAATGGCTCTTTAAAAAACTTTTAACGGCTACGGTGAAATCCTAAGTTTTAAGGACACAAAAAGTGTTTTTAGAATAACTGCCCCCACCTTCACCTCACTTATAACAGGAGCTACTTCAGAACCATTATCGAGCGATCTTCTCCCACTCATGTCTCTCTCGCTTACTTGATTCCGTACTGTAGGACTCGGCTTCGCTCAACACAGAGTGTTAATTTATTACCTTGATAGTCCATATTCCAGGAACCGTTGGCTTCAGGCCTAGGACCAGAGCCGAATTAGGGATTGTTAGCAACTCCTCCAGCCCCTGGCTCACGGAAAGCACTCTTCCTACAGAAGAAGACATGGGTGCGGTTGGTCGGGTGGAAACATTATCACATTGAGCTTCCCATTAAGCAAAGACAGATTATGACAAGGAGAAAAAAAAATGGTCTATGGAGGAAAAAGCAGAATAAAATAACACAGAGCGATATAAACGAGATCTCCTTCAGGATCCAAGGAGCTTTACACTTTAGACAGAAGGAGAATTCCATACCGGTGGGATCGGTGATCTGTATATTAGGGTCCGGCCCGCTCAATGATATGGTCACTTCTTTAAGGCTGGGATCAAATGGGATTTTCCAGTTTCTCTCTCCGGCTGTCTCGTGGTCGGTGGACAGCAGGTGGACCTTGGAAGCCTGGATGGCCTCCTCCACCCATTTCAACACCTAGAAGACAAATACTCCGATGATCAAAGCTAGTCCTGAAATTGTTTGTACCCGGAAGCCTTTAACTCTAAGAAAACTGGAGGTCTATGCTTCAAGATGATAAAGTGTTGATTTTCCAGTATATGTTCCAGAAAGAAACCCCAGTTTACACCGGACGGGTTCCATGCATAAAATAAGAAGGGCAAGTGTGAAATTGTGAAAAAAAAAGAAAATAATTGTCCACCGTCCTTAACTAAACGTATTTACAATATTCCCGTCCGTTAGGTCAATATCAACGGCAATACTAATTTTTCATATATTCTATTAGTTTACATTGGTGCAGAACATGAATTAACTCAAATGGCCCCGTTTTCGGCAGGCGGGAGGAATGGCGGCTACGTAACCGGCTTGCCGGCGAATGAATTAAATAAACATCGATCAACATCACCCATACGTTTAAACAATCCTGTGGGTGGTATGGATAGCTACTTTAAATAAATAACAAAAGAGCTCTCAAGTTATCCGTTGGTAGGGCTTGGGTAAGGGGAATTGAGGATGTGATTATTCAGCACATTAATGTGACCGTGCGAATGAATTAGGGCACTGTCAGTAATCAGAGCCAGATGGGCCAGGTTCAGCCTGCATGAAGGAGACACGCGGGCTTCGGCTTCCCCTCCGTCATAAACAGCAAACAGATGTGAGCTGAGGGGGGTCTGTGCGCCGAAGGTACAAAGCATCTCTGTTTGTAATACAATCACTGCTACAGGGAGACTAAAGCGAATGAGACGGCTCACCTATAAACCGGCCGCAATTTTACAGGGACTGCATCTTCTATATATATTTATACTTTAATGTTAAGGACACAGATGCAGGATGCAGGATCAGAAAATCCTTAAGTTCTCATAAAATACCATGCGAAATGATTGAGAAAAGTCTAAAAACAGAATGATGAAAAAGCCGTAGGAACCCGACAATCACTTACTTCGTTAACCTGCTGCTTGTCCAGGTGGAATATTTGCCCGGAGCTGGTGGCTGCGATCTCTTCATAGACTCGATAGCCCTGGTGACTCCTGTCCCCGCAGTCCCCAGTCAGCACAAAGACCACCTTAAAGACAGCACAGTGATAGAAACTCACGGCAAGCAGTCACGGCAAGCAGTCACGGCAAGCAACCTCATTTCATCTTCGACCGACGCTACGCCAAGAGCGTATAGCAAGACTGCATTGGAAACATTGTTACCAAGCATGAGGCTCTTCCAATAAACAAAATACCTGCCCAGCTGGGAGCGTTGGCGACGATATCATAGTCATTCTAACGGATATTAGTGATATTAATGAGAATTGAAGCCTGGGCCGGATTAGGACTTAAAATGGACCCTGGCACTTTAAGGCCAACGGCTCATAGGTCCCAAGAGCGCAGTCGCTCCAGGATACTCATGGCCGCATCTATCTAGACTTTTATCGGCCTGAATGGAGACATGTAGCTAGCGGGTGGCCACAAGCTACGTTATTACATTGGCCGTCTGTGGTGGACGGGTAACGGGGCACCGTCCAGTGGGGCACTTGCTGGGTAAGAGTGTGTGACTGGATTCAGCAGCCAGCAGCCAACATTAATGTGTATAGAAACAGCAGAACATTTATTTATACATCGATTGAGTAAATAAAAAACAATATTCTTCTTCTAAATGCCCCACTCCGCTACTTAAATATCCATGCATAGGTCGTAAAGTCCCATTAAGCAGTTCTGCCCCAGCCACGTCTCTAACTACTCACAAAGAAAAAATATTGGGAGATATGAGCTCTAGACACCTACTTGAGATTGTTTCAGCTGCAGCAGCTGCAGAGCCTCTTGCTTCTTCCTGTAATCCTTGGCTCGGGCGTCCGTGAACACATAGATGAATGATCCTGGGTTGGATACCTCTACGGCCAACTTAATTGCCCCGACGCTCATCTCTGGGCAGTCTCCACCTCCCTACAGCCACGTAAAATAAATATGAGTACATTTTTTATTCCTGCCCATTGTAATACAAAAAAACCCAGAAGGATAAATAATATAAGAATGATCTAGTACCTGGACATACAGCTCCTTCAGCTCCCTCTTGAATTTTTCGGGGTCTGTCGTTATAGTCATGGGTCCGATCTCTAGAAGGTAGACGAAGAAATGCGTTGGACAGACAGACATGACATTTATTTTTGGCAAGAACGGATACCTTTAGGGTTGTCATTTTCGACAGAGAAAAGGAAGGTTTCCCGGACTAAGCTGGTTGACGTGGGGTTGCCCCACCAGCTGCTTAAAGTTATTAATGTGGAATGGGGTAACTTCTAAATAAGAATTTTGGTTGGATGGTTTAAATTAGGTCTTAGAACCATAGCACTCAGAGTGTTTGCTGGGTATGAGGGTATCGCAGGGTTCTACAGCCCTAAAAGCCCTGATACTGTGTATAGAAACAGCAGGGACTGTGTAAATAAAATCCATACTTTGTGTTCTAAACAATACTGTGTTACCTAAACACCAATCAATAGGTGACCAGGTCACATCAACCATTTTTTTACAAAGGGCCGGTTGACCTCGACCAGGACTTTCCAAACTATTTTGGACTGGCACGGTCAAAATGTATGTATAAGTGTGTGTGTGTTAGTATGTGTGTGTGTAAGTGTGTGTGTGTGTGTAAGTGTGCGTGTAAGTGTGTGTGTGTGTGTAAATGTCTGGGCCCACTCACATAAAATACGTGCTACTAATGTCTCTTAGAGAGCAAGCTCTTGGGACCAGCGTCCATAGGTGTCCACCCACACTGTCGGATGTTCTGGAATGTGTCGTATATCATTAACAAGGCAATGAGGGATTAGTCATGGATTTGCTGCTGTAAATGCAGCTGTTCTGGGGGTAGGATCAGGATGTACTACTCACAATAGCTGATAACAGCCATTAAAATCCTATCCAGCTACATTACTAATTGAGGTCTCTTTGATGCGGGGGGGGTTATTGGGAGACATCGAGGGGAGGAATTAGGAACGAAGGGAACTTTTTAAAACATGGCTGCCATGGAGAAAGTGCCAGAAACAGTGGGGCACCAAGGGGTATTTGGAGGGGGTCCTGGGCCATACGTTTGTTCTGGGCCAGGCATTTCTGATGGCTCCTTGGCATGGCAGCTATGGCATCTATATGTCATGCACTACTTAATGATAATACCTGGTTTAAACTAAAACTCCTATCATCCTCAGCTAGAATAGATGATTGCATTTGCACACCAATTCTTGGAAGGGGCCAAGTTGCCCAGATCCAGGGTAAGTAGTGAAATCTACCCCGGGTAGATAGTGAGCAGCAGAAAACCATGAAATGCTGGGGTTTTGGGGCTGTAAAACAAGCAAAATGCTGTTTTCTGCCCCCATTTGGAGTCTGTTTTGGGTTTTTTTCTCCCCATCCCCTGTTTTTAACATATGGTTCAATTATTTCCAGCACTGAGAATGTATTAATGTCATTATATTCCCAGCTGGACGGAGGCTTCCAGCTGCACTCAGCAAGTTTCGCTTTCCAGGGAACATGCGCGTAATACGGCCAGCCTAAGGAGGTCTTATCTGAGACCTGTCTGCTAGTGGACCCCATATCCCAAAATGTACAGCCTTGTCCTAAAAACAGCTGTTTCCCCTCATAAGGGCAGGGCTGCGCCTTTATTAACAATGAAGGAACAACATGAATGGCTTATGGAACGAGAACAGTTAAAGAGTAGTGGATTCATAGCGCAACGGCTAGGGGTGGGTGGCAGATATTAACACAAAAGTAATCATGTTTTTCCTTTCTTTCTTTCTTTTTTTTGTAACACTACTCGGAAAATGAAATAAATGCAGGATTATTTTTCACTGTAACTTTTTGAGAGCGTAAAATTGGCAGGTTTGGGGGTTTTCTTACAGCTGGAGTACCGGGAGCGAATGGGTTAATCAGCCAATGTGTCAAAGGAACAAACAGAGAAACACAAAACACACAACAGCACAAAGGGCTCTGTTTGATCTTTACAATTTACATCTCACAGATCTGAGACTATATGGGGGTTTATCTGCCTGGGCATCTGGCGCTGTATGTTTGTGCAGCTCGCTGTATGTTTGTGCAGCTCGTTTGTGTCAAAGGAACCGATGTTGGTGTTTAGGAAGTCTGATTCTGAATTGTATAATTGTGTAGAAATGTATGTTTGTGCGGGGAAATGTTTGCATATATTTCTAGATTTTTAAATATATTTATTTCTATTTTTATATTTATATATATATATATATATATATATATATATATATATTAGATTTGTATTTATTTATATATATTTATTTATTTTATATTGTTTGTATATATATATATTATATTTATATATATTTCTATATTTTTAAATCTATTTATTTATATTTTTATATTTATTTATATTTTTATATTTATTTAGATATATATTATATTTACATATATTTATATATTTTTATATCTATTTATTTCTTTTTATATACATTTATATATATATATATATTATTTTTGTATTTATTTATATGTATATTTATTTATTTTATCTTGTTTGTATATATATATATATATATATATATATATATATATATGTATGTATATATATTGTGTTCTTTCTATGTGATTGTATGTTTTTTGTTGTGTGGGAATGTATACTTTATAATTCTTATATACTAATCCCCCTTTTTCTTAAACAGTGAAATGACTAATTAGCCGGAGACTCTCTGACTGAGACATAACTCATTGCCAGCTGTGATTATAATCAGAAAAACACATGCAATTGATGTTTTTTATGAAAAAGGGCATCATACGTTTCAATGTTACCAAAACATTCAGCTTTTGTAGTGACATAGTCCCTTAACCCCTTGTGTACCCCAGGGGAGTGCAACAGTAGTACTGCGATGTCTTGTGCGCTCCAGGTGCTAAGAAGGGGTTAAATATCTACAAAATTCTTTCCATTTCCTAAATAAACTCCTTAAATCTTGCGAAAGCTCAAATTATTATTCTAAGAGGGAGATTTCGAGAAGCCGACATATACCGCGGCACAGCACTGTGCGGCTGAGATGCCATAAAGACTCGTGTTCCGATGTAGCAGGGCATCATTTTACTCGCCATTGAAAGGCACTAAAAACATACACTCTGCCAAAGTCTATCTGTGGTTGAACTTCAGCCATGCCAAGCAACTCTAAATCTACTATGTAAGTCCCTACAGTCTACAATATGCTGTTATATAACGATATCCAATTCCAAAGAACAAAAAGCAACTGGAGAACAGAGAAAGACTCAGAACCGGCCGATAAATAGTTAAAAGCACATTTTCCCCCTTTTCATTGTATTTTTATACTGTGTTTGTATCATAAAGGTAACTGGAGCGGCTGCCAATTCTCTGGGAACAGACATAAGATAAATTGTATCTTATCTGAGTCTTCTGAATTCCATGATGTTCTGTATTTAACTTTAAAGGTGCTGGAAAACATGAGTAATATGTTTCTACTGCTATGTTTTGTTGTCTTCTCTGGCACGCAACAGGTTAATGATTAGGACAATTGCCTTTATGGGTTCCTATGGATAGCATCAGTGTAAAATATGCTTTATTTAAAGAACAATGGAATGTCGCATAAAATCCGCCCCTGACCGCCATACAAAAACGTCCTGGCCGAAGAGCTTACTATTTGAAGGGATGTCCAGAATCTTACCTGGATCGTGAAATGGAACCAGTACATAACTGCCGATGGTCTTTGTCCTGCGGTTCAGAGTGCGCTCCAAGATCCGGTTGGCCCCTTCGATCACCTGTCTGAGGTCATCGTACATGGAGCCGGTGACATCAAACACAAAGGCCAACGATGGGGCGATGTCATCCTGGACTTCTCCATAACCCACCTGGACCATGAAGAAAGCGAGCAGCAGAACGCGCAGATCCCCAGCAGCCATCCCCCCTCGCCTGAACCCGAGCTCAGAGGGCAGCTCGGAGGTCTTGGAGAAGAAGAGGACCCTGTGGTCAGCGTCCTTAAATCAGGTTGGGTTACTGTGCTCCGGCTGCAGCCCCCGGTCTGTATGATGCTTCTACTGGCAGCCTGGCTTTATAAGAGAACCTGCCCCCACTCTGTCTTACCAAACTTTTTGGGAGGAGAATTTCAGCCCCTTACAGCAAACAAAGAGACCCCTCCCTGCCTCCTGCACAGAGCTGGCCAAGGGTAAACCATGTCTCTGGATACCTGAGAGGGAGGAGGGATGTACAAGAACAACCACCCCCTCCCAATAATCATCGTCCCCTTCTACCATACCAGAAGAGAACAAGCGTCCGAAAAAGTAGCGCGCCCTTCCCTTCCACCCCTTCCCAAAATTCTTTCCTTCTTCCTCTGATTTCCCATGGTCAAAGCACAAACTTCTAATGGACAGAAGTATCCATGGTGAGCGGCGTTATTATTCTATTAATCCCTGTACCCGCTGCCTAGGGCCCGTCGTAATGTCTTGAGTTGGGCTGCCAACCATAGCAAACAACCTAAGGCCCTGCACCGTATATATTCTACTCCTTCCGCCCGCAGCAAAGGTACGAGACAAAAGGTCCTTGTGCTGGAACGTATTTGGTCGTCTGCCAATTACTACTCATATTGTCACTTTCTCCCCCCCCATTGCAGAACTTTTATGAAAGGGATAGGGCCGAGGTCAATTGGAACTCCATAAAAGGTTCCAGAGAAGGGGTCAGTGAGATCAGTTCCTCTTGCTTCAAAGATCTAATTTGCCCCAAGTCCTTGTCCTTCCTTAATGATCGAAGGTTCCAGGTTATTGCGTCATATGGTGGACCCTTAAGTCACTGCTGCTGAGCATATGTGTTTAGAATAGGTACCCTGCCTGTGGCCCTCGTGAGCCCTATGGGCTGTTCATGTTCATTAAGACCCAAGTTAGATAGATTGCACTTCACTTGTGAGTTAGAAAATTCACTATTAGCCAAGTAACATCTGGCTTCAGTAAGAAGTCCCAAAATATTTCTCCAATGGCTTGGACAGAACCTCAAAATACCAGAAGGAACTCACAGACGTTCAAATTTGTGGCTGAAATGTTAAACTTATTATGGAATCCCCCCGTCATGAAAACAATCATTGTGGGTCCAATTTGGCCACTGGTAGTCCAGTACTCTTGTTTAGCTGGTCACATCTTTATAAGCAACAACTGAAACATGGAACATAGGTGAGCCACGATTTCTGTTGACTTGACTTTGATCCAAGTAGGCACCTGTGCTCAAGCAGACACTTCAGGTGTGACATACAAATCAGGAAGGCGGCGTTTGGAAGGCGCTGGTATCATCATTACCGATGTAGGTTCATGAGAAAAAAAAACATGAGAATTTGGAGCTGTGTCAAAATCTGCCCATTGACCCTCAGACTGGACTAAAAGCCCCGATCCAAAGGTCCAAAGCCCGAGAGTTCCCAGTGCTAAAGGCTGAAGCTCTCCGCAAAAAAGGAGAGGGATTGGAGCTGGAAACCGGGGTTTAACGGGGTTACTAAGTGAAGCTCCTTGGATACTATGAGTTTGTGTGACCTCTTGGTCAACATCCATCCATTTGGCCAAGCCAAGCCAAATGGACCCCGGTTATTTTGAAAACGTGGCGTACGTGACGCCTTGTGCGTAAACGGTTCTCCGCGGCCGCCGCTGTATCCCAGGGTGGATCTTTGAAGTGTGATACGGAAACCTCGGCGCCGGGTAACAAATCTTTCCTGGAATGTAAGACTAAGCAAGTTTACAAAAGCAAAAATGTAGATAAAAAGTAAGACGCGTACCGCGTTAGCTACAGAGAACCCATAACTGATAAGGAGACCCTCCAATACGGGTTAAAAGTTACCAAAATGTACGCAAAAAAAATAGCTAAAAATGTAGTGGACGTCGGGGCAGATTTCAAATGATTTCGGCAGATTTAGGAAATTGTTTTGTGAAATAAGAAAAGTGACTCATATCCCAAATTATTCAGTAATTTGATTTCTAGGAAACATTTTTTTTGTGTGTCTGTAACAGCAGAATGCTACAATCACTCTATTCAGCGAATACAGCCCCGCAGTTTAAGATGTGATTAGGGAAGAGTTTAGCTGTGGTCAGAGAACAGATGAGGCATGCTGTACCGTGCTGCTGATCAGTGAACACATGCATTAAAGCTGTCTGTCTCCCCACCGAGACTCACGCACCTCCCAAACCTTTAACTATATGGTTTATCATTAGAAGACGGCCCCTAATCAGCATTACAAATGGCCAACGAGGGACATATTTACTTTGGGGGGGGGGGTGGATGGGGCTTTACATGACTTTTTAAAACATTGTAAGCTATTGATTAGAATTAGAATTTTAATCACAATATTGAATTTAGAAACACATTTTTGCAGTTTGCAGTCCTAGAAAAGAGGGGCATTAGCAGGAGAGGGACAGAGGGATTTGGGTCCCAAAGAAGGACTCTACCATTTAAAGAGGGACACTTGGGAGGTATGCTCTTGAAATAAAATGTATTAATCCCAAATTTCCTATCATTGGATTCACTAAAAGCCACCCATCATCAGTTATAGACTTAGAAGTTTGCTACTGGGTTTCCAAGGAGGTGTTGATGTCAATGGTTACTCTGTTTAGGGGGGTTGTATGGTTGGCCAAGCTTAGCTAAGGATGGACCAAGTCGTCCCAAGTTTTAGGAACATATAGCAGAGGAACCTACTGGCACCTATATAGAGTAGACCTCCAAAATCTAACGGTTCCCATCATTCACCTTATTGTCTCTATACAGATAAGAACACTCAAGGACAAGAAGATGATTTGATACCTTCTACAGAATCCTATAATCTGAGACAGCCTGACGAGGGGAAATGTCATTGGGTGGCCCAACAATACCTCAAGTTTATGCCAGGCTCTCCTAGACCCCTCTAGAGGAATGAAATTTGGGATGATTTATGTGACAGGTTCAGCACATGTGTTCTCCAATCTGGTTCACCATCATTATCCATAGTATCAGTGGCCACTCGAGTTCACAGTGTGGCTTGAGAGCCTTGCAGGTCCTAAGTGACCAAGCAGGCTTGACCTTCACTGGCTAACCCAAACCTTTCATGACACCATCGTCTGGCTGGTCCTGCTGAACTTTCCCTTCAAAGGCCACCATTAACCTCTTGGATGAAGATTTTATCTTCAGAGTAAGTCAAAGGATAATTTGGGGGGCCCTTCATCCAGAAAACACTCTATTTGACCCTTCATGATATTTTTTCTTATTCTCCACTTTACCGTATCATATTCAACGTCCTTTCGAAATAATAGAGGGTTCTTAATAAATAAGGAAATCCAGAAACCCCTCTTTCTGAACATGATTTTCAAAAGGACTTTGTGGAAAAGCCAAGGAGAAGCTTCGGAAGTGACCTTCTAGAATGTCAAAGGCAGGGGGTATCATATCTACCTTAGTCAGAGGAGGCATTCTTAATAGCAGCAAAGACATAACTCGTCCGGACAAGTCGACATCATCTGTAGGGTTGTCCGCAGAGCCTTAGTGTGCTGCGATCCAGATGTTCCGTGTCAACATCAGTTTGTGATTGTGGAGAGTCTACTGCAGAGTTTTGACGAGCAACATAAGTAGACAATACAATCGCCTTTCACCTAGATTAAACCATCTGGGGGCAACACAGGTCATGTGACAGGAGGACCTCTTGCACTGACCCCGAAATCTTTTTCTGCTTTCCAGTCTGAGTCGGCCGTAACACGATCTCATTAAGGAAGCCACAGACGCCCCATAAAACCATTAAATACGGATTAACCCTACCAGCCCTAATGGGGGCAAGAAACGACAGAGATATGGGATCTAACTAGCTAATTATATTTTTGTTGCATGCAAAAAATTGCTTGGCCAATGACCCAAAATCATTTAATTTGGGGAACCAGCACTGATCCTACAGTAACCATTTAATGACCAGAACCTCGGCAGAAAAAGTCACACAATAGTTTTTGTTACAAAATAGAATGTTTGTAGCTTTACTATCTTAGACCAATCTACTTAAACCTTTTTCATACTGTCTTGCGGTAGATAGAATGCCTGAGGCTTTAATCACCCACAGGGACCATGTGACTAATTAATGTCTATGGGAAAGGGACTTCATTAGCATAAACAGGACTTAATTTGCGTTTCCATAAAGAATCAGCACAGTGTGGTGTTTGAGGTTGGAATGTAATAAAAATATCACATAACTGACAACAATGGCGGCCTCTAGACCCGCAGTTAGGCAAAGTTTATTGGAGCAACACGAAACAAACAGTTCTTTTCAGACCTGCAATGCATCACCAGGCACAACAAACACAAATATTTACGATTTTTCGGAGGCCTTTTAAGTTCACGGCCAAGCGCTTTCGAAATGCTTGTTTAGATACACAGTTGCTTTCCCTGCTTTTAGTTTAAAGTGTGATTGTTAGCCCAAAATATCAATTTTAATTAGATTATCCCCAAAAATATCGTAAGGGAACTTAGACATCGTGACAATCCCGAATCCGTGAAGGTGTTCGATGAGTGGAATGGCCTTCCTGCAGAAGTGGTAGAGATTAATTAAAACATGCATGGGATAGACATACGGCTCCTGAATCTAAGACGGCCCAAGGGCCAATGGCTGATGGGGCCGCTTTGCCAGCAGTTTCTGTGCTTCTAGAAAGTATTGGGGGGGGAATACTTTGGGGTTAAAATCTTGCATCTTTATAGATGTAAAACACGAAATTGAACTAGGAGACCCCCTAACCCACCCCGCTCTGTGGCCTTGGTTGTTCAAGTTACCCCCCCCCCCCGTTAACCCCCTCCTGAACTCCCTATCTCCCACTACATGTTCCTGTGATAAGGACCCTTAGAAGCAAACAGTCTCCTCCAGTAAACTCCAATGCAAATTGGTTTAACTTCTCTCTTCTGATCAATGTCCAGTTCTAAAGAACTTGCCCCAAAGAGGGGGGGTGGAGGGGGGGGCTTTAACGGTACGAGATCTCATCAAGGATAATTTGGAATGGCCTCCAAACAATACATTGTGTTTTGTCCAGAGTAGCTTAAAATGTTTCAGTAATTACCTACAAAGCCTTTGTTCTCCGTCCTATTTGTTTCTCTCTCTTCTATTAAGTTACTTAACTTCTTAATCACCAATAGCTTGCTTAGAAACATAGAATCTGCTGGCGGATCGGCCCCATTCGGCACCCCGTCTAGTCTGCCCGTTTCTCCTGCTGTAAAGACTCAAACCTTAATCAGTCGTTGGTCCCGTCTTAGATTCAGGAGCCGTGTGTCTATCCCATTCCCTCTACCACTTCTGCTTGTGGACCAAAAGGAGGACCATCTCTCCGAAAGTGGGGCATTAAGGTAGTTGCAGTCCAACGATAAATCCATCTGTGGAAGACGTTTCACGGTTATGCTTTATTTTGACCAAAAATTGGAAAAATTACCTACAAGGAGAACATCGTGTGAAGCTGAAGGACCACAAATGATGGACGGGCAGTGGCTGCGACTCACATAGTGAGAGCGCCATCCGGTGGTTAACGACCGCGTGGAATAAAATGACATTAAAGAAACGCTACGGCAACGTATTCCAGATTTTTTTAAAGCAAATTCTGGGGAAATTTTTAAGCGATTATATACTAGGGGACTGCGAACATTTCCTTTCCTGGACCAGCCCAAAAGTTTTGCGTTACGTTCAACTTAAATATGCATTTTGTTTTTAAATTGAGCGGCATTTAGATATTATTTATAAGTAAATTCATTTATTTTTAATAATGATAAATGTCTGACGAGGGGTTTTATTGATGTTGACCGCAGTTAATGTTTTTTTGGTGTTTTAAAGTAAAAATCTCAATCTCAAAACCGGCCGCTAGAAACAGGGGTATCCGGTGACCCTACGATAAGGTGGCCATGCGACCTACCAACGTCATGACAGCCATCGGCTGTTCTCCTACTTATAGACCCGCCCAAGGCCACGCCTCTAGCCCTGCCCCCAACCACACCCACCAAAAATGTTTTGGCACTGTAAATGTTGGGGGGGGTATCCTGTGGCACCACCTGCAGAGGGGCTTTATAGTTAGAGGGGCTTCACAAGTCCCAAGAAAGGCTTTTTATTTAGGGGGGGGAGGGGGTTCACATTGGAGCCTGAAATAAAGGAAGCGAAAAAAAAATATATTTTATTAAATACACAGAAAAAAATCATGTATCGCGTTATGCGGACGTGCGCCGGCGTCAAATAAAGGATGCAACGGGTTCTGGAGAAGGCCTTGAACCTTCCAGATCGGGTCCGCAGCCGCCTGACGGCACGAAGGAAAGTATTTGATAATTGACGGAAGCCGCGGTTCTGGAGAGCGTTATATATTATCCAGATCCCATCCGCCAAATTATACTATAAACATCACACACGGGAGAGCCGACCCTGGGTTTTTTTTGGGGGGGGGGTTCCCTCTTTATTTTTTAAAAATATTTTTTTTATGTATACATATTTATAGCGGATACCACATGCAGCTCTTAACACTGAAAAACAATTTCACTCGACATTTTGAATTGAAAGCTCGCACTCATACCCCCCCCCATTTATTTATTTTTTATTATTATGAGATTTTTTTTCATACCGTAGTGTGGAGACATGCGCAAAAAATTTAAATAAATGTAAAAAAAAATCTTCAGCAGAAGCCGCGAACAGACAGGTAGACGGAAAGACGGACGGAAAATATGATGACGTGAGGGGCTCTAGTGTTCCCTCTGAGGTGAGCGATCCAGCACGAAAAAGCAGAATTTGTTCCCTTCTTTATGGTTTTATGATCTTGACGACATTCTGGGTTGGTTGCATGGGATGGTTTGTGAGTCAATGTCATCCTCTACCCAAGTAGGATGCGTGTTGTGACATCATAGCCTGAATGAGAACGTCCTCTGAGGTCATTTAGCGATTGATGAATTGAAATACTTACAGAGAGGAATGTATGCTGACATATTTACATATGGCATGCAACATATCAAGCAGGTTTGGCTTAGTATAGACAAAGGAAGGCAACAGGTAAAGGCTCTGCATGAGAAGGCATGTGGCTGTTAATCACGCATGCGCAGCCTAAGCTGACCCTCAAGATGCCATCAGGTTAGTGCATGCTCGACTGACTGACCAACCATGCATACGCACCTCTTGGTTAGTTTCGATGAGCACTGAATTCTAGTGTGAGTGAGAGAAAATGTGTGAGTGTGAGCGAAAGTGTGTGTCAGAGAAAGACAATAACAGCAAATAATACATTCATATCAGTCTCCAGAACCTCGATAAAAGCCAACAAACGGTTCAACAAATATTTCTCCTCGAGGCTCAAGGAGGCTCTCCTCTCTCTCGAATCACAGATCCCGTTGGCCGAAGATCAAGGCGAGTTATTAGCACAACCCGACACCCTCCGTAGAGGAGAAACGTTCCTGCAATACCGCGGAACAACGGGAGGACGCCGAGAATTTATGCTACGGAAAAAAGAAAAACTGTGCTTGCAACTTGGCCTGGCTCCATTGAGTGATTTCACAAGGATTTTAGTCTCCGCTAGGTACTAGGGTTGGCAAATTTCTCTCCGGCTCCCCCAACATATCTTCACAAGCGGACCGCGTGTGGATTAAATCACTAAAAGCTCAAATACAGCAGAGATATGCGAAAAGGAACAAAAATTTGGCATTTATGGTCTCAAGATGAGAGTCGTCCATGTAATGAGTGGCCCCGAGCGTCATGCATTGCCAAGAATGCCAATGAATTTAGGATTGGCATAGGCCGGCCACGAGACAATTACCCCCCCAAACTACTGTGATTAGAACAGTCTACTGCTTTACATGCAATACCTTGTTTGGCCACAGGAGATGCCCAAGGACCTCAAACTAGATCTTTAGGCAGTATTCAAAACCCAACTGGATCCTTTGTCTGCTCCCTTCAATTTTATATAAAGATAGGCTGGACATAAGAGCTCCTAGGACATGTTCAGTTCATGGAGGTATGCTGCTAGGGCTATAACCTTGGACCTTTTGACTAAGCTTGCCCCAAGTCAAACAGCGGTCTCCATGCCCGTTGCTAAAGGTCAAAAATTCATCTGGCACCACGCGGAGTATCTGCTATGCTTCTGAAGCCATACCTAAGATACGTAATCTTTATAGTACTTACATGATATGCGCACGTAGCGATTTACTTACAAAAAATGCACTGAAATTCCTGGAGAAAAATGTCTTCTGCATTCCAAATTCTCCACTTTCCACATTCTTTTCCAATTGCCCGTCATTTAAATTGGACTCACCTCTAGCAGAAATATCTGTTTTCATTTTTTTTTGTAATTTCTACTGAAATTTATATTATTTGAAAAGGAAAAACGTAATTTTTGGATTTTAGTAAAAAAAATAATTTGACGGATTCTATACATTCCAAAAAAGGAGTTTTTGTTCAAGCTGCCTCCGCAAACCCTCTTTTGACCTCACAGACACCGGATTGTCCCAGGGTACCATATGATGTCTCATTTTGTTGTGATGGACATTTCATGAGTATCGAGTTGCAGCTCTTAAATCGCGTAAGATAAGATAAAAAAAAAATTATAATGAACACTTTTTATTGACAAGGCGTGAAAATATCGGAACCTTTTAGTAGGGCGAAGTGTGACTTTGTGAAGTACGGAGAGGCTAAAATCAATCAAGGGGCTAATTAAACGGATACATGGTTTCCTCACCCATCTGATCAAAGCATGTGACACACAGGTACATAAAAATAAATAAAAAGATATGCTATATATATATATATGTATAAAAAAAACACTTATTCACAAAAAAAAGCATTATTCAGCATCATGTAAAATGAGCCAACCCGTTGAGTGCCATGCTCTGCAGGGCCTGGAAATACACGCAGACGGATCCAGCCTAGTCTTTTTTTTTCCCTTTTTTAAGAGACATTCTAACCCAAGAACAGCCGCCAACATCATTGGAGTCTCTGGAACCCTCCATTCTATGATGTCCTCCTCCACTACCCAAGGGACGGTTCATTAATCATCGTGGAAGAGCCCTGAAACGTTCAGGGAAGGTGACCCAGCAACCCGTAGGTCTTCAAGCGAGAGGGAAGGGCTGGTTCTTCCTTTTTCGAATGAGCAATCCTCCGCGAGTGCAAGAAAACACGAGAAGCTGCAGGCGGGAAACGGGGCAATCGGAGGATTGAAGCGCGTCGGGGACCACGGAGGTACCGGCAGCCGTGGATACTATCCCTGCTCACCGGAGCCTGCCAGAGCCGAGGCGAGGGTAACTCGAGAAAAGGAGAAAGGGGAAGATTTTGAGAGGCGTCCCATCCCCGGTCGAAAATGGGAGTGAAGACGGATAGGAGGAAGGCAAGCTGTATTACTGACGTGGTCTGGTTACACAAGTCCGAAACCCAGGGCGCCTGAAAAAAAAAAAGAAAAATGCCGTTAAGAATCTAAAGCTCAGGTTAAACCAAAACTCAAAATGTAAACATTCGCAATGAGACGCGAGGGGTATATCAGCCCAAAATCCAGAATAAACCCAATAACGGTGGGTATCATGGGGGGGGGATGTGATTTTGGGGCAAAGTGTATTAGAGGTTTTATCACCAAAGCAAAAGATTAAATGAAATTAAAATAATATTTTTATTAAATTATTTAAATAATATTAAAAGAACATATATATATATATATGTTGTTTTAATATTATTTAAATAATTTGAATTTCATTTAATCTGTGTACATATACATACACACACACAAAATTAAATCCTGGAAATAAAAAATTTGCATCTGTTATGGGGCATGAGCGTTATTCCAACATTGTAATGATCTCACAGCGCCCCCTAGTGGCATTACCATCTTTGCATCGTATAAATTTAGTCGCATGATGTCGTCATAGTCCTATCAACCTCCTAACGGGAGGTGAGGGAGCTCTGTTTCCGAGTAACTATCACTTTCGGCGGCTGACACTTTCCCCGCCTGAATATCTCTTGCAAAATTAAGCGTCGCAAAGTTACATTAGTCTATTTATTCCCAAAGGCATTCGCGCCTGCAGCTCTACGAGAGCGCTATTCTAGACAGCTTAGACTGTGAGAAAGAGCTGCGAAGGCGCGCAGGCGGAAGGACGCTCCGATTCCGGTTTATCCTGCGCTGGCAGAAACAACAGGAGGGTAAGGGGTTAATAGCGGCATCCGCCTCCGCAACAGGAGAACGGCATTTCTTTACTGCACCGCGGCAAATACTGCAGCGGAACACAATAGGCGCTGAGAGTGATGAGCTGCCCCCGCCACGGTGTCCCAAATTTGGCATATTTTCTGCTTTTAAACCATGGCTTTTTGCCAAAAACCACAGATGCTTCTACGTTTCCTTCCAATATTTAAAAAACAAAAGCAAAAAAAAGGAGGGGGGGATAGGTATTATTCTTATTTGGTGATGTCATTCCCACAAGTCCCATATTACTCAGCCCATTTCCCCTTCTTTAGCAGATCAGATCTTTTCTGCTCATCATAGAATAGGAGGGCTTCTGGTCTTCACGGACAAAAAAGAATGAAGGGAATGATGCGGTGTCATTCATATACCTCTCGACAATTCCAGTGTCCAAACGGGGACACCTGTGTTGGGGTGTGTGGGTATAGGCAGGGAGGGGTATGGCCAGACCCGGGGAGGGGGGGGATAATTGGGACAATGCCCCCCATGCTCGCCATACCCACACCTCGTGGCTCTCAGCTTCAGAGCATCACAAGGTGGCCAAGTCGGAGCTGTGATAGAGGTCTGCGTCGCAACGCACGGCCCCCCTGGGCCAGTAAGGGTAGGTCAGAGGATCTCCCCAACCAGCCAACATGGACAGTAGGGCAGCTTGGTGGGACATTGCCCGAAAACCAGGACCTTTTCCTGCAAAATGTGGGAGGTACGAGTTCACGAATCTACTCACACACAGCTGTGACCGGAGGTCCCTATACCAGTCCATCATATAGAGATAGCGCCTGCACAATGGAGGGGTCTGCCTTTGATCCTTCTTGAAACTCCTGTAGGGTCAGTTTGCCGTCTGAATTCTGTAACGAAAGTAAAACAGAAACGAGCAATTAGCAAACTGCTTTCTTGTTACACGGAAATCGCACTCCCCAACTTTGTAACATATTCTGTGCAACATTGTATCCTGCCTGCGGCTCTCCCATGTCCTGTTAGACTCCACCATGGCAAGACCTCCATCTGTGCCCCAGGCAGATTATTATTATTTATTGTTTTATATAGCGCCATCATATTCTGTAGCACTGTACAATGACAGACACTTTCACTCTAGAAGGACAGTGACCTCTCACTCGTACCTTGTCCATCATGGCAAAAATCCGATCAACTCTCTTTTCTGGGGTGTTCTCTTCTTCTGGTAACTCAACTGTGTTTCCCTGCAAGAGGCCAACACCAAGTAAAACCGGTAAGAGCCCATATGACCTCATAATATACAAAGATCCAGGTATGCACAGCTAAGCATTATGTTCTGAGACGAGGCACGATAGAAGAAATGTAACAGAAGCAGAAGCATCCAAAGAACAAGACGCTGCGCCCCGTAGCCCCCCCAATAATGGACTGCAAGCACATTAGAATTTCTGAACCTCTGGAACTTGTATCCAGTGGAAATCGTCTAAATTTCATCAACACAAATAAATTTGAGAAGTTAATGGCATTTGCTGCGGAACAGATGGAACCTGTTGAAGGCTGGGAAAAAAAGAAGCTTCTAATGGTACTTGGCTGGAGAACAGCCGAGAGGCTCAGAAGATACATTTCTTCAACAGTCAGTACGTACCACCATCTGATAAATCGCATCCACGATATCCAGCATCTCATTCCGTGTAATGTATCCATCATTGTCCAGGTCATACAGCTTGAAGGCCCCTAGGTGGTGGAGGAGATGAAAGTTAGCTGCAGAAATACACTTTAACCCCACCGAGGATCCTCGGTGAGATGGGGCGCGCTTTCCACCAGACCAGGAGACTCGGTCTGGTATCGTCTTAGATTCAGGAGCCATACGTCTATCCCATGCATGTTTAAATCCCCTCACCGTATTAGCCTCTACCACTTCTGCTGAGAAGCCATTCCACCCATCTACCACCTTCTCAGTAAAGTGAAACCTCCCCTGCATTACATCCAAGAACATTTAAATAAAATGTACAGAACATTTTAAAACCTCTGACACATTAAGATGCTCCACGCGCCCATCCTGATTGCTGCGTCTCGAGTGATCGTAGCAAACGGGTTCACAGCGAGCGCTGCACCGACCCTGCGCCGCCTGCCAAGGAAACTCTCAGTTTAATGAGAAATTGTAATATCACTCACAGCGCAGCTTCTCATCTAGCGTTCCACGGGAAGTGACCGACAAAGCCTGGATAAACTCTGCAAACTCAATACGTCCATCCTGTAGAGATAAAGAACGACGTACCAAATAACTAAACTCCCAAATAGATATTCTTATATCACCTTTCGGGCAGAATTTAATGTTCCGTGTATCAAACCACGTCAAAATGGATCTAGCCACAGCACCTTGATCGCGTAAAGAGATCATTGGTGGGTCTCGGTTTTTGAGATTTCTTCACATCTGGGGGTATATACTTCCCACTGGCTTCTTCTGTCTTCTTTCTTCCTCTGCTTTTCCCCATTATCAGATCCATTGACCAGATCTCCCGGAGTACTTCCTACAAAAGGGGCGGAGCCACGGCAAGCATCATGTGAGGGTGTGCACAGAGGCTCCGCCCTTTTGAGGAAGCGCTCCGCAAAGGCCTGGTCAATGGAGCCGATACCGAGGAGAAGCGGACGAAGAAAGAAGACGAAGAGGCAAGAGAAGAAGCAGAGCACCGGGAAAGGAAACAAACATTAAGGATTATTTATCAGAATGATAAGAGTAATTCCGCTTTACATAAACCATACAAAATAATATACCTTTACAGATCACAAGACTTGATTTACTGTTCTAACCGAAATTAGCAGCGTGGAGTACAATAATGGTGAATACGTTGTTATAATTAATATGGACGTGTTAACGGTTTAAAAGCCAGAGGGGACCAAATTATGCAGATATAACAAAAATATGAAGAGTGACAATTTTTTTTATAGCAGCTCGTCCCAATTTTCCAGTTCTATGCTATTATACGGCTTTATAAGAAATTAGGGTAGAAGGGAGATGAGTTAACTGATTCCGGTGTAGCCCGAGGCTAACATAGCCTATTACTGCGCGACAGGGGAAGGCAAAAATATTCAGCGCGATTTTATCCCCGGTGTCATAGCGACGAGGCTTATTACGGAGAAAGGAGACGCGCTTCGTAGGAAGAAGGCTGTTGGTTTGGAGATCAACCTCTTGAGGGAAAATTGGCAAACGGTAAGAGAATAAGGAAAAGTGCTTGAGATATGACACAGGCCATCTCCTGGAAACAATGAATTTAATGGGGTGCGATAACGGTCAGAGAAGACGATTAGGAGTAATGTCATGTATTAAGATAGCTTCTGACGGATATGTTTTCACAAATTTCTACATTGATGATGTCATAACCCAGCGCAAGGAGCCTTTGTTGGGAGCTCTTTGTGACAAAAAAAAGCACATCACTGTTCTATTACAGCTTATCAGTTTCAGAGTGGAGAATCAGTGGTAAGAGGCCAGGCATTTTGTGGGCATATAGTTAGATGTATGATTAAACAATCACCCCAAATAGGTGCTTATGATCATAAGTGTAATATGTAGATTGAAACACAATCTTTAACTGAAAATGAAACAGCTGTGTAGGAAGAACAAAACTGGGTGAGGAACGGCCAAACTCACTAACATTGCTAAAGACAGTTTAATGTCAAAAAGACAGACGATGGCAACACCCAGCACAGCAACAACCCACAGGGTAGCTACACTGCATCAGCAAGGTAGGTTAAAAAAGTGCAAGTTTACCTATAAGAATTGATGCTGTTTTGAAGGGGGGGTCTCACCAAATATTGATCAGTGTAGATTAAACTATTAATATGTCTATTTTTTTTAAAAAGCTTTCTTACTTTACAGCATTTTTCTCCCCCACACCTGCCTAAAACTTTTGCACAGGACTGTATTATATACAATTGTTATAATATACCTGAACGTGCCACAGTCCCACACTCTGGGTCACTGTTCAAACAATAGGGGAACATGTGACTTGTTCACAGTCCGCAATATTTTCCCAATCTCACCCCCTGGGTCCTGTTATCATATCCCTATCCATATCACTATGACGCTTCCCTTGGTCTCCACCATAACACAGAAGGCAATAATGCTAAAGAGTAAAATGACGAGGAAGGATCTGACTTTGACTTACTTTATTTTCATCAAAAACGTTGAAAACAAACGTTGCAAATTTTGTAGGGTCTCCAAATGGGAAGAACTGTTTGTAAATCTTCTGGAACCCGGCAGCATCCAGCTGACCACTGGGACAGTCTTTGATGAAGCCTTTGTACCTGCAAGAAAAAGGACACTAGGTTAGATGTCATACCTCCCAACTGTCCCTGTTTAGGAAGGCCAGTCTCTCTGTAGGACCAAAGTCCAAGAGCTCAAAATGTTTGCTGGGTATGAGCTTATCACAGGGTTCTACAGCCCTAAAAGCCCCCACAATGTGTATAGAAACAGCAGAAACTGGCTTTATAAATTACTGTAATTAAATAAAAATATTTACTTTCTAAATGCCTTACAAAAAAAAAACAGATAAAAAGTCTTGGTAAATCCTCTTGATTGTAAGCTTGCGAGCCGAGTCCTCTTTACCTAATATATCTGTTTGTCTTAGTCCATTAGTTCTAGTTTTGTCGGACCCCTTGAAAGTACGGACAGTAAGAAGGGCTGCGGAAATTGTTGGCGCTACATAAATAAAATATACTATTGAAGCCCCACCCTTGGCCACACCTCTAACCACACCCCTAAACAAAAAGTGTCCCTTTTTGGCAATTCGAAATGTTGGACGGTACGAGGTTTGTTATTCGACGTAAATATTCAGCAATACGTTACGAGCAGGCAGCAGAGTTCTGTTTAATTTGATGTACAGAGGCTCGGATGGAGAGTAGGGATGTTTTACTTTATTCGGAGGACGGTGGACAGGCCCGGACTGCACATCTAGCACACCAGCCAAACGCATAGAAAAGGCGATTTATATAAAAATATCGCTCATTTCAACCATCTCAGAGCTTCAAAGCAAAGTCTGTATATTCACATACCCGAGAACTTTGAAAAAGAGCCAAGTATGTGACCGTTACACGGAAATAAATCATTTAACCACAATAGCATTAAAATCGCCAGACCGTAAAAGAAAAGCGCCTTGCCGCGTGTCTTCTTTCAAAGGTCCAGCGGCTTCTAAAATCATCTTAATTGGATGTTAATTATGCTAAAGAAATATAGCGCTTTCATCTGA
The DNA here is from genome assembly GCA_023333645.1 of Sceloporus occidentalis. Lineage (NCBI taxonomy): Eukaryota > Metazoa > Chordata > Lepidosauria > Squamata > Phrynosomatidae > Sceloporus > Sceloporus occidentalis. Next base: position 55,481 of record JALMGF010000127.1, on the reverse strand, counting down.
CCCCTGCTGGAGCGTCGTTGTGGCACGACCCACCCCCCCTCCAACAATGGCACGTGTCCCGTGACATCAGCGGCACCGCCCACAACGTCAGCGGGACCTTCCATCCACATCCCCCAAAGGGGGGCTCCAGGTAGCCACAGCCAGAAAGTTCCCACGTCCGCCGATGAAAGAGTTTTCATTTCTTTGTGACGGCAACCATCAACCTAACTGCTAAGGTCAGAGTCTTGCACCAGTTCTAAAATTATTTTTATAACCATTAAAAATTCACTTAATAAAAGTCAGATCCTGAACCAATCAGAAACCGAATAGAGGAGAATAAGTTTATTTTTTATTTTTTTTAAGGAGGAGAAATGTTAGAACAAGAGCCCCTAATCTAAAACAAGAGGGTCGTAGGCTTAGATGGAAAGCAAGGAAGTTCTGCTTTATTGAGAGGGTGGTGGATAAGTGGAACAGCCTCCCAGCGAAAGTGTTAGAGGCTAATACAGTGAAGGAATTTAAACATGCATAGGATATAGCTTGCTTTTTTTTTTTTTTTTTTTTTTTTAACTGTTAAGTATAATTTCAGGGGATTATTTAGGATTTTGGGAACGTGACCGATCTACTTTAAAGTTTAGCCCGAAAAAAAGGTCACCGTAACAAATAAAGAAATTACTCCGGGGCCCTTGAGATGCGAAGTCAAGTTCTATACACAACCAGTCGCTTCATATCAGCTGTTCTATTTATTTCATTTCTTGTTACAAGGAGTGTGTTCTAAACGACATTTCAATTCCCTCGGAATCCTAGTTAATAGGAGGATTATACTTATCTAGCAGAACAAGGGATTTGAGGCCATATCATAATTTGTCCTTTTCAGGTAGATAAAATCTGTATAAAAAATAATCAATTTCCTTCAATAGTTTCGTTCTGCACTTGCAAGCAAATCGCTTGGCCTTTAATTGATTGAATTACCAAAGTAAATACCATAGAAAATCATATTTGTCCGATTAAAATATATTCCTGTCCTCTAGCTGGACAGAGACATCTCCGTGTGACACGAGGAGAAGTAGTCTACGGATCTGCGCGTATATATTGGGTGGAAATGCTTATTTTTCACGTGATGGAATAGTTGCCGCAATGCATGTTGTATCATACAAAGTTATGTTTTTGGATCGGCTTTATTTCACACCTGTCCACCGCTATCCTCTGCGAAACTCACTTCCTTAACAAGGGACAAAATGTTTTCAGGATTTTAAGAGTTGGCAGCTCTTTATTAAACTTGTCCATTCTAGACAGACTGCAGACCATGATGCTCCAAGCACCCCCCCCCCCTTTCGTAATGGACTCTGTGAGTATAGCATCAACGTGCGTCTTGGTTCTCTTGAATAAGCCCTGAGTTCACTTGGAATCGCACATTTTTTTGATGAATATAGAATAGTTATCAACTGGCAGGAACTGGTTATGGAATCTTGGACAAACCAGAACCTGTGATGTCCAACTGAACAATCATGAAGAAATGCAAAGTTCCATTTCAACTGCTACTAAGAACCTGAGGTCTCGAAGGTGATGATCAAGACTTATCTTGGCTGAACTTGATAGCTTAAAGTTAGGCAACCCAGATCCTGTTGCATCTAACGTTCGTGGAGATATAGAGAGTTACACCGTAGCTACTTAGTAGGATACTAAGTTGCTGCTAAGAATCAGAGATCTCCTTGAAGTTGATGAGGACTCATCTTGGCTGAACTTGATTGCTTAAGTATCGAGGAACCCTAGGCAGCCCAGATCCTGTTGGCTCTAATTGAACGTTCATGGAGATATAAGGAGTTCCATTGGAACTTGTAGCTACTTAGTAGGTTACCAAGCTCCTGATAAGAGGTCTCATTGAAGGACTCATCTTGGCTGAACTTGGAAGATCTTCAGTGAATGGGTAGCTGAAGCTTTCTGAATAAAACTAATCATTATTGCAGGTAATGTCAATCTAGGCCATCACCCAACACTGTGTGGACTTCTCATCTCGCTGATGTCCCATGACCACATAAGTCAGTCCTCTGACGGACCGGTTGCGACTCAGTCAAGTATTCCCCTGACATTTAGAATTTTGGCTCTCAAAATGTTGACTGGCCTGGTCTCTATGTCCATGAAGAAATCTTATCCTTCAAAAGCACCCTCCACCGCACACCCCTTCCAAATCTTTCGTTCCACCTTCTGCTGCTAATTAAATGAGAAACTGGAAAAATCTCAATTTCACCCCAATTAACACAAAGCCCGTGTTTAAAAATCCAGAAGGAAGGAGAAAAATACTTACATGGTCTGCCAAAACATAGAAAGTGTATGTGTGTGTGTGTGTGTTTATTAGATTGTCCCTCTGTGACACTCTGGTGTCGGCAATTGTAAATTCTGGAAATGTATGTATATTCCGACACGCATCTGTTTATGTTCCGGGATCTAGAACCGGAACACGTTTGTATACGCTCGAGAATTCTCCGGTGTATGTGCAGATTAATACATACACACACCCCCCCACATACTCACCCCCACATACACACCCCAGCGTGCTAAATCAGAGTGTGTCTGCATTATGTATAACACGGGGTCTGTCTGTCTCTTGGCTGTGATGTCTGTAAGTACAGGCATGTATGTGTAAAAGAATGCAGTCACCCCCCCCACATTGTATATCTTTTAGAAAGTGCGTGCGCCAGAATCTGTTTAATGTGTGCCAGTGTTGTGTACAAGTGAATCTAACCCTGTGTGTGTCGGAGAAGGGGGAGAAGCAGATGGAGGATGATTTTTGGTGGCAGGGGAAGGTAGAGATCACATGGTATCAGTAAACACAGCTGTGATCCCAGAACCCCAGGAAGACAACCATTATCTCTTCAAAGGCTTCATTAGAACTTTCAGTAGAGATTCCATTTTAGCTTAATAGGGAGCGAGGGGGAGGAAAACTGCCAAAAACCTTTACCTAGACCGTCCTCGACGGCACATTAGGCCTGGTCGCTCAGGAATTCAGGACGGGGAGGAATAATTAAGCCAATTTCCGGTTAGTTCATAGAAAAAAGGCATATACTTTAATGTTCCCTTGTTTTAAAATGTTCTAGGTAGCGTTTCATCAATAAAAGCTGGAAACGAGCTGCTCCTTTTCTGAGGTCACGGGGTAACTTTTTTTAAAGCTTCCAATCCGATGCTATCATCATCATTATGGAATGTTTAGGTATAATGTAAGGAAGTTCTACTTGGCTGAGCAGGTGGTAGATAAGTGGAACATGCTTCCAGCGGAAGTGGTAGAGGGTAATACAGCGAGGGAATTGAAAACGCATGGGATAGACATACGGCTCCTGAATCTAAGACGAGACCGACGACTGATTCCGGTGTAATGCTTGAAAAGTGATTTTTATCACCATAGCAACCAATGGAATGTTCTCAATCAGCATCTCTTCCAGGCCTGATTTTGGCATTGTGCCGCGGCACCCCTCTGGCACGGTTAGTGTTACAGAGAAGAACGTTTTTTTATTTGGGAAGGGATTTTTTTTTACCCCATTTTCTATTCCACGTAGGAGAATTGACTACGTTCCCTAGAGACCGCCACTGCCATGATGTGTGCGGTAGTCATGGCAACTGGCGAAGCATTCACGGTGTCCTGCAATTATCCGTCTGGCCTGATGCGTTGCCATTACCCTCTTCACCACTTAGACATCATTACCCCGCAGATAATATGAGCGCGTTGCACCAGGGGCGAGTAGAACCGCGCATTAACGCATACCGCCTGCCACCGCCACCGGAAACCGCAGTGCAATTATACGGACATCAGTGATACCGAACAACAATCCGGCGAGAGAGAGACCCCCTCCAAAACACATTAAAGGGCCGCAGACATCATATACAACAGCCGCGTGGTCCCTTTACATTTACCCGGTGGCCCTCCCCCCCCCTTTAAATGCATGGAGAGGGTTGTAGAGAGACCAATCACTGATTAAGGCTTGGGTCTTTATAGCTAGAGAAACGGGCAGATTAGTCGGGGGCCGAATGGGGCCGATCTGCCGGCAGATTCTTTGTTATTATTGAGCTAATATGTAAGAACAAATCGATCGCCCTCCACAGCCGGGCCCCCGAAGGCTGAAGCGGTGAGGGGTTTGGGGAATATCCCGCCGGAAGCTCGGCTCGGAGGTCTCGCAGCAGCTGCGGGTGAATTATGCATGGATTTGGTTCATTCACCCGTCCTGGGCACTGAATCACTAAACCCTGTTACACGCTCGGCTGCCGCTTGCGAGCTCAGCTCTTTCGCACGGCGTCTGAAGCGCGCATCTAAAATTCCCCCTGAAGGCATCCCCCCTGTGCGACAGCCTGGAAAGGAGGTCTCTCCGAGGGGGGGGAAGGGGGGCTACCTGACTTTGCACTTATACTAAAACCTTCTCGCGCCTGACCTTGAACGAGTCTTGGAACGGAGGAATGTTTTAAACGTCCCGATGGATTCTCTGCTGGCCTCGCTTTCTAGAAAAGCTGCAAAAATGTCAATTTTTATTGGGGGACATTTGACACATTTGCGTATAAAGCTCTCGTACGGTTATCTGCGCTGCTTTACTACAGGCCCTAACCTAGGTAGCTCTCTCTACGATTCCGCCTTAGACCACCTACTTTATTGAGATAATCAGATACAAAATATCTTCTGATCTTCTCCTTTCCCTACCAGATGCCCTCCAGGTCAGACCGGCCCTTTGGACCAGCCCATCCCTGAAAGAGACCATGCAGCTATCACGGTTGAAGTGTCTCTTTAAATTACCGAGACTCCCCAGAAAAGACTTCCATATTTACTAAGGGTTACGTCAACATTCTGCAAAAAATATAGAAAAAAAAAAAAGAAAAAAAAAAGATAATAATCCAATCCAGGGGTGATCTGGCGGCCCCTTTAAACACAGACGCCTATTAAAGTACATTATATAGGGTATATGTAATTATAGAGCTTAACATTACATAGTTTCTATATGTACTATATATATATATATATATATATTTTATGGTTCATTTATTCTACCTGCACATTGTTAAAATAACTTACTTTGGGGGACTTAAAAGCGGCTATTTTTAGAATTCTGATTGGATTAATTCCTGGAATTTCCGAGTCTATAAATGTTTTTATCACCATCGCTCAAATCCATTAAGGGTTGGAAGTCTGATGGACACACGAGGCGAATCCTTCTGTGCGTCATCAGCGCTTAAAAAATATCGAGAGTCTCTCGGCGGACGGAGAAACAAATTTCCGCAATCGGCAAAACCCGATGCAAACGCTGGAACATAGAATTTCCATGTTTTAGGAGCGGGTCGGGGGTTAAACGTCTCGGTCACGTTAAGGGAAACATAGGCCGACAGGGTTCCATAGAATTTGCAGGCCGGGCTTCGTAGGCTGCAGCAGGGGATGTAGCGTGGTACATGAGTGCTTTAAAGTCTGCGCATGCTCTGTGATGAGACCCCCAAGAAGAGCTGAGGATCTCTCGAATCCACAAACCCTGTCAATCAAAGTTTTCAGATTCTATTTATTGGTAAGCATAGATGGCACCCTCTGCCCCGGAGGGTCGGCCCCTTGGCCCCCTAAGTAAATCACATGTGCATTAATACATTTTACACACACACTCATGCTTACACTAACACACGTAAACACTCCCTCTCATCCACACTTACACATTCATGCTGGGAGCCATTAGGGTTAGTTTTTGCCCCAATCTCAGGGTAAAGGGGGTAGATTCTCAGGGTCACACAGTCTGGAGCCGGCCCCTTCCTATTCTACCCCGCTGGGATCATATATAAGACTCCCAGATTGCGCTTTTGCTTGCAGTATGTTATGGTTGATATCCCTGATAGACTCAAGTGACCTTTAAACAATGACAAGTCATAGAATACATATGATAGGCTATTAAGGAATTAATATTTAAAGAGGCTCATTTAGAAAGTTCCCAACTTAATGTTTAGTGACCCCCACTGCAGTCGCACGTCCAACCTGTTTGAAGTATTTGGACAGGCATTGGGGGCAAAATGCCCCCCCAAGGGCAGCCCACCCCTGGTTATCTGTATTATAGAGGAATAAAATGTTATAATTCCCTGCAGAGAACCAGGTGGTCCACGTTTGTAGAATGCAGGTCCAATTTAAGAATCATCCGCAGGAACCCCGTACACTTTGCATGACGCATGCGGAACAAGCCACATACCACACACACACGCATACAAACTCCTGACATGTATCTCACTCACTTCACATCCATTAAAGAGAACCGCATTGTAACTTACCACTGCTGCACCTCCTTCTCCGTAACTGCAAGAGAACACAAGAAAGAGATTATTAGGCAATTAGACTGCAAGCTTTTGCACAAAAGAAATGATCTAGAAAATCAACACGCCTCAACGTAAACGTTACAAGCAAACGCGACCCCCCCGCTGCACCGTCTAAACACCAGCTCCGTCTTAAAATGAATCGTTATCCTCGTATGAGGTTCTTAGCAATGAATCCCGGAACATTCTAGAGTTTGGATGACCCGTTGATCCGTTCACTGACAGTAAAGATTGATAGATTTATGAAAGATCCTCCTTTTTGGGGGGATTTCGGAATGTTTGCTGGGTATGAGGGTATCGCAGGGTTCTACAGCAGGGAATGGGTTAACAAATTAAACTTTAATCTAAATGCTTTACATAAATAGCCCTCCATAGGTCACAAAGTCACATGAAGTCTTGTGAAGCCCCGCCCCCAGCCACACCTCTAACCACACCCTCCAAAAAAGGTTCAGGCACCGGCAGCAAGCGCACCCTATGAAGCTCTCCAAGTTACCCGACAGCTTGTTCATACGGCCATCCCTAGTCAGCAAATTTATTTTTTTTTCCATTTTCCCAGAAAATCTTAATGCATCTTCTCTAAATCTATTATCCCAGCGAGGGCGAGGACCTCGTAATATACCAGCTTAGACAGCGAGGTCCTACATCCTTCACAGATTAGCCTGACCTGAACTATAATCCTCTGTCGCAACCCCTCAGAGGAACACGATCAGAATTAAATATATGGAAATCAAAAGACAACTTGTGTTTCGACTGTCCTCATCTGTCTCTTTCATTTGCTCTCTCTCTGTGTCATTCTCCCCTGTCCTCATCTGTCTCTTTTATTTGCCCTCTCTCTGTGTCATTCTCCCCTGTCCTTGAACACACCCGTAAAAATGTCCTTTCTCCACTTTTGGGTGATACAGGTTTCTGCGACGCTTGATTTCACCAGGAGAAGAGTTTTCACATTTGTCTGATCTCCGCGGGGAGTTAGCGCAATCAGGATGTCTATTGTTTGGTTCCCGTTAGCAGAGAATCCTCAGAGTCTTCATAATTAATGTCAGATCATCGAGCAACTGGCAAGACTCTTCCTTCTAGAAAGTCTTACCGACTGATCAAGGTGCGTCGCTTCCATGGATTCCTTGAATCTACTACTGGTGTCCCAGTCAATGTACAAGCGCTACTATATGTCAAGAACAGAAGTTGTCTCTCAATGTCCAAGAAGAAACGAGCTTATACATTGAATGGGAACACCTTCTAGGAGCAGCAGGAAGACCTGCCCTCAAGAATGGTATGATCCAAGAACAACTACAGCAGAGGTAGCAGCCAGGTATTGCAGAACTAAGGTGTCAGGATTCCAAAGGGTCATCTACCCACAGTTATCCCCGGTGTACAAGGTGGAAAGGGGATCTGAAAATGACTGACCATTGTCTACATCCCCGTGACCCTTTCTTATCACAATGACGTCCAACCGAGGAAAACCGGTACAAGAGATATTGACGGGCAATTATATCTCCAATGTCAAAATGAACATCCAGCTGGGCAATAGAACCGGTGCACTTTAGATAATGGCGGCACTATGTTCATTGCTAGACATGGCACAGAACAGATGTGAAGCTATTTCTAATATGCTGACACAACAAGGACGAGAAAGGATAGATCTGCTCATTTTATCAGGGCCCTTGTAGGTTTCAGTCACCGTATCTGAAAGGTGGCTTTCAAAAAGAAGGTCATTTGTGACTCAAAGAAATGTAATATAAATCTGGCAACTTGCCAGGAAAATGGCATATTGTAGAGGTCACCTTGGATATGGACTCTTCATTAATCTCATGATGGTATAGACGATGTCTCCTATCATGATCAGAGAATCTTAGGCTTGTGGATCACAGACCTTCACAATCTCACCTAATCACAGGACCGAACAGCCACTAGCTACTTGTCAACACCTTGGATTGTCCAACCTGGTTTTTGAGGGCCACAGAAGCTTGAGATCACCCTAACTAACATGTCATGAGACAATTAAACATTGTGCGTCATGGAACAACGTCTTACTCAACGAATACTCAAGATGGACATCCCCAAAGTACGAAGAAGATCTATAGAACAGAACGTTGAAAGCAAAAAGCATGTTTATCGGGTTAGTGTGCCACGGCACGGTCGGGTACCGGTAGGCGGTCAATCCTAGAGGAGAACGCTTTTCGGATCACAGAAGAGAACAAGTGACCTTACTGTCTATGGATCTTCAACAACTCAAAATAGACCGTCATGCTAGGCTGGTTAATTCTGGACTATAAATGATATAAAAATTCACCAAATTGCCAAATGTTTAGTCCTACTGGGAATCAGGTAGTTGCCCTTAATGTATTGTATTAAACCAACAATTATCAATTATTAATTACCAATTAATTATCATTTACTTTCTGATCAGCGCCGTATCAGGGACATCGCACGCGCAGGGGGGGGGGGGGGGAGACCAAATACGCTCCCCCAAAGGGGTAAAGGGATGGGGTAAAGGACCCTATGCAACTGATTAATCATTATATGGAATCCTATTATACGGAGGCATTATATTACATCCCGTGTTTGTGAATAATTGGATTGCTTGCGTTAAGCTCGGACCTCTTAATATTTTTTTCATCTCCTAAAGCATAGGGGGGGGGGGGGGGTGTCAGCCCCAGATCATGCGCAGACCTGAATTCACGTAAAAAGCCCCTTTATATAGGAAGCCCCCCTATCCTCCAAGACGTAATAAAAGAAAAAGAAAAAAGATTCAGCTGGGGAGCAGAGATATCGAGGAGGAATTAATCGCTGGACCGCTGGCGTGAGTCAGAGATACCCCGGGAGGAGAGGGGATACGGGCAGCGGGGGGGGGGACAGACGGTAAACCCAGCGAGCCTGTAAAACACGGGGGGTAATCAGCTCGAGCCCAAAGATCGCTGGCAGCAGGATAGGTGGGGGAGGAATAAAAGCAGGTACAAGGACGCTGTACACGCTGGAGGTATTATATCATCACCAATTATTTTTTGTATTTGTGTGTTTTTACAACATTTTGCCCATAATTCCATTTTTCATCAGGCTTTCTATAGTTTTTCTGCCCATCAGTTTCTCGATTTAAAAAAAAAAAATTTGCATTTTGCTCACCGTTAAATACTCAAGCTACAAAACCACAAGTGATTCGCGTGTGAAAGAGACCTCCGAGGTCCCAAAAGCTCATGTGACTTTGTATCTTTTTCTACGTCGGCTCAATAAAAATAAATAAATAATAAATAACAAAACGTATCCGATAGACTCCAAAAAGTGATCTCCCAGATTTCACGGACCTCCAGTTGTTAGAGGCGTTGCTTTTAAACGCTCCCATGGCTTTTCTACTGATCGCCTCCCTGGACGTCAAGGGGTTAACGGAGACAGTAGGCACACAGTCCAGCTAGACCGAAATATTTAACCCCTTCTGTTAAGTACTGCATACACACCCTGGGTGAACAACAGGAACACAGGGTGATCGGAGTCAATACACCAAACAGGGCGGCGGGGACTTTAATCCAGCCCTGTAATGTGCACTTTCCATACGTGTCATTCGATTACCCTATGTATGGATGTATAGGGTGCATATTTGCTTTCTGAATTCCTTTAAAGCAGACGTCTGCGAGAATGAACGAGACGGCGCACCGGACGGAAACACCATGCTTTTCTGTGAATAAAAAAAAACAAAACAAAAAAAAAAACGGACTGTTCGGGGAGGAAAAAAAAAAAAAAAAATCAGAGGGAGAAGACTTGCCGCAAGAGATAGAAAGAGTGGGTGGAAGGGGGCGAGAGACGGGGCGAGAGACAGCCGGAGCGCCTGACGGTAAATTCCCTCATTACGGGAGACGCTTCTCACCGGCAGAGACACCGCGGTGAACTCCATGGAAGGTGGGGAGCGGAGAAGCAATTTCACAAAAAAAAAAAAAGCAATTTACAAAAAAAAAAAACAGTTCTAATTCCCTGTGTAAGAGAGGACGGCAGAACACGGGGCCCCTCGGGGGCCGCCCGGCCCTGACCAGCGGGGAAACAGCCAGACACGGAAATCTGGAATTTTTAGGACAGATGTATTTGTAAATTAGGGGTTTAGACGGACGCGTGGGCCAACGCTCGATCTCAGACGCAGCGTATGCCTGACATAGAAATATCGTTATGAATCACAGGACACATTGCAGCTATCATTCAGTCGACTAACACAATGAAAAAGAAAATGGGGGGGGGGGGCAAGTTAAGGAAATATTGTGAGGCCATGTAGAGCCCAGGGGCAGTGAGCTGGACCCCAACGCATTTCACAGAAGGTTTATTACGTACCAACCGAACGTATTCTTGGGGGATATCTACATCTATTTCTATAAAAAAGCCAATTTTGGTAATGAAGGAGAATCTAGCGTTGGTGGGATCACGTTTGGTCTCAAATGGGGGCCTTTTTTGCTAGCATGATGATTTACAGGCTTCCGGTCATCATAGAAAATAACATTTTTTGGAATTATAATTCATGGCTCTTCTAAGGAAGGAACGCGGAAAAAGCAGGATAACAGAGTGGAATTTTCAGACTCGATGCGGGAAGTTATTAAAAACACAGAAAATTACGAAACGGCGCAAGTGCTGGGAGAACGAGAATCCGCATCTCGGTGCAAGTCACAGATCTGACGTTAAGCGGGACGGCGCCTGCAGGGGATGAAATAAAACATAAAGAGGAGACGCAGCGATAATTAGGTGGGAGAAGTTCTCGGTTTGGCTGCACGGATAACGGGGGGGGGGGGTGCATTTAAAGGGGGCTCAAGAAAACAGTTTTTGCACCATAATCTGCAAATTAGCCATTTGTATGGATTTCTCGCTCTGTTATCTCAGCTCCGATCTACTAGACAAACACCCCGACTCCTTATCATACTGCCTGTGGGAAACACTAGAATGACTCAGTCTAAATCACCTTGTTGGACAGCCTGACTAATTTAAGTCTATGGAGGAACGGACTTCATTAGCATTGCCATAAAGCATCTGCTCAGTGTGGTGATTGAGCCGGGAAAGTCACCCAAACTATCACACGACTGACAGCAACGGCGGCTCCAGGTCTGCAGATAAAGGGGGTTTATTGGAGATAAATGAGATGAAACCAGGTTTTTGTCAATACTAACTATAAATGGACAGTTTGGTGAATCCCTATAAAAGTATGTAATTATAAAGTTGTTTTTATTAATAGTCAAAAATGTAAAAAAAAATAAATAAAAATAGATCAGAAAAGAAACCCTAAAAGGGCTTGGTTGTAGACGGTTTATATGGTGTAAGATCTCCTCCAGGGGTCCCGGCCTGGAACGGAAACGCATCGGGAATGGAGACCCCCCATTCTTGAAGTTCTAAGAAGGACCTGAAGGTTCTAAGAAGGAATGAAAGTCAGTTGTGGGTAGATTAGAGGGACAAAACACGACCGATGCTCGTCTCGCCAGGATAGTTGCCGGCTCCGTCAGGGGCCAAATCGTTTAATGGAATCGCGTCTCGCGCAGGTCTTGGAAGCGTAGATTCAGATCCCTGCACAGCGGTGGGTTTTATGGGCGAGGAGAATGTTTTCCCCGTGGATTGTCCGCTTTAAGCCATCTCGGAATGAAGCTAATTTAACCTTTTCTTGGGGGGTCTGAACCCAATAAAAATAATATGGGGGGGTGCGATCGCGATACACAAAAGAGGGGGGGGGGTTACCCCAATGCAAATATAAATTCCCCAAGAAACCGCCTCGGATTTATAGATCTCCAGCAGGTGGGTGCTGAGGACACCTTATGCCCCCCACTGATAGGGGTTACTCAAGGACAGAGTGGTGACCCTCATCTAAACACTCTGCACCTCATCAGGCGCAAGCATCGTAAATCACGGGGAGTATTTATTTTCCAGGCCGGGTGCATCCATGGATACAATCCTCCCAGCGAGGTCTCCAATTTTCCATGGAACGAGCCGTCGGTCTTCGGGATTATCCGGAACATGCGCGGGGCGGCTCATGTGCGGGTGCTTGATCCCCATAAGTATTGTTGCTTCTAGAACAGAATTTTATGGCTTATTTGTAAGACTCATTTGGTCATCGGTCTTGTCTTATATTGAGGATAACCTTATGCCTATCCCATGCGGCATTAACCTTTACCACTTCTCCTGGAAGCGCGTTCCACTGATCTACCACCCCATCAGTACTTTTTGGAGATTCCCAACATTTCCAATCCCCACCAAAGCGTCGGGATAGCAGGTGCTGAAACGGTTAAGTTTCTGCGGTCTGCGGTGGATTTCTGTTCATGGTGCAAGGACAGATTCCTGCGGGGACCGAGCTTTATCCAGAGTCCTCCCCAAACGCACAGCAAAGGGACCCCCGCCTCGTGATTACGACAGCTGACGGCCCCTTTAATTTTTGGTGGTTCCCCCCCCCACAGCTGCAAACACATTGGGGATTCTGCGCTGCGGGTGGGAGTCCGTTCCAACCCCCGGAAAGCGCTTCCATTGATTTCAATAGGAGCAGTTTCCTGCCACTTCAAGCAGCCAATCAGAGGCAAGAATTGTCGCTCCATAGAGGATGAAGGCAGCTGCAGGGCTGCAGCTTCTACCCCAGGCAGGTATTTTTCTCTCTTTTTTTCAGGATTGCATATTAAGTGCTCACGGGGGGGGGGGGGGGGTTGGGGTTACTCACAGCGCACTTTAATACGCATTCTTCCCTGTAAGGTTACTTAACTAGAGCTATTAAAACTACCTATAAAGGTCAGCTTGTGGAAGCTGGGATGGGAGGCAGTCTGTGGCAGAGCCAGCATTCCCTATTTAACTTCCTGTCCCGATGTTCTCTCCTTTCTCTTCCCCCACCCTGGCCCAATCCACGACAATCGGCAACTTAATGGGGAGGAATAATCACATAGTATATTCTTAAAATTAACTAATTGCATTATCGATCGGATGGCTGGAGCGAGATACTCAAGGGGTGTCCCTCACTGACAGGGATAAAGGGGGACAACCCTGGGGGGAGACCCCGCGTAACAGCTGCATCTTCTAATCCATCTGGCTGCAGCGCATCGTGGAAAGATTGTGGATAGACTGATAAACATTTAGGAACGTTGTAGCAAGTCGGACAAACTCCAATGTTGCAATTGCTGCATGTTTATCCGTACCGATCCCCGATCGTCTCAAATCGATATTCCGAGACTGAAAAACCATCAACGTCACAAAATATTTACACAGACTCCCGATACACAGCATGACATCATGTCAGATGACGGTGTGTACATATACACACACACATATACACACATATACATACACACACACACACACACATATGCATACACACTCTGCTGCTCGGAAGTTTGGGGCCACTTGGAAATGTCCTTGTTTTAAAAAGAAAAGCAAACTTTGTTCATTAAAATAACATGAAATGGATCAGAAATCCAGCGCAGACGGGGTTAATGTTGCAAATGAAGACTGTGGAATAGCGGAATCTCTGCATAGACTTACAGAGGCGCTTTATCACTCCCATCACTCCTGTGTTCCAATAGCCCTTTATCACTCCCATCACTCCTGGGTTCCAATGGACCTTTATCACTCCCATCACTCCTGGGTTCCAATGGACCTTTATCACTCCCATCACTCCTGTGTCCCAATGGCCATTTATCACTCCCATCACTCCTGTGTGCCAATGGCCATTTATCACTCCCATCACTCCTGTGTGCCAATGGCCCTTTATCACTCCCATCACTCCTGTGTGCCAATGGCCCTTTATCACTCCCATCACTCCTGTGTTCCAATGGCCCTTTATCACTCCCATCACTCCTGTGTGCCAATGGCCCTTTATCACTCCCATCACTCCTGTGTTCCAATGGCCCTTTATCACTCCCATCACTCCTGTGTGCCAATGGCCCTTTATCACTCCCATCACTCCTGTGTTTCAATGGCACGTTGTGTTCAGTGATCCAATTTTAAGCTTAAAAGGCTAATTAATCGTTAGAAAAACGCTACGTCGAACCTCTTTCGGACAATTTAAAAAAAATGAATACCAAAGGTTCTGAGGTCTGCCGTTCCACGCCGGGTGGCCAGCGGGTCCCGGGTGTAAAGTATCCATCGCATCCCATCGAGCCGGCCCTCAGCTCACGGAGCCAGCATCGCGTTCCAAGGAACAGAACGAGACGTTAGCAGGGATCGCGGAGAACCCAGAAGCGTTCAGTTCCCGGTGCCCACGCACGTAGGAACACACATGCCTCCGAGGGAGGAGGCTCTGCTGCTTCTTCACAACGGAAAACAGACTCCGCACATGGAAGAGACGTCAAGAACATCACCAGAAGTATCGTTAAAAATATAACGTTAACCTTTCGGCAGAAAAGTACTGGGGGGGGGGGTACGGCGTGCTTCAAAAAGACGTCGAAAAACGTATATGTGCGTCTAAAACGCGTTCTGGTACAAGAAGTACCGGAACCCCGATCGGGTCTAAGGAGCGCGTAATGATCTATATTTGGAAATCACATTTACGGTTATCACATTTCCAGCAAATCGAGACTCCCTCATGTGAGAAGGATGATGCCATGGATCAGACAGACTTCGTTAACGTATAGACCCGCGCGAGACGCCGTTCCATGAAGAGCTAGACTTTTTGTTTGTAATCCTTCGGAGACGGAGATGTCTAATTGCTTACGTAACGGGATAACCACCTGTCTCCTGATAACACAAACAGCTCTCGATCTTCTCGGCCCGGTGCTATCTACCGGTGAGAGGACCTCGAGGTCTAAAGGGTTCTCTTGTCCTAATCTGTCCATGGGGTTTGCCAGATCACCCACCGGAGACCTACGGGTCCCTCACTGGTGGCCAAGCCGGCAGCTCGGCTCCTTTCACAAAGAACCTGGCTGAGGTTGCAGTTGAAGGACATCAGAATTTTTCCTGAACCCCATTCAGATTCTACGCGCTCCTCAAAGGCTTCCCATCTTAGTGCACATGGGACCTTAACGAAGAAGCGCGTAACAGAGAACCATCCAGAAGATGCTTGCTTGTGGCTCATTATGACAGACGCTGGCCCAGGTCAATTTAAATCCCAGGTCTGGCCCTGGATCTAGGAATCATAATAGCCAAACCTCAACATGTCATGGTCTTCTGCATTGTCCCTTCAAGCCAGTCCCCGATACTCCATTCACGGTTCCCTACGACTACCGTCTCGCCTTCACCTCTCTAGACCGGAGCCCTGCTTTCCGTCTGGAAGCGGATGAGGTCCTGTCTCGTTTCTAAACGCTTCGTCTCCACTATTTCCTCGTCTGCGCAGCCCTTTAAACTTTGCCTGTGGAACTCGGCCGCTCTAAACACACGGCGAGCGAATTCCCATAACGCCTTCCAAATGAATCCATTCCCCCCAACCCACACCCCGCGCCGTACGCTCCTTCTTCTAAATATCGCTCATGGTACGCAGCGCGTTCTAAGCACGGGTGGCTTTTAAAAAGGACAGGAAGCCATATTTTGAAGAGCGGCACCATTTATTAATAAAAAAAAAAACAAAAAAACATTAATAATTCAGTGTATGTTTTACGGGAAAACAAATAATGTTACTGCCCCTTTAAGTGCGTTTTACTCTTTTTCCTAAACTGGAAGATCATTAATTCCCCATCATCTAAGTCATCGGCAGCGGCCGCGCTTGGAACAAACATCTGTTTGATCCGTACGTTCTGGTTAACGTTACACCACCCGTTGTACATCGCTGTGGAATATGATGGCGCTACAGAAAACAATAAAACATGATAATTGCATGTATTTATATAGCGCCCGCAGATTCCGTAGCGCTGTAACAGCCCGCGTGATCGGCTCCCTTTTTTCAGGCATTCCTCTGTTTTCGGAAGTTTAAACGCCTCTGACGTGAGGTTTAGACCAGAAGCCCCCCATTAGACCGATAACAGAGGGTAATACCGAGATCTTAACTGCCCCGCGGTACCCGACATATAAGATTCCCACACTGACTCTCCTTATCTAGGCCTGAAGCGTGTTGGATACGGGACAGCTGCATGGCGTGGAATTGGCGTGTAGCGGGGACAGCCTGTGACCAGCTGTGAACGGGACATGTATATTAACCTTTTCGGCTCTGGGTTGGGGTAAAATATCCTAAACCCTGTGCCAAGCACGACTAATTATTCCTAATACTCGGGCTTTAATGAGACGCAGATGGCACCGCTACGAAATATGCGAATTTAGGGAGCGGAGGATAACCGCGAGCGTCGTCTTCCCTGGATTCCTACGTTACATAAATGGCAACTACCCGAGAGACGTGGATAGCCCCTGCGGGGGGGGGGTATTTAATATACCTCGATGGAAAGGACTCCCTAAGAAGTGAATGCATATACTCAAATACGGGTAGAACAGCCCCATCAGACACGCAATACAGTGCACAGCGGTGAAGGGGTTAAATACTAGAGTTTCTTAACTCTCAGCGCCAAAAAAAGAGATCGGCACTGAAAAGGTTAATCCCATTTGTCTATACCCCCCCCCCCAGTACTATAGACAGAGGGGATCTAGTAATGCCCTGGAACAGAAATGACCCTGCAGGGGGTAACTCTTGGGATACAAAGGGCAGCCCTGGACCTTCTGGGGTCACAAATAGTCTGCGGTGACCAGATGTCCCTTTCAGCTGTGACTCGGCAGCCAAGTAACGGGTATGGAGAGTCCCTGCTGCATGTATTTCCTATAACAGCACCCAGGTGAAGAGAGGGGGTCCTGCTCACCCTAAAACTGCAAACAGTGCAAGACTACAACACCCATCACTCTAAGCTAGCCTGTTACTAGCTGCAGACTCCAATGCCCACTATGCTCATTCAATGGCATGCATATGCGGTAGACTACAACACCCATCATGTTAACCAAGTCCTTGCCATTTAGCAGTACAGTGCAACAATACAACACCCATTATGTTAAGCCATCCATCATCGACCAACTACTGTTGATTCCTGCACCAACATCCATTATTCTCAGGCAGCCTCTTGCCCTCATCTACTGTAGACCACAACACCCACAAAGCACAGTCAGCCATAAGACCACCATGAGCAGGAAGGTACTATGAGCACTGATGGTGTTCGGATGAGCATGATAGGTGTTGGAATCTACAGGATCGCAGTTTAAATGGTTGCCTATCTCCCGCAGTGCACACACACACACCCATTGCTGTAGCCCATGGCTACCACTCCGCATAGAAGCTTCGGGTCCCGTATCTCAGCAAGAGATCAGAAGATTCC
Organism: Sceloporus occidentalis; assembly: GCA_023333645.1. NCBI lineage: Eukaryota > Metazoa > Chordata > Lepidosauria > Squamata > Phrynosomatidae > Sceloporus > Sceloporus occidentalis. The sequence continues at coordinate 37,983 of JALMGF010000127.1, read as the reverse complement.
AAGCGCAGAATGCCACCTCAAACCACCCCACCCACCTCTCTCCGTGCCCCCCACCCCCGCCAGCGACCCCGACAACACTCACAGTACGTTTTCCTGGTCAGCTCCTCCACCACCTCCGGCTTCAGTTTGCTGTTGGATTTCCCCATTCTTTTACCCTTCTTCTTCTTTTATTCTCTTCTTCTTTATCTTCTCCTTAATGGTTAATTCATGTATCGAAGCCTCCAGGCCCTCCCAGCCTCCCCCCACCCCCAGACCTCAGGGATCTTCAACGAGAGACACCCTGCAGCTAGAGAGACGTCTCCAGACCGGAGCAGACGGCGTCTGGGTGTATGCGAGTGTGCGAGTGTGTGAGTGTGAGTGTGCGCGATCCCCTATTGTGTCTGCGGCTCGGGTTACACTCTTTCCCCCCTCTCTCTCTCTCTCTCTCTCTCTCTCTCTCTTTTCTGCCCCTGACAAAGGGTGAGGCTGGAGGCAGCAGCGGCAGCTTGTGTGGCCCACAGGCCCTGATCTGCCCTGGAACTCCGTGCTTTCCCCCCGCAGGATGAGAAGCCGATGCGCCTGCCCACCGCCTGCCTCCCTAATAGCTCCGCTTCTGCTGTTGTCCCTGGTTACTTGACACTTTCACACATGCCTGGTCCCTCCTCTCCCATTCAGGCTCCTCTCCTCCCCCTCTGATGACACACTCCCTGAAATTGCTTTTCTTTTCCCCCTTTCCTTCTTTTTTTTTCCATCCTCCTTTTTGCAGACCCCCCCCCCCATGTATGATTTGGAGAAGAGGGGGGGGGGGGGTGGAGAGAGACATTTAAACACATAAAGGGATTTAACAAAGTACAGGAGAAGGAGAAATTCTAGAACAAGAGACCAAAATCTAGAAGTAGAGGGTCAGAGGATAAGATGGATTTTAAGAAAGTGTTATTTTAATGAAAGGGTGGTAGTTAAGTGGAACAGCCTCCCAGTAGAAGTGGTAGCAGGTAATACAGCGAGGGGATGTAAACATGCATGGGATAGACATACGGCTCCTGAATCTAAGACGAGACCAACGACTGATTAAGATTTGAGTCTTTAAAGTAGAAAGAACGGGCAGACTAGACGGGGGCCGAATGGGGCCGATCTGCCGGCAGATTCTAGGTCTCCCTGATCGCTGTTATTCGGCTTTTTAGTCCTGATGGCCAATTATTCTAACACCGGTTGGCATTTCGACCTCCAAAATTAATGGCGCTTAACCCTTTGCTTGCCACAGAGAAGCACTGCCCTTTTCCCGACCCGCCGGAGTAACAAAGAAGTGACCGGTCGGCTTCATCCTATTCTTTTGATCGGGCTCCTTGATCTTTTTTTGTTTTAACCCTTTAAGAAAAAGGGGTTTTTTTGTGTCGCTGATATGAAGGGAAGGCATGGTGTTAAAAACATATTTAAACCGCGATGTATCGGTGCATAGGGATATAAAGTGGTGCAATCACCATAGCAACCAAAAGATTATTCAGAGAACATCGCAAAAGAGTTACTATGAATTAATATGCAATTAAAATAAATAAATATTTCTGAATTTACAGAAAAGGACAGAAAACGCTTAATCAATTTATTTAATATGACTCATGGAAGCAAATTAAAGGAACCTATAGAATGTGAATTCCCACCCTTCATAAATTAACTGAGAAAAAGGTAATTGAGTGATTTTCGCCCAGCCCTATCAGGGTAAGCGTTATATTCTATATGCTGAAAATTATAGAAAAATGCCAAGGCGGAATAAAATTGCTGCTCCAGCGCTGAACTGGTTAATTCAGAACAATTACGGTATATATATATTTTTTTTTTTGTGCAAATATTTTTAAATAATAATAATAATATTTTTAAATAGTTTTTTTCCAACAAGCAGCAACGTTTACATATTTTGGATTTATTCTCAGAGGGCCGTCGGCATTAATTCACGCGCCGTGTGGGTGGTCACGGTACACAGTATATAAAAGGGGATGGAAAATATATACATTTATATATATATATATATATATATATATATATATATATATATACACTCCCGCCTGCTTATATACATTAATATATATATACGCCCGCCTGCTTATATACATTAATATATATATATACGCCCGCCTGCTTATATACATTAATATATATATATACGCTCGCCTGCTTATATACATTAATATATATATATATATATACGCCCGCCTGCTTATATACATTAATATATATATAGATATATACGCTCGCCTGCTTATATACATTAATATATATATATATATATATATACTCCCACCTGCTTATATACATTTATATATATATATACTCCCGCCTGCTTATATACATTAATATATATATATACTCCCGCCTGCTTATATACATTTATATATATACGCCCGCCTGCTTATATACATTAATATATATATATATATACACTCCCGCCTGCTTATATACATTTATATATATACTCCCGCCTGCTTATATACATTAATATATATATATATACGCCCGCCTGCTTATATACATTAATATATATATACGCCCTCCTGCTTATATACATTAATATATATATACGCCCGCCTGCTTATATACACTGATTTGTTAATGTGTAAGGAAAAGGTATATCTAAATATTAACCCCTCAAAAGCCCGTCATGAACATTCTATGTAGCCCAACGTGTTACCCCTATGGGTCTAATAGCGGCCCTCATAGAAACCGTCATTATTTAAATTGAGTCACCTGCATTCAAGCAGGGATATCAACTATAACATCCTGGTAGCAAAAGTACCTCTTGGGAGATTTTATATATGATCAGAGCGGGGTAAAATAGGAAGGAGTTGGCTCCAGACTGTGAGAATCTGTCCCTGCTCCCTGAGACTGGGGCAGAATCCTCGGGGTCAGACCCTAGGGGGTTCCCAGGTGTGGTCATGAAGCATGATAGGCGTACGGTGGAGAGCACACCGGCAGCCTGCCCGGCCAAGCATTCAGCTTGATTGGCATAAGGGGGGCGATCAGTAACAATGTTTCCAGGAATGACAGCCCTCTGCCACCACATGAGGTCACGCCGGTACGTACGTGTCATCACACATCGTGAAAACGACTCCGCCGGGCGGCTGCCGCTCTATCATTGTCTCACAGGCCGACCCGGACTTTGCTGTCATCACAAGGTGGTGTTTTTGCTCCCAGTATGTTATGGTGGATCTCCCTGCTTGAACGCAGGTGACTCAATTCAGTGCGTCTTTAGATAATAACAAGTCAAGGTTTCCACGAGGGCCGGTATTTGAGCCATTTGGCGAGTCACTACGTAGAATCCTCAATGTGGGTTAAAAGGCGGAGCCTCGGGGTATGACATCATATCCCGGCGCTCAGCTGTAAGGACGGCGGCACCTACGCCGGAGCAGCCCCGAAATTCAAGTGGATTACGTAGCACCCATTAATGGGTTAATTTAAAGGAGAACAGTCACACTTTGGGCTATTCCAAATATCATTCTTAAAACATAATATCCCATTTTCTTCTGTTTTCTACCTATTAGTGTGTTGGCGGACGGCGGCTATTAACACCGCGAGCGCCTGCGGCGGGTGATAAGCTGTTGTGTGTCGGTGCAGCACCCGCCCGCCGCCACCGCCGCCACTTCTTCAGCACACGCCACGGTTTGCTCTCAGATACGCATCTCGGCGACGAAAACAAAATGAGTTTCTCCGTACGGAGTCCGGCGATTTTTATCGGCGATAAGGAGAAAGTAATAAAAACCCAGCGCCCGCCTGAGCGAGACACCGAAAACGCCGGGAATCTGGAAGACGTCAGGATTGTTATTGTCTTCCTTACCGTGGGGGGGGGGGGGGAGATAATATATATAAGCACTTATGGGTTTAACCATTTGTAGCCCAAAAGACGCTACTGGCTGATAATAGCCATCGGGGTTTGCAGTGCATTATAATCAGTTTCTGTACAAAGTTCGCGGAAGGTTTCCAGGGCAACGGCGTGCCCATCGCCGCAAAACTGGGGTGCAGATTGCCCCTCTTGGGTCATCACCCCACCCCCAAAGCCCTGATCTTTCCATAGACTCCTTTAAAAGGCACTGCACAGCTTTTAAGTCACGGCGCGCCATGACATCATATCCCACTGATGAGGACGGCAGCCGTGGAGGGGCAAACGGGGTAAACAGCGGAACGTCATCGAGCCATCAGGTTATATAACTGTGATCCATCCATGGTGCAAGTCTTATGTACCCCGGTTAAAGCTGCGGTTCCACCTAGACAATTTTATTCTTACATTTGTGGGATTAATCACATAAAAAAAATAAAATTTTTGTTTTCTACGGCAACAACGTATCGGTGTCTACTTCTGTGTCACACGACAAATGATGAATGATGCAAAAGGGTTTGGGCATTCAGACGTACTAGGAACAATCTTTAAGGGTTAAGAAATCCCCAAAATGTATTTTTATTGGTTTAATACGCGTTTATAAAACGTGCATCAATCATTTTATTAGATAATATTCTTATGGGGTTGATTTACTAAACGCCGGAGGTGAGTGTGGCTTGTAAAGGGCTGAGTGGGTCCTTTGGGATGCATTTGTATATTTTTTATGCCCCTGTAAAAGGTCAGAAAAATCGGTTTTTTTTCTTCAAAACATTCTGGGCTCCGTAACAGTAAATTTTTTTTGCAGTCTATACAGAAACCCATAAAAAAAAACCATAAAAAAATAGAAGAGACGCACGGGGCGCATTGTGCTTGAAATGTAATTGCCGGCCTCACCCACGCTTCCTGGCGTGAACCGAAATTATTTCGCAGCCCCCTCCCTGGGCCTGCCATGTTGGCAGGGACATGGAGGAAAGCAGATGTTACCCCAATGCATGGATCTTCCTACCCCCCTTAATTACAGAGGCGGGGGATGGGGCCAGGCGCTGACTGCCAGACCCGAGCTTCTTGAAGGCTGCGGCCAACACGTTTTACCCCGAGGCTGCAGGTTCCAAGAAATTAACACATTGATATACTTGGAACCTCTTTTTACCCCTTTCACCCCTACCTTGGGTGAATGGGTAGATTCCCAGGATCTCGCAGCCTGGACTCTTTAATATTCTAATATATATCACAGCTGCTTGAATACAGGTGGCTTCATTCAAAATATCTTTGCCACCTAATACGTCATAAGGACTGTTAGTAGAACCAACCTCAAGCGATGCTACAGCTCAGTGACCAAGTCAGGGGAGATCTTCTGATCTAACGGCTCACGATCCTCACAGTCACCATAATAATATATATATATATATTATAGTCGGAAAACATTCCTCCCCGTGTTTAAAAGGCCAAAGAAGGCCAGTTTTGTGTTAGGGGGTGTAGTTAGATGTGCGATTGGGGCTTTATTGTCTTATAATGTGACTTTGGGACCGGCTGATAGCTGTATATACATTAAATAAATAATAATAATAAAGAATAATTTATTAATCCATTTCTTGCTCATACCAAGCAAAAGCTTCTAGAAAAGAGGGACATCAAGGGCAGAAAGAGGGGGTTTTTTTTCCCAAAAAGGGACTGCTGTTTCAAAGCAAACCTCCTTTAAATCTTTACATAGCAAAAAACATCTCATCTCCTGTAAATGAGCTCCTTTCTACTCAATCACAACTCCAAATTCTAACAAACCACCGTGACCCGGATTCCATTTGGAAGCGATACGATAAAGAGCTCCGAGAGTGCTTTCTTTTTTAGTATCCCCCTCCAATAGGTTGCTTTTATTGTAATTATGTAGACAACATGGCACAATTACGTAGGTTGGTGTCTGGCTGGGGAGGTAATTAGAACACATTATGATGAACATGAAAACGACGCTTGAAACCTTCGGATTAAAGTGGATCAGTCACCTTCCCTGGCTCTCCATGGGCTCCGTATGCCCAATAAACCAATATAACGGCCTAAAATAATCCGTATACATTTATTATAATTACATATAAATACCATAATGTCGTTTTAACAACCGGTCCGTGGAGTTCTATAATTTCCCATCCCTGCTAAATGCCCCCCCCCCATCAGAAGCCGAAACAAAATTAAAAAGCCAGTGGTTTTGAGCCGTAGATTTAATAATGCCCCGCGATAAAGGAAACCATTCCTTATGAAGACCTTAATGTCCATGACATGACTTGTTGAAGTCCAGGAGAACATATTGAAGCATCCCTCACAAAACCCAGAGTTGTCTTCTCCTGGGGATGGCATCAGAACGCAAATGCATTCCCAGAACGTGGCTACCGATCACCCACTCTGGGCTATTAGGAATGGATACATAACGGTAACTTTAGTGAGCCGGGGCTTTTCATGAACTGAGGTCACATTAGGCCCCCAATCTTTGTGAATGGAAGAAAAGTCTAATTTTTGTTTCCCGTTAAAGCTGGATGTAAAAGCCCAGTCTCTATGGGTATATATTTTCCCGAGCAGCCCTCATTCATGTACCGAAGGGGTATAGAGAGGTGAGCCAAACCCTCTCCGTTACATTCACCAACACAGGAGGGTTACGTATCGAGGTAACGCAGGCCCGTGGCCGACATCCAAACCCACCAGCCACCAGCCGCAACGGTTTCTTCAGCACTAGTATAAGGAAACGTTTCAACACATTGAACATGCTTCATCAAACAGTTTGGTTATTCACGTAGGCGATATCTTGGTCTGCGGAAGGATCCCTCAGCAGGTCAGGATCCGCGGAGGTCCGCGTTACATTTAAAAGGACTCGTCAGGTTCCATGCGACCTTCAGCTGCCGAGTTCCTACGGAATCCAACGAGAAGCCTTGAAGCCCCGTTGATATCGGCGAGGACCCGGCTTAGTCTACAGGCGGCCAGGCTTAGGAGAAACTTGCGACATGTTGTACGTTTGGGACACCTGCCCTGCCGGATAAAAGCAAAGGAGTAAAAGTGCCCCAGGGGCATTTTCTCCTCTTTAGAACACCAGGTGGGCTAATGATCGCACGGCCCGTGTTCTCACATAACTACTAAATACGGCACAACTACAAGAAGCTTAGCTTTGGTTCTGGCCACCAACGTATTACGAGAATAAATCCGGAATGTGTTTTAATAGAATTGCAGGGATTCCCCCCCCCCACGCTTCTCACGGGCACGCACCAGATCGGGCTGCACCGGCCGAAGCCAAGAGGGCCACCGGCCCCGTGTTCCCTCCACACGCTCTGCCTGCACATTGCAGCGGGGAGGAATCCTCCATGACAATAAAATTCATTTATTTGGTTGGAAAGGTGATAGGGAAGGAACTGACTTTTACATACATAGCTGCCAAGTGTCCTGTTTAGGGGGGGGGACAGACCCAATCCAGTCCTGTTTGGTTTAATGGTGGAATAAGTGCTGTTTATAAGGCGATCAGTCGGCGAGAGGAGCGAAAATATATTGTAAGCCGTCCTGTTTAACATCTAACGTTCACAGCTATGTTGACATGAAGTCCCTGGTGCATACATTATTACATGGACATTTAAACAGTAAACACTGTAGGTGACACAGGTCCCTTTAACGGGGCAAATATTTATCCATAATGTCAATAGGGGTAGCGGAAAATAAGCAGAGGGGTTTTTTTTTTTTTAGTTGGCCACGGTGTATATCCACTAAAACCAGGAAAAAAAATTCTATTAACAGATCCTTTTCCTTTTACGCTAGAAAACACGTAACGGGATACCTGCGGCATCTAACATAATGCATGCCGAGGCGCTTCATGCAGGCTCTAAGGTGACAATTCTAACCCTGGCCAACAGTATGCCACTATAACTCCCAGCATCCGGAGCCAGGAAACGGACAGACCAGACTAAGCGATCCCGGAGAACGTAGTATGGGGACATCTGAATCGCCCCAGGGAACCATGATGGTTTTGAGCAATTATTCACAATCTATCTATCTCAAGGGAAAGCGATTCTGTCTTTTCTGTTCAGATTACGGCGCTAATGAATATATCAGAGAGCTCGCCGCAAACGCAAGGGAATGATATCGCCGCAAACGCAAGGGAATGATATCGCCGCAAACGCAAGGGAATGATATCGCCGCAAACGCAAGGGAATGATATCGCCGCAAACGCAAGGGAATGATATCGCCGCAAACGCAAGGGAATGATATCGCCGCAAACGCAAGGGAATGATATCGCCGCAAACGCAAGGGAATGATATCGCCGCAAACGCAAGGGAATGATATCGCCGCAAACGCAAGGGAATGATATCGCCGCACGCCCCTCCTTAATCTGTTTTATACCCAGAGAGACCGGCGTACAGACACACTGCTGCAATGCAGCACCTCCCGGCAGCCACAACGGGCTCCGACACATCTCACAGCAGGGGGGGGGGGGGGGTTGTGTGTGTGTGTGTTAATACGGCTACTAATGGACCAAAATGGGTCCCAACCGAAAAGCGAGGATGGGAAACCAGTAAAACAGGAGCATGCGGAAAAATTAAGGTAGAATGGAGACATCTCAGAATCCCAAATCTGACCCGGATGGATTGCGTTTTCCGTTCTCCTAAAAAAGTAGAATGGGATAAGCTTTAGAGTCTAAAGGTAACCGTCAGGTCACTGTATTTACTATTCATTTTATTTCTCTATTGTAACCATTGTGATTGGGAGAATATGAATTGCAACATTGTGTCAATTATACAAAATATATATATATAAATATATATATGAGACTTACAAATAATGAAGTTAGAAAAATCCCCATAGGAACCAGTAGAATGTTTCTACAAACAGAACCATCCCACTGGTTGCCACGGTGATAAGACCACTTTCAGACTTTGCATCAGAACTGGATCTTTATAAAAGGCTAGTTCTCATTCGAAAGAAGCTGATTTTCCGCTACGTCCCAGGCTATAATAAGCACATCTGGCCTTCCTTACAAGTGTATGTAAGTCTGTTTTCAAACAGCACCCAAATGGTTAACAGATATAGTACCCCCTATATACCCCCCCCCCAAGGCACCAAAGGAGCTAATGAATATTCAAAAAGAAAACCCAAAACCCCCCCAAAACACCTATATCCATATAATTCAAACTCTGTTAACTTCCGCTTACCTTACTCAGTGACGGCAGAGAATCGCTTGCAGGTAAAACATTACCACATAAAAAATAAAAACCAGGATACTTTATGCCCGTTATATATATTTTTTAAACCTTTAATATGTATGCAGTCTCTCTTTTCCCCTAGAAAATGAAAGAATATTTACATATGGGTGAATTTTTTTCATAGCGATGAAAAGTGGAGAAAAAACAAAACAAAAATGCCAATGACCTAGAAATAGAAGAGAATGAAACAAAAAAAACTGCAGTCGCTGTACACTCGTATATAATAACTTAAGCCGTTCACTTGCTTCTAATTTGAGGTACAAACCCCAATTTCAAGGAATTATGCTACAACCAGGACCCCCACAGATATTTTGGGGGGGGGGATTTCGCATGCCCTATCGCGCAGGGACTGCAACCGCGTCGTGGAAAACAAAAGATGCAGCTGGATGAACCTAATTCACCAAGTAGGATTCTGAGGCTTGTCCTATAAAAAAAAAAGCTCAAAAAAAACCCAGGAAAACCAAAAATGCATCTCTGATGGCACCCCAAAAAAAAAAAAATCTATATAAAAAAAATCCCCCCCCCCCCAAAAAAAACGTAGAGGTGCATCGGAGACCAGAATTTGCATACATTTGTGTTCTGCAGGGGAAAAATGTTGTTTTTTTTTGTGAGTATTTGGTTTAGCGGGGAGTGCGGGTACCGACGGTTTTCCCCTCCGATGGAGTATAGAAAATAAATTAAAAGCCAGCGGGTCCCGAATCCTTCTCAGGCTGAGCTATCCCACTCCGAGCGCGGCTCCGAAGATCCATTGATGACTTTTTTCACTTTCTTCACACCCTCTGTTGCTCCTGTGGTTGTCACACTGCAGCGAGATCAAGACGTTAAAAGAAAATGAAAAAAAATATATATAAATAACAAATAAAAACAAAACAAACAAAAAAAAACCAACGCAGACTTTAGCCCAAGACCGATCACTAATTACAAAGATTATTACAGCCGGTCAGCAAAATGCAGCTGCTACTAATTAGGCGAAAAATACGGTCTATACTGGGGGGGGGGGGGGGATAATAAAAATACTTTATTTGACAGATGTTCTTTGGCTATGGAGACCCTCGACAGCAAATTAAGCTGGAATAGAGAGATTCCAGCGTTCTAAAGCTGAAGATGCCAACGTTACCTTTAAAATAACGCTCAGCCAGGGCCGGGAAAACGTAGCCTTGTCTACCAAAAGCCAATAATAACTGTGCCAAAAGCTTTGTATTTCATATTGATCTTACAGGACCTTGATGGAGAGTTATGGGGTTCTATTAACGCTATAAAAAAGTATATATATATATATATTTATTTTTTATTTATTTATTTATTTTTTTAACATGTGAATTTATGATTCTTTCAAATGACAAAATTCAGCGTTTTTAATATTGCTGCTGATAATATTGGTGGCCGGCCGATGCTATTTTACTATTATTATTTAAATTCGAACCTTTCCTTTCTGGAACGGTTTTCTTTGAAATATAAGAGATAAGGGGGGGGGGAGATGATTGAATTTTAAATCAAAAAGGTAAAAAAAAAATTAAAATATGAATTCTCGGGAAATATTCTGTGCCCCGCTAAATACGTTTCTCAAGACATAAAAGGGTTTGCTGCGCGGTTCCGCTCATCGCAGGGATCTGTGACATTTGAACATCGCCGGCGGTGATCAAGATGGATGTTAGAGAACACTTTGGCACGGAACACAAATGGAGGGCAAATACATAGCATTACTGAGGAGTTTTGGGATGAAGCCATTGTATATATACACAAGTTTTGCTTTTAGCCAATGACGGGGCAGCTGGTAGACGGAAAGAAGTGCAGAAAGCCAGGCCTCGAACGATGCTTTGATGTTTGGAGAAACGCTGGTCTTACTAAACTAGGACATCTGACCCGTTGGACACAAAACAGACACCGCTTGGAGGACAGCAGAAGTCACCTGCGAAGGAGCTGGAGGCTCAACGTTAAATAAGGGAAGGGGCCCGATGGAAAGAACATCGTGACTACCTGAAATAATGTATCAGCTGGTTCCTATAAAGAAAGAAGTAGGGATAAAACAGGGTATAGCCCACGGTTGCGGCCTAGAATGAGCGTGAGGTTAGGGATAGAGGTCTTTGGGGTCTTGATGATGACCACGGAACCTCATTTCCTACCAATAACACGAAGGATTACTAGCACACCGCCCAATTGGACGGGACCATATACAACTTAATTAAACTCAACCCATGCATGGACGGCGTCCGGGGTACTTACACTGCCTCCATTTCCAGGTCGTCGGCGTCGTCTTCCTGGGGAAGCTGAAGGTACGGGTTGTCTGACGCCGGGCGGAATTTATACCCGGTTAACACAATGAATATGAAGGTGGCCACTTCATCCAGGAGCTGCGGTATCACAAAAGAAAACGCGCCCGTTAGTGCAATCGCTGGGACAGATATAGATCAAGAACAAAAACCCGAACGATGGAACATTTCAGAGTAGAGTGCGGTTCAACACTCTACTAGTAAATGCATGCAAAGGGTTAAAACATCACATGCATTCACTTCTACCAAAGAAAGAAAAACCTAAAGTAAGGTCTATTTTCACCAAAGTTTGGTACGCCTATAAATTACCGTGGCGGCGACCGCCGGGGTGGGGAGCGCGCCGGGCGCTGGAAACATACCTGGTACATCCACTTCCATTTGAAGGGGACTGCAACCATAATAAAAATGGCGATGATCCGGGTGAAGTATATGAAGCAGACGATCTGGGGGTACGAGAGAGAGAGAGAGAGAGAGAGAGAGAGAGAGAGAGAGAGAGAGAGAGAGAGAGAGAGAGAGAGAGAGAGAGAGAGAGAGAGTTATTGCTGGTAAAGGACGTTCCCTCTCTGGTTTACCCAAATTCATATCTGACCGTGCTGTTTGCGGATATTTTTACTACTAAAAAGGGAAAAATAAATTCCAAAATTTTTTTTTCCCGATGCGTTTCTCATCTGCAGGCTTCCTGCTCTTGTGGCAGGAGTCCAATTTAACCTCCATTATTCCTGACTCGAGAGGCGATAAAAACCACCGGTCCCCTCGTACAGCAAGAAAGAAGCAATCAACGCCCTCAAAAACCGAAAGTCTTTGGCTACCGGACCCCGCAGACATCCCGCGCACCGCGAGCCGGCCGTCCAGGCTCGGAAACGCTCACCTCCAGTCGCCTTGCCGCCACATGCAAATTATTTGCGGTTAATTTGCATATGGCAACGTAATTTAGCGTAACTTTAGGACCAAAAACTAATTGGAAAGCCTTTTTCCCTGCCAGGAGCTGGATCTGGAAGCCGCTCCATTTGGAAAACCTCACGGTAACCGGCAGGAACGGCAGACTTTTGGCTGTGTTCGGGAGCCGTTTCGTTGCCCCTGCATCCATTTTTTCCCCCGATTCCACCAAAGCCGACAGCGACCGGCCACTCCAGCGAAGCACATGTCAGCGAACAGATCTGGGATTAATCTCGCGGAGAGGAATTTACGGCACCACTTAATAGATTGCTGCGAGAGCCCCGGGTTATTATGTCTGCGTTTCAAGCACCCAGGGCCATTGCCGTGATAGATCGCTCTAATGCAATTACCGTACAAGCCAACTACCCATCCGTTCTCATTTATCAGGGGGTAATATTCAGCACCGCAGAGCTGGGCAACTAACCAGGCCTGCCCCGGGGGGCATGAGCTATACTTTCCACCGGCAGCCATTGGTTTTACAGGAACAGTACCGTGCCGGCTTATGCCCCTTACTCACCTTCCCAAGGCATTCAGATACTGCGGTGCTAAAGCCACCTGAGTCTCCAACTCAGATCCGGGCAGTCCCTTAAAGACGGCAGGGCTGCTACAACACACAGGACTGAGGACCAACCCTTTACGTGCTGTAATATACCGTTTGTTTTTTATACACTGTATAGCTTAACACCCTGCTGTCACTGAAACAGTTAAACGTAAACGGCAATCGACCCAAAAGCAGAGCTGCACACAAATCTTGCCCTTTGACAAAGCGTCCTGCACAAGACAGTCACGGAACGCTTTGATCGGTAATAGATTATATTAACAATCTAGAACCCGAGCGATATATTAACCCTACATTCACAGGCATTACATTTACAGCCAAGCCATGCATCGGCCTGGGTGTACTGAATGTCAGCGGACGCTCCCTTCCCATCTTCGTCTGTTCTTCCGATAATAGAAAAGGACGCTGCAGCGCAGTTGAGGACTCGCGACTTACCATGACGTAGTAATGTCTGAAGAGCTTTAGCTTCGCCAAGTTGATCGCAGCTGCGGAAAGACAAGGATAGAAGACAAGAGGGTTAATTCAGATTAAGTTCTTAACCGGCACCTGCCACGTCTTCCAAGAGCCGGACCTTCGGAACGTAGCTTTTTTTTGCTGAACACAAAAAGGCTGAATTTGTTCTCGGATTTGTCGGGTATAGAGACAGACAGCAAACATTCTGAGCTCCAAGAAAAGAGGGACTGGCCAGAGGAAACAGGGACACTTTGGCACTATGTAAACTAATATATTGCTCCAATACTGAATACTGTATTTTCTTACGGTCCGCACATTCGAAGGCTCCGACAGACTAAGAGGACTAGCTACATCATGGTAAAGAGGGCTCGGCTCGCAAGCTTACAATCTAGAGGATACTTTTATTGAAGCCCAGGAGGAATCCAGAGTTCTATCCTAAAAATACTTCTCCCTCTAACGCTCCGTTAACCCCGCGGCATCAGACGGGGTCGGAATCTATAATATAAAAGCAGGGTTTGATTACACTCAGCGCCGACAGCTTCTGGCGACGGTTTTGGGCCAATGTAAGCCGGCGCGTGTTGGGTTTACGTGCGTAAACACCGTGTTCCCGGGGCCAGATCAACAAGCAGGCCAGATGGGCCGAGTATTTCCCCGACCCTTATATAGACAGAGGGCCGCGGAGGTATGCGAGGGAGCCGCGCAGCTACCTAAACGGAGATTATTAATTACAAACGCAGGCAAACAGACCACGGCTGTGATGTGATGGGGGGGGGGGGGTGAGGTTTGTACGGAAGATCGAAGTGAAGGAGTCTGGGGAACGTCACCCACTGTCCTCCGCCACCCACAACTCACAGCCGCTCAACTCATAAGAGGCCACTTGTCTGCTGCAAAGGTGCCAATTGTCTCACTTTAGTTTGAATAGTCCTGACAGTGTGATTAATAGTCGTACCTCCCCATGTCTCTGTGCCGAAAATGAAGAAAAGAAAATGGGGGATTTAGCCACCAAACAGAGCATTCGCAGGAGGGCTGCAGTTTCATCAATCACCTGATTAAAGTATGCATGATAAGGGGCCAGCAAAAATGGCCCTTTATAATGCATAGTGGATTTTGGGTGTTGAAACCGCCAACTCCTAAGCGAATAAACCCCTTTTGAAGATCCCATAATGAAATGTAACCACTGCATGAATCCGACGACACGCTGCCGACGTCACTAACTTTACAGCTGTATCAGTAATTAAAGCGACAGCGATACTGAAGCATCTAAAGCCGACGGGGCCGACATTTTCTGGTCGCCGACCATGATCTAAGTCCTAGCTGTCGTCCAATTGTCTCGGAACACCAGGAAACCGATGACGTTACATTGTATCTCCAGAGAGAAATAAAACGCTCGGTAACGTTAACCCGTTAAACGATACCGATCACCGCTGCGCGGAAGGCCCTTACACGCAGACATCTAATTGCAAGCAGTGCATTTTATAATTAGTGGAAATTCTGGATTCTATCCACTAAATGTCTTGGTGTATTTGCATAAATTACTGCAATTTTACTAATGACGTTGATTGTACCGAGTCAAAGCATTAACCTTGAACGCTCGCTACTGTGAAGTATTCCAAACGCGGGCTCCTAGCTACGTTAATTGATTCGACGAGGCACTTGTCCCGTGCGTTACCTTTTAAGAAACCCTACATATTGTTTTAATATACCGGATATAAACGTATAAAGAGTTTTAGGATTTTCTTGTGCTCCGGAGAATGTAGAACTATGGCCAATAATCTCATATACCGATCTGGCGTCTATGGAGGATCGTGCCACCGGCTGGCGGTATCTCTGCTGCTTGGGCTGCGATTCCATCTCCAAGATAATTACTTCTGAATTGAAGGTCCTCGCGGTGCTGCGGCAGCGCAGGCACAGATATAAACTAGCGTCCGTGATCAGAATGCATGGCAGGAGCGAGAACACGCTGTATACCTGCGGGCTTTAACTCCAACGCAAGAAAACGCAGCGGTGAAAGGGAATTAAGGAATACCGAGGGGTGTCTATTGTCACGGACTGTTAGAGACCCCCAACATATGGCTGGTCAAGAAGAGATTTAAAAGAAAGAACTGGCGGTACGCTGGACTAAACAAACAGCACCAGCTGGACTAATGGGAGCCTTCTGTACGTTTAAAACCCTGGGAGTAACATATTATCGGAGGCTACTCTATTAAAAAGTCGCCGGGCCAAATTTACATTTCAATAAGGAGCCGCAAAGCACCTTCTATCTGCGAGGTCACGCGTATCATGAAACAAAGGGGCTCGTATTCAATAGGAGATGGGGGAAGGGTACAAGAAACTTCTGGATAAGGGTGAGCGCGTGTGTGACGGGCGAGTTCGAGGCACAGATAGAGGCGACGTGGAGACAGAGGGGTCTAAGGTGATGTCTAATAATACGCGACGGATAATTGGGTTTCTACGTGGTAAAACGGATCAGTACGTCTTATTGCTTATAATGTATCTTCACTAATAAAGAGGAGACTCTCTAGGGGGCTAATGATTCTTACGAGTTGCCTTAATGCAGACAATTAAAATGGGTTAAGTGGAAAGTTCCTGCAGAGGCCTTAATAATGCGTGCAGACAGCATGGGGTCTCCTTATATAAAGAAACCCGCCACGGCGGGAGGCATCATGCCAACACGCACGCAAGGTGATTTACGAAAACCCACTTAAATGATACTTTTCCACCAAAAACCAAACACTGCAAAGGCGGCAGGTGCCAGTGTGTTTGGCATTCCCAGACAGGGATGTCGAGGTGCTGACGTGCTCAGCGGCATCTGGGGAGATTGCGGTAAACAAATCCACATGCATTCAGCAGAGTTTAGTTTAGCATCCTAGGAAATATAAGCAGCTCGATTTATTTCAAAGGGTGCCCTTTACAAAGGGTGTATTTACATGCGCGGTAAGCGGCATCATCCTACAATTTGACTCTCTATACCTTTTTTGTTTTGAACACTGCCATCTGGTGGCAGAAAAAGAGATCTGCGTGTCACGTGGGAATTTATTTTCTAATATAAGATATTTTCTTGTAGAGGGGTGAAAAAACTAAATACACACATATATATACATATACATACACACACATACATATATATATATGCATACATACACACACACACATCTCTATACATATACATCTCTCCTACAGTGTCTCAGGACATTTAACAAAATCTAATAGCCTACAAGTGGGATAACATCTAAGCCGTCCAGAAATAAAACAGAAGCCTTCTGTCTTTTACAATCTGTGTTAGCACAGATAGTATAGCCTCACCTTTCCCGTCTGTAGCCGATGCCTCCTGTAGATGCCTGATGGACCTGTTAACAATAAGTGAGAAGGGAATATTCAGGGGGAAACGCAACTAAATCGTTTGTGATCCTGCAAACGAGGAAAAACCCAAGTCTGCCTTTTGCGAGTTGTGATCAGGGATTTAAAACGCCAAAGAACGATTTCTTACCATATAACTGGGAAGAGGATCGCTCCGCAGCACAGGAGGTCCACGAGGAACAGAATCTCCTTCCACAGCCCGTACTCCGTCGTGCCTTCTTCTGTGGACTCTATGATGATGTAAGCCACATTGGCCAGAACCTGCCGAATTCAGAAGAGGTATTAGCACCGGTTTATTACATGAAGAAGAAAAAAAACAACAACTTCACTGTGAACCCATTCAGAAAAATCTCGATAACTGATAAGTGAACCTCAAAACACGCAATATCAAAAAGGTACTCGGGCTTCTTAAAGCAATACTTATCACCAGCATTTGGGGTAATGATGGAACATGCTCATCTATTACAAAGGGTTATTTGAATGCGTTTGCAGGTCTGTGCAGTTAACAAAATTAAGAAAAAAAATTACAGCTAAATCACCCTTTGGTGCTGAACCAGCCTCCCATAGCAGGGAAGGCTGCAGGCGTGAAATTCGCTCCTCCCAGTCCCTGCGTCAGCGAATGAGTCACCATTGACTGTTTTTTATTGTATTAGAAACCCAGAGACACAGAATAAAATGGATTTTAATGACTTCACCGTATCCCCAGCTGTGCTCACTGAGAATAGGCTCAGCATCGATATAAAACGTAAAAAAAAAAAAAAAAAAAAGTCCGATTCATAGCATTCTCAGGCATTGCGATGGCGTGTCACGGCGGTAGTAACCTGTAACGTGTGCTATTCACCGCTTGCTGCATCATAGAGTTGTACGGTTCACAGATCGTGGAGCTACTTCCCAAAAGCACCACACATTTACAATGGGGTTATTCACTAAAGGGAGAGTCGTCACCACTTCTCTACACGATCAGTGAGCTTCTGCTGCCGGTAGAGCTTGGCTAACCCTGTATAATGCATAATGAAATCAGTGAGATTCCTGTTGAACTATACATTACACATGGCCAGCTCAGCCCTTCTAGCTGGAGAAACCTGCCACTGTCGGCCCTACATAACGAATAGTAAAACGCTACCAACTCCCCATTCAGTGAATAAATGCCGTGGGGGGATAATATATTGCATTGAGATCGCCAGGTCTACACAAAGCAGGACACGGAAGCGCAGAAGGGGGTATTGGGACCCGGCACGTCCTCACCTGTAGTGGAATAACGATCATGAAAATCTTCTTATCTTTGTCGGATAGGATGTGTTTCACAAAGGCCCAGCCAGTTCCAATCAGTGCAATTGTGATGAAAAGCAGCGCTCCTTTCAGTCTGGAAGTCACAAGCAATTGCACAGCTAAGAAATCTTTAGTGTATCAAGTCATGCAATAAAGACAAATGTTGATTTTTCCATTTTTTTTATTTTTTTTTCTGTGAAAATTTAGTAAGGCTTTCAGCTTTGGGGGAAAGCATAGACACACATACCAGTTCCTCTTAAAGGAACACACCAGCCGACATATCATAACGCATGTTTGTAGAGGGCAGGTGTCGGGGGCTCGAAACAACATATAAACCTATAAAGTAAGGAGTATTTGACACTTACAAGTGTGTGATATAATATACCACAGCCCACCCTTCGATCGGGTACCCCTGAGAAGAAATGTAGTGGTAGTCGATCTGAAAAAAGAAAGGAACCAAGATATTTACATCATGGCAGTTCATAAAAACAGGGAAATTAAGATGCCGTGCTCGGTGATATACACAAGTGTTGCGTATAGGACACAGGCGATAGGTGAGCAGCAATAAATACGTTTTCTAAGCTTACGGAACCATGTGGCGTAATTAATGAAGAAAAGAAAATGATAACGTGGTGGTGGGAGGCGTATACGTACTGCATGAAACACCAGCGACAATGACTTTGTGAAAGGCAGCGCTGCCATCAGCCAATGGATCTTGAAGACATCACTCCTAAAGCGGACAACAGGTTTGTTGATTAATATAAGGTTCTGTCCAGAGAAATGGATCAGCGGTAGAGCACTAGCGTCATCCCCGACCCCGGCGAGACATAAACATACGTGCACCCCGCTGTTAAGCGTTACGTGGAGATCGCTTCCTTTCCTGCTCTTAATAGTTAAGTGGAAAATTGGGAATCTTTAAAGGAGTTGCCCATTTCTTGGGAATCCTACATTCAGAGGAATTGCTGTTAACGCGTTAAACTGCACGCTCCCCGACTTTCATACGTGATTTTCTTTTATTCCCATTTGTGTGGTTCCATTTAGACAAACTCTTAAGAAGTAAATACATTTAAATGAGGCAATTTCTCCATGATTAAGGATTTATTTCTGGGAAGGGCTTGGGCATCCAGCAGTACTTACACTGCCCCCCCCCCCGTATACCAGTAGCCAATTCTATACCTGCGCTTCCGGAGGATCTGAACCCAGAGGACTCCTGCCAAAAAAAAGAAGAGCGCCATAGAGATGTAAAGCTTAGGTAACGGAATCTCATCTGCTGAAAGGTAACTTTCTGGATTCTTGTTGATAATTTCAATCTGTAGGGGAAGACCAATCGCAAACGGTTAAAACTGCCAACAATTATATAGATGCAAGGACAAAAAACCTACAGCGGCAATTGTTATGCACCCAAATCATAGAGATCTTTAATTTGGAAGCTATAAGTTTGGAGAGTTTTAAAGAGCTGGAGAACATCTAGAGAACACCTTTAATTTTCAGATAAGAAAAACCCTAATGCTTTCCGCAGAACTACATCCATGATGTCCCGGCAAGCAGCGGAGGCTGGCATAACCTGCAAGAGTTTCTCAGGAAAAAAGGAAGATGAAATAAGTCGATCACTCACATCCAAACTGAAGAGGTGCTGGTCTCGGACTGAATTTCCAGCTCCCGCACAGCTGTGGAAGTAAAGGCTGTAGAGTCCCTCCAGCTCATTGGAGCTCACGTTAAAATCAAACTAAAAAAAGTAAAAGAGGCAAAGAGGGGAGATTACTCTCTGGAGCCGGCTAAGCAACGGCAGGAACCGGCACAACTGAATGAAGCCAATACCGACCTGGAATGATGCTACACCCTCCTCCACCTTCATAGAGCGATACTCGTCCTGAAAAGAAGAGTCAAAAAGCTTAACACACATCCATGGCAGCTATTCGTATAAAAACACACGTTCCCAAACAACCCACAAGTACCTAAACGCAAAATATATTGGCTTTGGCGATTATAAGGCTAAGGTAGGCAAGCCCCATATTCAGATTAACTATCCTCCGTTGTAGATGTACATTTGCATACAAGGTCCTAGAGCAATAACCCAAAAATAGGGTCCTATTGAACGAGAAACACTGCTAGAAAGAAAAAAGTTTTGCCCCAAAAACACATATATACTTACTTGTGTTTTTACTTTAATTTCTTTGTTAACTTTTTCTTTCTCTTTCTCTTTGTCTTTCTCTTTCTTGTCTTCACTCCCGGCCTCTGGAGCTGCAGCTTTACCTGAAAACCAAGAAATTTATAGATGTGAGGTTTATGAAAATATAGACAGACAATCGAGAACTTTGTAAAGAAACGTAAAAAAGCAAGGAAACGTCAGATGAACGAGAGTGTGATTTTTTAAAATTATTTTCTTTACCTGTATCCCTGCGGCTCTTCTGGTTACCAGGCGAAGGGATTTTTACCGTGGCGCTTTTAACGGTGGGACTTTTGGTTGCCGTCACGGTATCTTTAACCTCTGGAAGCGAGACAATAATGTTTGGCAAGCTGATGCCGCCAACGTTCTTGATATGGACACTAAATGTAGAGAAAAAGGGAAAAAAAACAAAAAACAACAAAACAAGCAAATGGGTTAAGAACAGAAAGTTTAGTTCAGGAGACCTTCGGAAGCTGAACTGGCCAACATGTGGGTAATTTAATGTTCTTGGGGGATTCTGGAAAATATTTAACCCCTTAAATACAATGCATTGTGAGCCCGTACACGTACGGGCTTTGTCGTGAAAGGGTTAATGAGAAAAATGACGTAGACGTAGTAAAAACTTACAATAAATACATTAAAAAAACGACAGTCTGAGTTAATGCTCAGACTGCATACGAGCCTCTGGGTCTAGCGATTGCTTCCACACATGTCTGCAAAGTTATTAAAAAAATTAATAACCAAAGTATTTTTTATAGCAATAAAAAAGTTAACAGAAAAAAATTTGATAAATATGTTTTATAGGCATAATAATTGAAAGTGTGGTTAATCCCCCTTTGATTCATTGGAACTATAAATGATAAATTTTAGGGGAAAAAATAAAGCTGCTCACCGTTTGTTGGTAAAGTCCAGTTTCAGCAGCGTTATGGAAACACTCTCTGGCGTATGCTTCAGGATGCAGTCCCGCACTTCCTGATCCTACGAACAAATAAACGCGTAAGTCAGCCCAAAATATACTGCGTTGGGAATCAAGACGCGCGCCTCTCCTCTTCAAAGCGGGTAAAATGAGGAATATCAAATGTTCCTGAGAACCAGGAACCAAAACTAATCTACTTTCCCTTAGTTTCTATCCAATCGTGCTTGTGCGTCACATGACAATTTGGCATTTCCTGAAAAATTTGGAATGAAGCAAAATGTTATATGATTGAAGAGCGATTTGTGGGGTGGGTTTGAGAATTCAATGCGGATACCTGTAGCGCTACAATTCCTCACCCCGCGTGATTATATATATATATATATACACACACACACACACACACACACACACACATTTAAAAAAAATTCAATAAGAGGAATTGATTTATCCGCTGGGCACGGAGGTACCTGGGCTTAATGAAAACACAGAACCCGGTCAATGTCTCAATCCCGGACCAAGTGTAAAATCCTGTATATGAAGTTTCAAGTTCTCCCGCACTTACCAGGTAGGTGGAAAAGCCATCGTTCTTTGTCCTGTCCAGGCTGAATCCAAACTAAAAAAAAACAGGAATGATGTTAGTGACAATATATACACTACCATTTAAAGGTTGGGGGTCACTTAGAATTCCTGGTTTTTGAAAGAAAAGAACATTCTGTCCATTAAAATTACATGAAATAGATCAGAAATCCAGCGCAGACGGGGTTAATGTTGTAAATGACTATTACCCTTTATCCCTCCCATCACTCCTGTGTCCCAATGGCCCTTTATCACTCCTGTGTCCCAATGGCCCTTTATCACTCCCATCACTCCTGTGTTCCAATGGCCCTTTATCACTCACATCACTCCTGTCTTCCAATGGCCCTTTATCACTCCCATCACTCCTGTGTCCCAATGGCCCTTTATCACTCCCATCACTCCAGTGTCCCAATGGCCCTTTATCACTCCCATCACTCCAGTGTCCCAATGGCCCTTTATCACTCCCATCACTCCTGTGTCCCAATGGCCCTTTATCACTCCCATCAGCAGAATTTCTCAGGGTTATCAGCAAAAGTTTGATGCCAGCCGAGTGTATACAGTATGTAAGCGCGGAAGTGTTTGCTAGAACCAGGAGCTCACTTCTCTAGGGGGGTCCGGTCAGAACAGAAGAGAAGAACCGCTGGGCCCATCGAGTCTATCCATTTTTCTCCTGCCACCAAACCCCCCAAACACACAGATGTACGTGCGGTGGGTTCTCTGGTCGAAGGAGGGGGTGTAGATCTCGGGTCACTTACCGTGTTGTTGTCTAGTTTGGAGAGATCCGTGTTGCTTTTTATTGAGAGGCCGTTAACCTTCACACTCATAGAGCCGTTTTCATAGAAACCAAAACTGTTGAGGTGGACCTTCTGCCGTATGTCGTCCTGAGTAAGGAAATATATATAAGTGAGAGACCCCGCGCCGCTAAAATAAAGTACGCTGCTGCTTAATCTTTATACAGCAAGATATTTAAAATAAAAAAACAGAGCGATCGGCCATAGAACTCGGGACTGTATGTGAAAACCCCATGAGCATTGCCAAGTATGAAAGCCTCACTGCTAGATAACCGTTACCCATCGCGCTTCACATTTACTTTATCAAGGTTTTAACCTGACCTTAATAGAAGGAAGAGTAAAAGTAAAACTTCCTTACAGGTGTCGCCGATAAAACTTTTCAGTTATCAAGCAATCTCAATGTTGAGAGAGAAAAATAAATAAAAGCACGGTCACCATCTGTGAAGCGCTGTCACCCGAGGCCTACTCATTACATTCTTTCCACCTTCTCGGATATTTGCCCCGTCGCTGTCATCACTCTCTTTGCACTAAACATTCTTTTACTCCCTACTAAGAATCCAGCGATGTCACCACCTGATCTCTCACACCTTCCACCAAGTCACCGTCTACCCATAGCTGCGCTGTCACTATCAGTCAGTGCGGTTACCTGCTGTCACTTTGCTGTCCCCCTCATCTCACTGTCACTCTCCAGCTGTCCAGCCTCTGTCCATCTAGCTGTCAGTCCCAACTCCTGCCTGACAGTCTCACCTTGCTGCCCTCCTCTTGCCTCGCACTCTCATCTTGCTGCCCTCCTCTTGCCTCCCACTCTCATCTTGCTGCCCTCCTCTTGCCCCCCACTCTCATCTTGCTGCCCTCCTCTTGCCTCCCACTCTCATCTTGCTGCCCTCCTCTTGCCCCCCACTCTCATCTTGCTGCCCTCCTCTTGCCCCCCACTCTCACCTTGCTGCCCTCTTCTTGCCCACCACTCTCACCTTGCTGACCTCTTCTTGCCCCCCACTCTAACCTTGCTGCCCTCCTCTTGCCCCCCACTCTCACCTTGCTGACCTCTTCTTGCCCCCCACTCTCATCTTGCTGTCACCCTCTTTTTTCCCCCCACTCTCATCTTGCTGTCACTCCACCTCTAGTTATCGCCCCCTGGCTGTGACCCCCTCACAGTGTTCTGTCTCCTGTCAGCGCCGCATTTAGTCCCCCGCGCCCGTTTATGTCACTCAGACCCAGCACCTGCCCACGATCCAGGATGTTCGCCTTGCGATATTTCTTCCGCCCCTCAGCCTAATAACCCCCAGCCGGCGCCTCCGCACTGACCTTCAGCGTGAGGTGATGAACACGAGCCCAGGACACATCGCACAGCAGCAGCACCAAACCCCAGAGCACCACCAGGGCCGAGGCCCCGGAACAACCGTCACCCCGAAGCGCCATGTTTATTCCAGCATCAGCATCCTTCTCACTTCCGGGAACTGGAGCAGCGATTGGCCACACCTTCCCTCCCCGGTCACATGACCAGCCGCTCTCCTAGTAACCGCAGAGCCTCTCCTTTGAGCTTGGTAACCGAAGCGAGTCTGCGTCTGATGACGTCATGACCATAGACGTCAAAATTGAAACTTTCTAACTTTCCCCCAGTATGGGCGCTATAATCAATTAAAGCTGCTGTTCCAGCTGCTCTTCTGAATGTAACATTTTAGTAGTTAATGTTATTGTTACAATACGCCCTCCTTTCTCCGAACATGTATTTTTTGTGCTAAAAAATGTTTTTGGTGACTGGTGTGACGCCAGTACTGGAACTCTGCCGGGTGCCATGTCTCTTCCGGGGCCGCCTGGAGGCATGTGGTGGCAGCACTGAGCGGCTGGGCCGTCAACACGCTGGAGGGAGGAGGTGGTTTCCATTGGAAACATCATTACTAGTACCATTCCCACCAAAATTGGGAATTGGGGCGTCCGGCAACACCTCCCCCGCGAAATGGACTTTCTCTGTGGAGACCCGGAGAGGCAGTGATTCACCCGGAGACTCTGGGGGAAACCTGTAGAGTCCCCGGGAATGCCGGTGGGCCCCATGCTGACCTCATCTGTCACTCCAGCAGCTGATCGGGCGCTGCGGTCAGTGGCCTGTTAAGTTACTTATTTGTTTTTTTTAGAAGATATTCCGATGCTGTGTGTTGGTTGACAGGAGTGATGGCACAAGTATTAGGAGCCCCTTTAGGGTGGCCGGTGACCCCATCCCCATTACCTGGAGAGGCGGCACTGCACCCAGAGAGTTCCCAGGTATGATAATAACCCAATCAAATCTCTAGAAAGTAATGCATACCTCTTAACATTTCAAATGGTTGGGGGTGGTTAGACGTGCGATTAGGGGCGGAGCTTTACCACAAGACTTTGTGACATTTTTACATTACTTTGTTATGTCCAGATATTTATGTAAGTGAGCGAGGCATCTAGAGGAAGAATAGTGTGTCTGTGACACTGAAGTATGCATACTGGACATGTGCTGAATTCTGTGTAAGCACAATAGTGCTCAGCCTCTCAAGCTCCACCCCCAACCGTCCCAATTCAAAGTTGTGAGGTATGTAAAGAGGAACACTTGGGAGGTATGGCAATGGCACGTCAATACACCAAGCATAAAAAAATCACATTTCATAAAGATAGAAATACATAATTCCAAACATTTCATATGGGCACTTTTGGTTTAAGGGGTGTGGTTTGTGCGTAGCTTTCACGACTTTATATATGATGTTGTGACATATTAAAAGCTATTTATGTCATTTGGTGAACTTGAATATTTGTTTTTATTTATATAATCCGACTTATAAAGAATCCTCTGCTATTTATATACATATTATATTTCCTTTTAGTATATCCCCCAACATTTCAACTGGCCAAAGTGGGACACTTTTGCTTTTGTGGGTGTGGTTAGAGGTGTGGCCAAAGGTACACGGCTTTACCAAGTCTGCTATGTGGCTTTTTGACGTATTAATGGCAATTAAAATAACGGCGTAAGAGATGAGCAGGGCTCTCTCCAGTACACCTAATGTATCGGTTTGCCTTAGTCTGTCAATTCTAGTCTTGTCAGAACCTTGAATATGTATATATAAGAAGCACTGCGTAACTTGTTGGCGTTATATAAATAAAAGATAAGAATTTTAACAAAAATAATGAATTTTCTTACATAATTTGGGAGGAACACTATAATTTAATCATTCCGTGGTTGAGACTATTTGGAATTTGGAGGCCCATCTCCCCTTAGGCGAGTGTGATTGTGTGTGCACACGAGAGATAACATTATTTGCAATTAAATGCAATTAAATTATTATGTATCTATCTGATACATTTATTAAGAAATAAGTGTATATATTTTTTTTACTCTACTCTATTTTTTTAAGCTGATCCAAACGAGGTACCACCAGGGGGAGCTATTGTCTAGGTTTTGATACTGACTCAGCCCACTAAGAAGTCACGCCCACTTGTGCAATTTGGATGCGTCTCAAGCCTCGTCTCTAAATCACAAGCCCCGCCCGCTCAAACTGGATTGGTTTCTTTTAGATATCTACCATTAACCGTTATTCTGGGAGTACGCTTTCACGAGCTGTCAAACATGGCCCCTCCCCTTTGATATGAGGAAGCGCCCCCTAGTTTTGGATCCCTCCCCGTTTCTAAATTAAATGTGCGTGAAACTCGTTGTTGTTACAGGAATGTATGTAATAGAATCTGATAGAATGAGTCCGGGTCCGGGTAAGGGTTGGTGTCGGGGCTGGTTAATATAGAGCTGCCCCGGGTTCTAGTGAGGTAATTCCCTAACTTGCCCGGGGCATTTTTATCATCTGAATCACCACGGTGGGGGGTGCATCTACCGGAGAGGCTTCGCGAGATGAGCAGCTGAGTGTTCGGGATGCGGAACGGATGATTCATCACAAGAGAAATATAATCTAAACCGTTCTTCAGTGCTGACACCGTACCTAATGTGTCCCTCCCTGTATAGGGGGGACAGTCCCTCTTTGTGACCCAAATCCCCGTGTCCCTCTTTCCTCCCTTGATGCCCCTCTTTTCTGGGAGCTCGGAATGTTTGCTGTGTGTGAGGGTATCACAGGGTTATACAGCCATACAAGCGGCAGACATCACACAGAGAAAATAGCTCCATAAAAAGGGTGACATCAGAAGAGGAAAGATGGCCATCAGGAGAGGAAAGAGGAGCATCAGGGATTTGGCTTCCAAAGAGGGACCTTCCCTCCTCCAGTGGGTGGTGTGCATTATGATGATATTATCTTGCTGTATACGCGTCTCCACCCGTGTGTTTCTGTGTGACCCCCCCTTCTTTTCTTCTTCGAGCCCCCAAATGTCTCCACCCCCTCTTCTCGCTCCTTTCGAGTGACCCCGCCCCCTTCCTCGCGCTCCCGTGCGCGCGCCCCTGCGGTGCCTCCCGGACTCGCTGCGCGCGCTTCCTTCCTCCAGTCAGGGAATGAGATTGCGGGGATATCGTGACGGAGACAGAGCGAGTGACAGGCGGCTGCGGGCCGGAGACAGCCAGGGATATCTTCCGCGACATTCTGTCACAGGGGGCAGGAGACAGCGCTGTCACCTGGTGAGACTGCCCGTTATCTTGCTGCACTGAGGGGAGGGGGAGCCTCCTTGCGGCCCCCTGGACACCATGAGCTGGGGCACAGAGCTCTGGGTGAGTGAACGAGATCTGCACCAGCTTCTGTATACAACTTCCTGCCCCCCTACCTCTATACAGCACCCTGCTCCCCGACTACCTCTGTATACAGCGTCCTGCTCGCCGTTACCTCTCTATACAGCCATTACTCCTCTATACAGAGCCCTCAGATCATAGTCAGCATATGCAGCCCCTGCCCTTGCTGCCCCATCTTATCCTTTGTATGCAGCCCTTTCCCATTCCCTTCACATCTCCCCTGCATGCACCCCTTTGCCCCCTCTGCAAATAGCAGATTATCCCTTGACCCCACTGCATATAGAACAACATTCCTAGTCCTGTTCTAATATAAGGTAGTTTAGTTCACTTTATGAAAAGAACCATTGCCCTGTATACGGCACTGTGCCCCCTGTATATGGAACTGTGCCTCTGTCCCCCCCCTGTATATGGAACTGTGCCTCTGTCCCCCCCCTGTATACGGCACTGTGCCTCTGTCCCCCCCCCCCCTGTATACGGCACTGTGCCTCTGTCCCCCCCCTGTATACGGCACTGTGCCTCTGTCCCCCTCCCTTGTATGTAGCACGGTGCCTCTGCCCCCCCTTGTATATAGCACGGTGCCTCTGCCCCCTATATATATATATATATATATATATATATATATTTATATATATATATATATATATAACCTTGCCTCTATCCTCCCCTGTATACAACACCGTCTGTCTCCCCTGTACTGTTTATAGCGCAGTACCTCTCTCTCCCCTGTACTGTATATAGCACTGTGCCTCTGCCCCCCTGTACAGTATATACCACCGTGCCTCTGCCCCCCCCTGTACTGTATATAGCACCGTGCCTCTGCCCCCCCTGTACTGTATATAGCACTGTGCCTCTGCCCTCCCTGTATACAGCACCCTGCCTCTGTCACCCCAGTAACCCCATCTGCAGCACCCTGACCCCCCATATACTGCACCCTGTCCCTCTCATATACTGCACCCTGTCCCTTGCGAGCTCCATGTACAGTTCTTTATCTTTATACAGCTCTTTGTCCCTTTTTGTCCTCTTGGCTCTCGTTTCCCGACACGGCTCGGTCTATCCTTAGACGTTCCGGCTGCCCTTCAGCACAGAGTGCAGCCCCTTACCTCATTTGGATAAAGCTATCTGTGCGTCTGCTTTCTGTCTCTCTCCCCTCTCTATATGTCGCACGTCTCCCTCTGATATGTATTTAACACCGCGGTACCTTCTCTTTATTCAGTGCGGGCATATTGTATTAGTTAATAAACGATCTGCAGGTTGCCGGTGGTTCCGACGGTATCCGTCAGCCTGCTGGCTTTGTAACATTTGTTATCATTCCGCATGTTATACGTGGAATAGGTATCTGCGTTTACATAGAAGCAGCTCCCCCTCTCTCCGTATTATGGTTGAGTCCTTTATCCTGTGATTTTCTGAGAGACCCGCCACCATTACTAGTACAAAATAACTAATATCACGGGTGCAGCCTATGGCCGGCGCTCTCATGCTGTCTCCATCTTTCCCAGCCCCGAGCCTTGTATTTATAACTCACAGGCATATTTCCATTCCTACCCCCGCTCTGACAGATGTGCGCTCTCTGGTTTTCCTGTAGGGATCTTTACCCTTTCCACAGCGTGGATCCCATTCAGGTCGCCTTGTGATTGCCGTCCAGGGGTTGTGTAGTTGTCTTGTTGGTTTTAATTATTGAAAAGTCACCATAGTGTCTCAATACCTCTGTAAGCCCTACAGATATGTTACGTGCTCATCCCGGTTTGGTTATCTACGCCTTCCTTTAAGCAGTTATCACGTGAATTTAGGTTTTGGTAACTCGTGTGGTTTGTGCGAATATTGTGATATTCCGCCTACCAGCGCATAATTCACATATTACACCCAACTCTTGCAAAATGATTGTTCTGTTATCTAGTTGGCTGTAAGAGATTGATCTCTCCATCATAATCTTAATTGGATCTATTACATATTTAAAAGATGGCAGCTGAACAAATCAAATGATCTGTAGCAGGGAGGAGAGAGGGCAGAATATTTAAAGGTGCAGCATAAACTATAGGCATGTTTGATAAAACAAATAACATGCTTCATCACGCTGCCTCAGAACGAAGCAGGTTTGTAATGTCTTGGTTTACCATTAATTATAAAAATAATTGAACGCAGTAACTGATTTTTAGGACTCTTGTAATCTTCTTCACTTTTTTAAAGGGACACTCCAGCCATCGTCAGCACTTTAATGCATCTGATAGCTGCGCAGTCCCTTTAACTTTCCATGTTGCAACTGCATGGAGCATTATGAAGAATCCCCCAAATGCATTTGCCTCTTCCCAGGAGATGCGCCGGGGCGAATACCACTCCCTGCGTGATATACTCCTCTCTAGACAGCTCCAACGCTGGCTCAGGGAAAGCTGGGACGGGGGTCTGTACAGACCCCACGTGTGAAAAACGCTGTCATTGATATCAATAGGAGCCACTGCTATAAGCAGCCTCTCAATGAGAAGAATAGTTGTACTATAGAGGGGAAGGGTAGCGGCTGCGTTTTGGAAGAATGCATATTAAAATACTGTCAGAGGGTTGGGGTCACTCGCAGAGCACTTTAATATGCATTCCTCTTCACAGGAGGTGTCGGGGACATTAAACTGTCCCTTTAAGTGCATAGTATCTGGCTGGTTTCCCATCAGCCAGCAGCAACACCCAGGTCGCCAAATGGTTTGGGTATTAGTCTGGAACAGACACATTCAGCCATCAAGGATGAATAATATTTCAGTTACATTAAATACAATTATAATAAATAAACCACAACAAATTCTTGCTATGTGGAATCCGGATCGCCATTCGTTTTATATGTCGATGTCACTAAGCTGCTGGCCTTAAAGAAAACATAAAATAATGACTCGCTATCAGATAAAATGCAGATTAAAGAATAATCCTCGGAGACAGCAGTTGTCTGGCTCCTTAAACCCTATTTTTCCTGCCATCTGCCTTGAATTGGACAAATTACACAGAGTGCAAGAATATATTATTTTGGTTAGTTTGGGCAGCCTGCAAGGGCTTCCCTTTTGGCAAGTCCTTTCCCAGTATTTCCTCCCCGGACAAGTATCCAACCTCAACAGAATTTGCAGAAATAATAATGTTGCGAGCCTGTAGATTTTGTAAATGACCAGATCTGTTCCATTAAGACAAAACATTAATTTCTGTGTCTAGCCTGTTAAGCCAATAAACTTTAGTAGATTTGCCACTTTATTCTTTCCTCTGAAGGTTTAATCGCATAAAAACAGGAACCTTTAAGAAGCTTTCTTTGTGGCAGCGACCTATCAGGGGGTGATTTAGGGGCACAAGAAATAGTTCTGGGAAGGGATTGGCATCAACTATACTTAAAATGCTGCATTAAGTTACATGAGTAGGTGGAACAGCACCTTTAAATATGAGGTCCATTTGGGTTATATTGAGCAAAGGTTGGAGATGACTGCTTATACATAATAAATAAAAATAAATAATATATATATATATATATATATATATATATATATATTACACACACAGTGTCAGATAGCCCAGTCCAATCTCCCAATAACTGTTGGCATAGACGGAGTGAGGGAATATTCTGCTATCAGGATGGATAATTGATTTAATTATTATTATGTATTCTGAGGTTGAATAAATAAATGGTTTTCCTTGCTCATTGAGGTGCATAAAAGTGATAGTAATATCCACGTGCTGTCAGTATTTTGTTCGTTATGATGTCACAGGGGTCACATGGTATTTTAGGCAGTCCATGCGGTGAGAGGTCAGTGGAAAAGAAGCTGCCTGTTTTCCCCACTTTCACCCTCTGTACTTTTGTACTGGTTACCGTGGAAACAGCCTGCTTTTTGCAGTCACTCTCGCATATGATTTTTGTATTTAAAAAAAAAAAATACTTGCCCAGCTCTAATAGGGAGCCTTGCCAAGTTCAGAACAGGAAGTGCCGGGCATTTGATGTGTAAAAGTTGCATTTAAAGAATGGGTCAGGCTTGCGTTTTCTGGCTCATCTGACATCGTCCTGGAAGGGACCCGGGGGAGGGCAGCATGCTAGTCAAGTATTTTGGAGGGATTGGCCCCGGCCCTCAGAACCTTTCCCAAGAGCCATGAGTGATGAGTCATACTGGGTTACCGTGGAAACCCCCTAAACAACCGGTTGACAATTGTGGTGCAGGAACCACTAACCTGTTTTGTTGGATGTTTCAGTGCAGATATCTGAATCGCTGACGTTTGTAATAATCACTTTATTTTTTTTATTAATCAGGTATTTGTTTAGTTGACAGGCAGGTCATCTCGGCCTCCTCAGCTGAGCTGCAGATCGATTAATACAGAGCAAGCCGAATAGTGCAGAGGTTGCATGCTGTAGCACTGCAGCTGCCATTGCAATAAATGACAATTATAATTTTATGTTAATTTGGTGAAATAGCTCCACAGATCGGCATACCTCATAAATGTCTGTATTTGGCCCAAAATCCCTGGTTCCCCTGATGCGCCCCTCTTTTCTAGGAGGTCAGAATGTTTGCTGGGTATGAGGGTATCGCAGGGTTCTACAGCCCTAAAAACCCCAATAATGTGTATAGAAACAAAAGTGCGTTTATAAATTAAAGTACATATCCTTCTAAACTTGGATCAGTATTATAAACCGGTATCAGACAAAGTTTTGCCTCTGTGGTAGCGGAAGTGTCTTCCTGGCGTAAACTGTATCCAAAACTCAGATTGCTATACATTGTAGCGAGAAAAACAGAAAGTATCAAAAAGAAGAAACACTTTCTATACATTTTAGAAAGTTTTTAAATTTATTAAACCTTAAAAAAAAAAAAAAATTGTGTCTTCCGCCTACATCTTTTACTTTTGTGTCCGGAGAAGCGGAGGAAATGAAGAAGGCTTTAGTTTTGTTTCTGCGTTGTGGTCGCCTCTACTCGTGCGAGGTGAGTGCGATCGGTTGTGTGAAGGCATCTTTGTTCAGTGAAGACGTTAAATACTCAGGCAGATTAGTCAGATGGTAAGTGAGCAGCTCTTTCCCGGGGGTCATGCAGGTATATAGATGAGACAGATAATGCTACTGCTCTGGTATAAAACTTGGTTGGTGTGTGAAATCGTTCAATATGCTGGCCTCTTGTTCTTACATATCTCTTCCTTTATAGGAAGGGAGTTTATTATTCGCTTAAACCTTCGGAGGAAAGAATAAAATCACAGAACTGATCAGGTTTATTTGCTTAACACATCCTAGAGACCGCAATTAATGTTTTAATCAATGCGGAAAATCACTGGGAAAACTTCTACATCTATTTGCATCTAATTTCTTTCAAAGTTACACTGATGTTCAGATGTTTGAGGTCACCTAGAAATGTTTTGTTTTTAGATTAAAGTGAAATGGATCAGAAATCCAGCGCAGACGGGGTTAATGTTGTAAATGACTACTGAATGGCATCTCTTCATAGGCGTTTATCACTCTTTATCACTCCCATCACTCCTGGGTTCCAATGGCCCTTTATCACTCCCATCACTCCTGGGTTCCAATGGCCCTTTATCACTCCGTCACTCCTGGGTTCCAATGGCCCTTTATCACTCCCATCACTCCTGGGTTCCAATGGCCCTTTATCACTCCCGTCACTCCTGGGTTCCAATGGCCCTTTATCACTCCCATCACTCCTGGGTTCCAGTGGCCCTTTATCACTCCCATCACTCCTGGGTTCCAGTGGCCCTTTATCACTCCCATCACTCCTGGGTTCCAATGGCACGTTGTGTTCGCTCATCCAAGTTTAAAAGCCTAACCGAGATCCCTTTTGCAATTACATTACATTATGTTGCTAGAATTTTCCCCAAACTTCTTAATGGCCGTGCACGCGCCGAAGCGGAAATTCTAATGTCGTGCCTGTTGGGTATTAGTTTGAAAAGTATTATTGAAGGCGGAGGCGTTCACATCTTCCGAGGTGTTGATTACTGATATGTGGTTTTGCACAAACCCCCTCTTTTTTATTGCACTTGTTCGTCGCTCGTGTCAGCTGCTTCTCATTACAGACAAACTGGGGTTAGCGGCTCTTAAGTCGAGCAAAAAAAGCATGTAGGAACGGAGAAAGAGGGGACTACAAAACAGGGGACGGAGATTTCCACAGATGAGGGGAGTTCACAAAGGGAACCTTTTCCACACAACGTTAGGGCCTTTTTGTCAGTTTACCCCTAAGGTCTTTACGCATCTCCTGACTGCTGTGTTTTTGCGGGACAGACTATAACAGTTGGCAGTTAGGGAAAGCCCGAAATATGTAAGGAAGATCGTAAATAAAATAGAAATGTTCATAGCGGTGAAAGACCTTCAAACTGCCTAAAGGGCAGTCAAGATGGATACAGAGAATACAGACTGCAGATCGGCCCCATTCGGCCCCCCGTCTAGTCTGTCTCTTTCCCCTGCTGTAAAGACTTAAACCCTAATCAGTCGTTGGTCTCGTCTTTGATTCAGGAGCCGTATTGCCTATCCCATGCATGTGTCAGGAGCTTTTATCAATGCGACCCTATTGGCTGGAATCCTTGCCCACCCAGCAGTCATTGGTTATTGCATCCATCCGTTATTTTTGTGAATTTCTGACGTACAGTAGGCCGTGGGGTTAGGCTGATATCGCTGGTGTCCCCCCTAATGTCAAGCAGTTGGCCATCTACAGATGTCTCCCCAAACCGCACAAATATTTGTTCACCCCTGTGTAATACTTTAATACACATATGTGATCACAGATCCCTGTATGCGATGTAAGATACCGAAGCAGGGCTAGATCGATATATTGCTGAGCGGTATTGGCACAGCCGTGGCCCCCCGTGGACTGGAGTTAAAAGTGCACTCCCAATCATGCAAACTTTTGTTATTGGAAGCAAACTCTCCCTGCTAGAGTAAACCGCCGTCCGTAGGGTTAACATTGTACCACATGATTATTAATAATAATTTATTATCATGCATACTGCAAAAAAAACACAATAAGACAAACTGTAAGAGCAAGCAAAAAAAAAACAAAAGTCCTTTCAGTTTAAACCGAGCCTAATTGCTGCCCTGGCAATAGCCACATAATTATGTTGTTTTATTCATGAATTAGACAAAATAAGCGCTGTGTTTTGTTTGCGGCCGGTCAGCATTTCTGCAAATGTCTCGTTGGGATCCCCACCTACATGGAGAGAGAATGCATTCTTTTCGGTTTAGTCCTAACGCTCTGCAGACAAAGAGAGGTCTCTCTCTCTCGTACGTCTCGTAGGACGTTTGGGATGAGAGTTAAGCCCGTGACGCGTCCTTTGAAAAAATTTTATTGCATCGGAAGTTTAAAACTCTCTGTTCTAAGACCGTTTGTAAAGCCAACGGGGTTCAAATCTGCCGTTTCAGTGATATCGTTAATAAGTATTAACCATGTATTTCTTTTAATTGCGCGTTAATTATGCTGAATCCCGTTATACGTAGGGCTCTCCTTTCCTGATTAAACATAGAATCAAATGTATTCTTCTTCTTAGTGTTTATTATTGTTGTTATTGTTATTATTATTAAGTAAAGAGGGGCCCGACTCTGAAGCCTTACCCCTTTTCACACGGACAACAATAAGGAATTTCTTAACCCTTGTTGTGCCAGATCTTTGGCAGTCAAAAGGTTAACAGGACCCCAAAACAGTTTGTACAGAACATGAACTGGTTTATACTGGGCAAGCACAATTTGAAGCGAGTGTATAGATCAAGAGCGCTCTGCAACCGCTGCCAGCCCAACCCCCACCTCTTCACGTAGCCCGACGTGCGTAATACGGAGAGCTTCAGTAGAAAATGATGAACTTTCACGTCCAGCTGCATTGTCGGGAAAAGTCAGCATTTGCAAATTAGCAGTTTTTTGTGATGCACGTGCACTTAGAGTACAGTATATACCGTGTATGTATATATATGTGTGTGTATATATATATAGATATATATATATATAATAATAAATGTCTGGATTTACTTTAGTCTCCCATGGATCCGTATTCAGCATGGTTGTTCTGTTCACATTGCTGCAAAATTCTAAGCTTCCTACTGACAAGGTAGATTTTTGTTTCAGAAACGTTTCAGGGGAAAATATATATGGGATATTCTGATAAAGTTAAGTTTTATAAACCACTTCCCCTTACGTGATTTTATACAGACTGCTGTCAGGCTGAACAGATGAATAAAACCATAACCTTTGCCTTTATGTTCTCTTTGTTTGGTTTTGCCATCAAACAAAAACCCCTTTTTAATGGAACGCTCTATTATTTATGAATTCAAAAAGAAAGACATTGGGCTGGCCACACAGCAGCTGTGGTCGGAACAGAGAAGTCTGCCCAGATAGGCTTTATTTCACCTGCAGTTTTTTTCTCCCTCCCCACACACTTCTATTCACTTTAATAACTATTGATATTGAACAATGAAAATATTGTGAATGTCAAACTTACATATATATGAGTAGATAAGAATGTCTGCGGCGAGCGCAGTTACACATTTTCACCCTTAGGTGGCGGAGATGAAACAGACTAACAAGGATACAGATCTGCGTCTGCAGGAAAAACGGGGCATGTTTGCACAGTGTACCCCCGATATCAGGAGAGAGATCAGCGCTATATAAATCAATAAATAATGTAATTGGTGCAAGCTATTTGGTTAAAAGGCCGTCATTTTATTTCATCTATAAAGTGGTTTTTATTTCGTTTGCTTTTTAAACGGGTCTGATATTTGCCAGCATTAAACAGATCGGCAGATTAACTGTGTTTATTTGGTTAACGGTAGAATGTGTATAGTTTACATGGAAGCATTACATAGACCGCTTCAAAGCAGTAATAGACTTCGAAGAAGAAGGTGCAAAGTTCCCCAAATCATTAGTCATCTTGATTCGCTCGGGGTATTGAAATAAAAATTCACATTTAGCTGCAATCTGTCTGGGCGTATGAGAGCTGGCAGACGGTCTATGACTGTTTGCAAAACAAGATAAAGAGAATGTACACATGATTGACTTTTGTTTAAGTAAAAAAAAAAAAAAGATATTATGAGATAATTAAGCATTTTACATCCGCCGCATATCACTCGGAACGCCTGCAAACGTCAGCTCTGAACAGAAACATTTCTTCACTTGTAGGTGTGATGGCAGAGGGGGTTTATTCCAAAGGCAAATGCTGCCCGTCCCGGCTGCACTTATCCATCCGGCGTCTGTCAGATTACTGGCTGGCCGTAATCGATGCAGGCATTAAAGGGGACACTCCTGCCATTATATGCACTTTAATGCATGTGATAGCAGAGAGGTCTTTTACTGTATGTCGTGTCTCCCCTGCAGACTCAATTTTGGGGGTTTTTTTTGGTTGTTTTTTTTCCATCGGACTAACGATTTCAACATTAATATTTGATGTTTTCTTAAGAAAACAATGAACCTTTGGTTCATTGACATTAGAGGGAAAACCCTATGTAATTATTTCTCATGCCCCTCGGAGAATTAATTTACATTCATGGGTTCTAATGCTTTTATCGTATAGCGTCTGGGTTTGATTGGCAGCCGTTCCCCCTGATTAGATTAATCAGAGTACTTAATACTCGTCTCGTACCCCTTTTTTTCTGCCGAATGGCCTTTTTTGGAAAGGCAAACATTACATGACTATGAAAGTCAAGGCGTGTGCCCCATGTATGTATACATAATATTGCTGCGAATTCCTTGGCATGCTGTGTCAGTACTAATGTATGTAAACATATAAGGTCGTTGGCCGGGGACACACGAACACTTTGAAAATGTTCTACCCCCCGGGCCGTATGAACGCTTCGCTTCTGCTTAACCTTCCTGACGTGCCCTGCGCATGAACCGCAGCATTTGGTGCTGTCTGTCAGGGTTCCCCGGCTCTCCCACCACAGGAGCTGAGGAGAAAGGTTCCCGGTGACTCATTTATTTTAAAGTGACGAGACGTTCGGCTTTTTTTAGGGATCTGTTTCCTGACACCGCGTCCTTGGAAATGCCCCCGTATTCCTCCTTCCCCACCCATTGAATTTACCATCTCAATGCTTTTATATATATATGAGGTCTTGGGGCTGTGCAAGCCACGCAAACGTTTATATTTGTGAAGTTTGAGTTTTCTACACAATATTTAAATGAAATATAGTGTTGGAAGGCTGCACTTTCATGAAAACATGTCCTGCCCCGTTTGCAGATGTCTTAATTGGCCGGCTATCGACTACACGCATCCAGTTGGACGGAGTCTGATAACTCCCTTGGCCCCGATCGAACAAATTCTCTTTCTTAACGTTAATCCCAACATCTGCTTGTATTCTGACGAGAGCTCCTCTTTATCGTCGCTGCTGTTCTTATCCCACCCCTCTCTCAATGTCCTACCTTGTTGGGGGTTTAATATCGTAAGTATGGTTTGATCGGTGGAGTTCTGATCAGAAGTGTCAATTTGGACTTTCCAATGCGATGTCCCGTCGGCGCAATATCTCTTAATGATGGCTACAAATCTAAATCCCATCAATGGGTAACTCGTGTGTAACTCTCTTGGCTCCGAGTCAACAAGCTTTGCGTCTTTTTTTCAATTCATTCTTTAAAATAGACTCATTAAGTAAGGTCTGAGTCATTGTGAGCTAATGGGATAAGAAAAGAGGTGGGTGGGTGGGAAATATTTCAGCGTCACACTATCAGTTCCAGTAAAACACTCATTATTGAGGCTTGTTTTTAACCATCCGAGCCAAAAATCTGTTACCTCCAACAGTCTTCAGACTTAACAGAGAGGCTTCTACCTAAATGTCACTCGGCATATATAAAACCGCTACTTTTACTCCGCTACGCGATGCTCTGCGTGCTGATTTGACTTGGAAATGACTTGTCCTGTTATTGAGATCCTGTCCCCTTCCATATAAATAAAAAGGGGGTCGCTCTCTGTGTCCCCGGGGGGGGGCTCTTCACGTGTTTGATGGGTAGCGTGTGCATCCGCAGCTCCCAACGCAGTGT
>JALMGF010000126.1:2850000-2955576 GCA_023333645.1 Sceloporus occidentalis | reverse complement strand
ATATAGCGGCGTTAGTAGCGGGAAGAGTGGGGGGGGGTTCTGCTTCTTTACATACCTTGTGTAGAGTATTAGGGACAGTTCTGGAGACCCCCATCGGGGAGAGTTAAGAGGAGGGCGACCAAAATGGAGAATGGTTTGAAGGATACATTAAATGGAAGAAGGAGACATCGAATGGAATGTTAGGAAGTTTTACTTAGGGTAGTAGATAAGCGGAGCAGTGTCCCAGCAGGACTGGTAGAGGTTAATACAATGAGGGAATTTAAATATGCATGGGATAGACATATGGCTCCTGTGCGTATGTGTCCGGATCCGGTGGTCAGAGGTGGCCTCGCAACATTG
Organism: Sceloporus occidentalis; assembly: GCA_023333645.1. Taxonomy (NCBI): domain Eukaryota; kingdom Metazoa; phylum Chordata; class Lepidosauria; order Squamata; family Phrynosomatidae; genus Sceloporus; species Sceloporus occidentalis. The sequence continues at coordinate 2,955,237 of JALMGF010000126.1, read as the reverse complement.
TATCTGCACACGCAGCTGTACGTTAGTTGGCTAATTATTATTGCCGAAGCGGTAACTCGTCTGTTTCACACCCCGCTGCACTTTCATTATTTTTATTGTGTTTATAATATAAAACACCGTTTTTGCAACTCTTGTAAATCACCTAAAAAGGTGTCTCCCCACCTCCCCCCCCCCCCCCCCCCCCCCCCCCCCCGATTCACGCTCGCCCTGTTAACTTTTCCGACCTGGATTTTGAAGAGAGATTATAAATGAATCTAAAGATTGATCTTCATGATCCGTTACATTTCTGCGCATAAAATATGCCCGTAAGTATGGGATCGGAACCGGGATAGAAGCCGTTACATATTGATGACCCTTCGAGTGCAACAAGTCTCGGCTTCTCGGTCAATGAAAGAGACACCTAATTGTCCAAATTGACGTTCCTGCGTTTAGTTCTCAGTGAAGAACATTTCACACCAAGATTTGTGGTCTCGGTAAATGTTCTTGAGAAGGGTAACGGATTTGAGGTGCTCATTTTTATTATTCCCGACACATGCGTCACGAGGCTGGGAATTCAAGTATGGAGACAAAGAATTCAGAACGAGACAAGTTGCTGACTACCAGTTATTGAACCGCAGCTTCAACGATTCTCCGGTCAGGATTTGGTTGGGTACCAGATGACTCGAGACCATCGCAGTTGAAGATCAACATCCACTGGAGCTTCGCCTGGCGGTTACTCCTAAAGCCATTTTCCGCCATGTTGTTTTCTAGACCACCCAATACATCCATAACACTTGTTTGGACAGGAACAGTTCTACATCTGTAACCAATTAGTGAACAAGAAAAATATGACATCCTCAAGACGAGGTAGGAAAGAAGGCTACAGTTTCCTGATGAGCTTTCATCTTTCTTGGTCCATAACTTCTTAATACTCTTCTCTCCATTTCAAAAAGGATACAGGGGCAATTTTGTTTCAAAGGAAGAACGTGTAACATTTTAAAGATGCGTTGGCTTTAAACACGGAGGAGGAATCACCTTCTCCTGGTCATAAATCTTTTGTCCAAAAAGGAAAGGGTAATTACTGCCCGATATGAAGAGTCATTTGCTAAGCTCAGCTGACCTTAACTTTTGGAAGATTTATTTGCTAGTAAGACGCACAAAATAGCGTTAACACCATTTTGTGTTCTAAAGTTGGATAAAGCGTACTGCATAACGCAAGCAACTAGAAGAGGAAGGGTAACTTCTTAAGGTCGACACCTGAGAACTCTGGGAGTTATATCAGAGAGTCCTCGTTCCACGATGATATCTAGGTTTTCATCAACAGAGTCCTCTCCTTGTGGCAGTGATGATATCTACATAACTGCTCTTTTCTCACCCATTCCGGTTGACCGCACGTTTCATTCCCAGGTTCTACCATTTCTCATCATCATCATCATGATTCCGACCCTTTCATCGTCAACGATCTTCCTCCGTGTCACACGCCAACATGTCCTCAGATGCTTCATTTTTCTCTCCATAGCTTCCCTCTGGGACAATTGTGAAGTTTCACACCCACACTTTCTTGCCTCCAGCTTTACATGGAATTCCGTGACATCTTGGAGAATTCCATTCTACTTCCTATTCATTTGGACTTAGCGTGTCATAGACACAAGTGGTGGCCTTGCTACCCAATTCCTTCCCTATACTTTTTTATCAATGGCTTCAATATTTATCATGTGGCCAGGGATTGTATTCTCCTTCTAAGACCCACACATTCTTTCTCATCCAATACATAATCTAGAACATTCCAAAATACACGACGACAACTCTTGGCTTCTCTGACATCTACTGTTGGATCTCAGCCACCTGATCTCTGGTGTCCATCAGCTTCTCCCCAATTCTGTTGCCTGCCAACTGCATAACCTTGTTTTTATTTTGATAATTTAATAATTATTGGCTAACCGCGAGCTTTCAAGTCAAATTATGTCTGAAGAGGAGACATGAAAGCTTTAAAAACTGTTATACGTCAGATAAAGATATAATCTTAATACCCTTCCTTTTTTTTAGTATTGACAATATATATTTCCTTATCGGAAATGCTAATATTGTTTGGATTGAATATAATTTAAAGATTAAGCAGCAAATTGGTTGGGTATTAACAGAAGAGATTAGCCCTGTCTAAATAATTTTCCTTTGAGTTCTTTATTTTAGCAGATACCGAAAGCTAAATTTGTCCGCTTCAGGGCTGTTTGGTCTGAAATTACCTGAATCAGCTGTGAAAACACCTTGTCCTGAGCCCAGCTGGGGTAAGACAGGGGGCACGGCTCGCAGGTGGGGCGGTTTCCAAAACTCCACCAATGGCAGCAGGGGGTTTGGCACGGGCTGGGTGTTTTTATTAACAAAAGGAACAGGGACACTAAGTGAAATATAAACAGGACCGGGTACATAATAAAAAAAATAAGAATTTGGAGGAATTTATTACATTTGTTCAAGATGAGGATACCTCCTGATAATTATGCTAAAAACAACGTACGTTTGATCTATAAAGGGGCATCGGGGAAGAGAGAGGGGCATCGGGGAAGAGAGAAGGGCATCGGGAAAGAGAGAGGGCATCGGGGAAGAGAGAGGGGCATCAGGGGAAGAGAGAGGGGCATCGGCGAAGAGAGAGGGCATCAGGGGAAGAGGGAGCATCAGGGGTGGAGAGAGGAGTTATCACGGGAGGAGAGAGGGCATCAGGGGAAGAGAGAGGGCATCACGGGAAGAGAGAGAGCCATCAGAGGAGGAGAGAGGGGCATCAGGGGAGGAGAGAAGGGCATCGGGGGTGGAGAGAGGGGCAGCACTGGAGGAGAGAGGGCATCAGGGGAAGAGAGAGAGAGATGCATCAGGGGAGGAGAGAGGCATCAGGGATTTGGGGACCAAAGAAGGACCGAACAAACTAAACAGGGACATACAGAATATAAGGTCAATAATAACCCTACGGGAATGCCACGGTTGCTATTTTGCCCAGGAAACATAACATTGCCTAAAGGCAGGGTAGAGCTAAGACAAGGGGGGCATGTGGGGCAAGTAAGAGGGGTAAATAAAGACATGCTTTGGAGTGTAAATCATCATGGCATAGTAAAGGGAGAGGTTTACCATGGGTTAACCTGATCATTTCAGGAAAAAAACCCTTTTAATGAGTAGTAAAGTGTTAGTTAAATCTGTAAAGTGGTTTCCAGTAGCGCTTTACTGCGTGCTGTGCAGGCTGCTGGTCTTATATACCGCGCTATATCTATATTAACAGCTATAAAATTAAAGCCCAGCGCGCTCTCGAGCTCCGTCAGCCGGGTAGCGCGCACTCCCTTCAGTCAGCCAGTGCGCGCCCCCGCTGTCCTTCATTGTGACAGTGCACGCTGCCGCCTCCCCAGCCTGCAGACAGCGCGCTCCCCACGTGATTCTCCACGGGATTCGAAGCTCTCTAAGCTCCTGGCCGCTCATTGGTCCAATGTAGGTCAGCGCCACACCCCCTCCCTCACGTGACGCGCCAGCAGCCTGGCGGCCGCGTTTCTTCCAGCGTGCGGCGTGCAGCTGATTGGTTTTATGTTTGTGAACACTGAGGTCGCGGTAAAGATACGCGGGGGGCTGCTGTGAAATATTTGCTATAAAGCAAAATAATAATAATGCGGGCGGCGCATTTTTATTACTAAACACATTTATTTTAATGAGTAAAAATGCAAAAAGATAATTTATCTCACACTGCTGCTCTGTGTTTTGCTTATTTTGGGTTCATTTGTATCAGAATGAGGATTGTGCTAGGATTTTACCCGCCAGTCTGGTTCACGCGCTCGTCGGGTGCCCTCCTATATGTGGGGCAATAGACACACACATAGCTGCCAACAGTCATAACGCGGGCGAGACTATCCCACCCAAGAGGCATTAAAAGGGGCCCGACAACCACAATTAACCACAATTAAAGTACCTAGTGGATGCTTTAATAAGTGATTAAGGAGAAGCTGCACCGCTCCAATCCCCCCCCCCCAGATCTTATCTCTTAATATTCTGAGATGCTGAATGCATCTCCCGCGTACCTCGGGGGCAGGTAGAGGAGTGCCGTCATATTCCGCAGCGCTGTACAATGGGTATACCCCCATATCTGTGCTAAAAATTACCAAAGTGGCCTCTAATCGGAGATGGAACTTCCACTCAATAAATCCACTAAAACTTTCACTTTCCCCCTAATTTAGGCTTAGATGGAATGTAAGGATGTAGTGTATAAATGGAACAGCCTCCCAGCAGAAGTGGTAGAGGGTAATACAGTGAGGGTATTAAACATGCATGGGATAGACATACGGCTCCTGAATCTAAGACGAGACCAGCGACTGAAGGTTTGAGTCGTTACAGCAGGAGAAACGGGCGACTAGACGGGGGCCGAATGGGGGCCGATCTGCAGGCAGAATCTGTTTTTATCCCTCCTTAATATAAAATTATTGAAACATTCAAAAAATATAGGTTTGTTTTTTTTCTCTAATTTTGTTGTGTTGAATAAAGTGAGATTTTTACAAACAAAACATCTACTCTGTTATTATGTTTTTATTAAATTCATAACGATGGAAGGTAGGGTGAAAATAATTTGTTGCCGCTTAAAGTTTTAACTCTTTCCGTGACCCCCAGGCGGAAAATGGTCTCTGGAATAAAACGCTGCAAAAATACCCTCTTTTAATATATAGAAATCATATTGCAAAGAATACGATAGCAACAGACTATGTTAATAAATATCAAATAAAAATATAGAAATAATAACAAAAAAATATTGATAAATAATAACAATGATGATAATAATACAAATAATAAATATGTATTTTTAATATGCATAATAATAATAATATATAAATATAATATACGGTAAATCATAAATATAAATAATATATAAAAAATAACATTATTAATACTGATGATGATGATAATAATATAAATCAAAAATATAATATAAATCATAAATATAAATAATACATAAAAATAACAGTTGATAAATACTGATGATGATGATATAAATCATAAATATAATACATAATAAATATAAATAATATATACAAAATAATACATAAAAAATAATAATTGATAAATATAATAAATATAAAAAATATATGGTAATAGCTAAATACTGATGATGATAATATAAATCATACATATAATATAAATAATAAATATATACATACAATATAAATAATCATATCTAAATATAATATAAATATAAAAATAATATGTAAATATAATATATATATATATTTTTTAAACAAGTTATTTGGCAAAACCGTGTAAAGCAAACATTACGTTTTTCAGTCCCAGAGAAGAACCTATTGAAAGTTTATATTCAGGCGAGAGAAAACGGATCCAGCGCGCCGAGCTTCGCATACACGTCATTCACCCACACTTATTGGGCGGAAAAATAATGATTCTGTAGGTGGGCTATTGTACTTGATTAGCTTTTTCTTTTTACACGCGAGGGAATATAACAAAGGCGGAAGATAATTGAGCGTCTTCATTAGCGCTCTTGTGATTCAGTCTCACTGTGTAATAATAAATTAAGTTATTATTGGCCTCGATAGGAGGGAAAAATCCCAATAAATGTAAAAAATGCCTGGATTAATCTATCTTTTTTATTTAAATTATTTTAAAGCGCCCTCCAGAGGATTGTCCTTGTTAGGACATGAATATTTTATTTTCTTCAAAAAAATAAGAGAAATAGGGAAAATGTAGCTTAGACATATATTTAGGGCTTTGCGGATTGTTTCAACAAATGTACCGCGTGAAGGGGCGGAGCTATCTTGTTATGATGTCATGTAAACCGCTGGACTGGATGTACCATTGGTTTAGACAAAAAAAAGACATTTCTGTGGGCCAAAAGTGGGCCATAGATGCTATTCTTAAGCCCTACTAGAAGAACCCTGTGCAGACCCGGACTGGCCATCTGACACATTGGGCAAGTGATCGGTGGGCTGGTGGCCAATAAGGGGGCATAGCTATTGATACCAGAGGCAGATCGGGTCCTGCAGTGGCCGACCGCTAGGGAGTACAAAACGTGCAGCTGCATGCATCCAGATGGCGGCCACGCATGCGTCATTTTGCGGCTACTGGCCTTAAAGGGACAGGGCCACTTAGTCATCCCCAGTCCGCCTGTGGTCCCGAAACACGTGAATTTTAAAGAAAAATGTCCCCCAAAATATGCAATTGTAGGAATTTTGCCTTATTATAGGGCTCCTACTCCCACGCGCCGACGCGTTTCACGATCATCGTTTCACTCCCTTTTGTTAGGAAAAGAACGCCCCGTAAAACCACAGCCGATGCCACGGAAAGACGGAGCTGATTGGTGGAAATGTTTGTTCTCCTCTTAAAGCTGGATTTTAATAGGAATAAAAAGTATAGAATTAACCCTATCCCTGCACTTCATTTCCATTAATTTCAGTAAAACATATGCTTACGATGTATCAAGCAGCTGATACACTGTCGCACGCCGACGCGTATGCTCTCTATATTCTAACCAAGTAAAGTTCATTCGAAAAGGGTATTTTAAAAAAAAAATCTATATGTTTTCCACTTAATTTCCTGTTGAAAGTCAGATTAAGTAAATTACATATTGAAGGGGTTTTTTTTTCACAATTTTTCACCGTTTTTCAGTTTTTCCCGTTAATGGATTTTCTTTAAAATATAAAAACACTTTTTTTCCCTCTCTCGGTAAGGACTGCAGAAAACAGGATTTTCAAAAGCCTAATAATTATCTGTAATTAGTGAGCATTCCGTGTGTTGAGCCCCCTGATTCTTTTCTCGTTGGCCCTGCTTTCACAGCAATGGGCATGCGCCGATTGTTACAAATAAATAAATCAACAAAATTGGGGATTTGCTGAATTCGACAGAAACTAAGAGGTACCAAAAACGTAAAAAAAATATTGAATTATTTTTACTGGTAACAAAAGATATATTTCTTTATTATTATTTTTTTTTATTAATATATATTATTTATTCTTTATTTTAGGATCAGAGATACTTTCAGCAGTTGTAATAGGTGATATTCCCTTTAAAAAAAGTAGTGAACGAACAGACAGGTCTCTCGGCAGAAGAGGTCCAGCATAACTACAGACGCTCTTATTACATCTAAAAGCTAAAATTATAATTCTCCTGACGTTCGATAATTTATTTCCATGTATCTGGTTTTTCCGAATGCACTTTAGATTCAGATTTTAGCCCTTTGCTTTAGCTTAGAGGCAAAAGCCGTATGCCCTACGTCATGCAGATTCCCTCCACCACTTCTCCCGGGAGACTATTCCACGTATCCACTACTCTCTCAGTAAAGTAAAACTAACCCCCTGACCCTCTAGTGCCAGATTCTCCCTTTTGTATTTAAATGTTTCTATTATAGATCTAAAAATATATATATATATAAAAAAAAAAATAATAATAATTTAAAAAAGGCGGTCGGAAACTCCAACCTTAATTTAATGTCTGGGATCGGTATGGGATTGCTGGCAGCTATTGCTGTTGGAGAGGGGAGGCGTGGCCGTGATGTCACGCTCAGCTGGTGCACATGGAGGTGTGGATGATCTCCTCTGCTTGTCTCAGATCTGTGCTTGCAGCAGACAGAGAGGCAGCAGCAGCTCCGTCCCTCGCAAGCAGCACGGTCCTCCGACACCGACCCGTTCCTAAGTCCTCCCCAGTCGACTCGTCTCCGACGGGCTGCTTTGGAACAGACGATGGAGAAACTGTCCAGGGTTTTACCTCTGAACCCAACTTTCATACCCCCTACCTACGGAGTCCTGAAATCTCTGCTGGAGAACCCTTTGAAATTACCCCTGCACCACGAAGACGGTAAGAACACGTTTCTTAGCTTTTCCGCGTCCCGTCAAATATCTACATTTAGCAGAAAGAAAAAAATAAATAAAATGATTAGGGAATATTTAAACGTTTGTTGTGTTTTAATTCCGGGAATATTTATTAAATTTTTTCAGCATTATTATGGTTTATTTTATTTCCTGATCTCCGCAGCTCTGTACGATGGGATATTCGGGTTACATTGTATCGTTTATCATGTGTGTAATAATATATAATATATCGCACGTATGTCTGGGAATATAGTTATGGCTGCATGCAATTACTTTGTGGGTTTTTTTTACTGTTTTTTGCTGTTTTGGTCATTTTTATGTCATTGTGCTATTTTGGCTTTTTCCTCCCTGTTTTGGTGCAGGAAGCTATCTGATTGTATATTATTAAATCTCTAGCTCGCCGCGTGGGTCCCATTTTCCTATAACAAATAAAATTGCTCGTTAAGCGGTTTATTCTTCGTGACTTTGGCATAACGTGTTCCATCACACGCGTGATCCCGTGTGCCGCTCGGCCGTATGGAGTTTTCTAAAAATATAGAAAATCTTGCGGAGGGCTTAAGAGTTGCAAACGGAGTTTTTTGGGGTTGGATTTAGGGATGAGAAGATTGCAAACACATGACTTAGTTCAGTAAGCCCCGTAATGAGATTATACTAAGGCGTTCTTCTTTTTTAAGGCAAGCATGAATGCATCGTTCGCAAGGGCTTGGCGTCGTCTGCCGCAGGGTTTCCACTTGGTCTCAATATTCGCTTAACTTGAGATCTTGCTTTAGAATTGCATATATATAACTTAACTATGATCCCCCTAAATAGGCGGAACAGCCTCCCAGCAGAGGTGGTAGAGGGTAATGCAGTGAGGGTATTTAACATGCACGGGGTAGGCTTATGGCTCCTGAATCTAAGACGAGACCGGCGACTGATTGGACGTCGGAATCAATTTGACCGCTGAACTTCTTGGCGTTCCTGCTAACGACCGGTTAATTGACTCATCGACTCTGCATAGAGTAAAGGGGCTATTCTGTTGCTATGGAAACGGGTTGGTGTATGGTAGTTATCGTTTAGTTAGTTAGAAGGCTGTAGGACGATCTCGGACTTCCCCCAAACCTTAAGACTTGACCTCCGGGGGGACTTGAATCTGATCTCGCGCCCCCCCCCAAAAAAGGGGGTGAATGGTAAAACTGAGAACCCAAAAGAAAAACCCAAACTTTCGACTTTTTATGCATCGTATAAAAGTTTAAAAACTGTTTAATTTGCTGTTTTTCCAACTGGAAAACCCGCAGGTTGTGATCGTCTTCAGTGATGTGAAAGTCATCAATACGCTCGTTCTGATGGATTGGAAATATTTAATATAAAAAAAAAAATACTACTTTTTTATTGTGTGTCGGGGGGGGGGGGGGTTACCGATGTTTACGTTTCATATTCGGTATAATTTCTGATCATTGAGGCCACGTTGGGTTTAATTCCATATTTATATATATTTATAGATTTATTCCTTGTTTCCTCCGCAGCCTTCTGCAAAGAGAAGGACAAAGAGAAGAAGTTGGAAGATGAAACGATCGGCTCCAATGTCCCCCAATCGGCCTTCTTGGGGCCGACTCTTTGGGACAAGACCCTACCTTACGATGGAGATACCTTCCAGTTGGAATACATGGACTTAGAAGAGTTCCTCTCTGAAAATGGTATCCCACCAAGTCAATCTTCACATGAACTCAACCATCATCAGCCCGGTCTCCAGCAAGCTCCCGTCACCTCGCCCACCGTCATCGACCTGAGCAGCCGGGCGTCCACGTCGGTCCTACCGGGCTTGGTCCCCCATAACTGCATGCACAGCCCAGTGAGACCTGGTAACTATCATTTACAGTCTATACGTTCTAAACACTCAAATAGCCAGTGATGAACCTTCTTGAATTCAGGTCTGTAGGACATGCTCCTCTCCAGAATTGTCCACGGTTTAAGGGTCTCCACGCACCGGTAACGGTTTCTAGAGCAGCTGATCTATCATAGGATAGAATCATTTAATCAATAAGGTCATGCTATACTCGCTGTGATATTCCTGCTTAGGCACAGGTGAGCTAACCTGGCTAAAGAACCACTTTATTGGGAAGCATTGGGTTAAGATCTCTTCCTTTGCTTGAGGTGGACATTCCAACTCTTTTTGGGGCTGGATATATAGCTATAGACTTTAGGGTTTGATTTGGGAGTATAATGAATGGAATGGGAACACCCAAGCACATTTTCGCATCCCAAATAGTGTTATTTTCCGCTTAACCCCCCCCCCCCAAAACAAAATAATTAATGAGCAAATTTACTTGTTAAGGAGGACATTTTGGAGGAAAGCAGTCGTTTCACATTTTTCATTCATCCCTACTGGCTCCCCCCGTATCCTGGTGGCTGGAAAATGCAGAATATCAAATACTGGGTTTTTGCGTGGTTTTGCGGAATGTTTTTACTGCAGTCATACATTGTTTTTTTTTGTTGTTTTTTTTTGTTTTTTTTATAAATAGGGTAATAGATCCTAGAAGCTGTGGAAGGTTTAGGGCCTTATTTAGTCGATGCTGCGCTGTTGTAAAAAAAAAAAAATAAAAAAAAAATATTCTCCTTGAGGAATAGTAGAAGGTGGTCCGCCGGGGGGCTTTGCTGCGTGTTTTGCACCGAGAGCAGTAATGATCGCCTGTTTACTTTCTGCCGCTTGCATAGAGCGCAGCGCGTGGATGAAAACTCCTCTCCGCACATGCCATCTCACGTGACGGCGAGGAGATTACCGTGTTCCCTGAGCACGTGGCTCGGGTGCTTGGATCAGCAAGCAAACTGTAATTGGCTTATTGCCACCCCGAGTACAGTAAAGCATCAATTAACCCGCGGCGTTCCAGCCGTCTTACAATTAACATACGGCACGCCTGCTGACTTCAATTCCCACTATCCTCTGTTAACCCCTGGAGCCCCAGTAGATCAGTATTGGTAGCATCTACTGTCTAACTTCATTTTCCTGCTTATTGCACATTAAGATATATTGGTACAGAAGGAGAAGGGGGCCCTGCCCTTGTGAGCTTACAATCTATCAAGACGGCTGTTCGTCCAATCGAAGACGTGCGAAATAGAGAGCCGAGCGCGAGCTTTAAATGTTTGATAAAAAGAGATATTTTTCAATTAAAAACCCTTTTTTTACGCAGTCTGTGTGCCTGTAGAGGAGCGTCGGTCCCTTTTTAAAAATAAAATTTAGATTTTTTTAAATTTTTTTTTACCGTATTCTGGTTGTAATATACCGCCAAAACAAAGGGTCTTTGGGGCTATGATGTCATATTAACCACTATGATGTCATTACCAAAAAAATAAGGAAAGGCTTATTCTCTCGAGTTTGTTCTTGACGGAGGATTCACTTTCTTAATTTGAGATCCTTTGCCTTTAACGTTGATTTTTCATGCCGCCCGTTTCTCATAAGACTTTTAAATCCGAACCTCATGTTCATTATTGCATTGCTGGCAGGGGGCAAGATCTTTTTATATTCATCCCTTTAAGGTTGCACGCTCAGTGCCAAAAGCTCTATTTTTGGTTGAAACTGCTCTTTTTGAATATATATATCATTTACTGGCACCCTGAGTCTTTAAAAGAGTTTTAAAAAAAGGATTAAAAGCCGGAATCTTCTCATTCCGTTTGGAACCTTCATGTAACCATTTGTTACGAACCCGTTAAGTGGATTCTATGATTCTTAGGGTTCTATACTGGGAAAAAAAAGTCTGTTCTTTGTTTCTTATCTAATCCAATTGGCTAAATAAATGTGATAAGGCTTTATCTTAACACACCGAGGTCCCGAAGGCCATGTGGATTCATTTAGAGGTTATGTTTAAAGGGATAAACCAGCCTCGGGAACTTGGCCAAGTGCAGCGGGCAGGGGGTTTAGTCCCGAGATGTCATATAATAGCCCGCAACTTGGTCCTGATGGATATCTTTAGAAGGAACCAACGATTAAACATCGCGTCAACATCTACTGTGCACGAACCGTAACTTTTATTTCAAATTTATCGCACTGGCCCTTTAAGAGGAAGGACGCCAATGCTCATAAATACTTAATATGGTCAATTTAGGACAAATCGGGACTTGGCTGGTTATTATTAAATAGCTTTGTTCTTGTTTGAGTAGACTGTACTTTCTGTACAAAACATTAGAGGACCCAGCCGCCCGGTGTCTTGCCAGGAGTGCTTGATACACGCGGACGGATTAAAGTCTTTGGCATGCGGCTGGTACACGGAGTGCTGCAGGTATAGGCGTGCGCACGGAGCGGCCCGGGTCACGTTGAATCGCTTGTGCGAAGCATCCGAGTGCCGAGAAGAAAGCTGGGCTGCGACTTTCACCGCTTCCTATGAGTCACGAGAACCTTCCGACCGAGCCACGTTCGGAAAGCACTGAGCGGACAGTCTGTTCGGAGTAACGCCACGTTCGTGTGTTTATTAGGCGTTCCTCGTGATTGGAGTATTAACCCTTCAAACCCTGGCTTAAGTAGAATGTACTGTTAGCCCTTCTGCCCCCCCCCCCCCCCATCAAAGGGATGGCGCTCCACCTGTCGATGAACTACAAGCCCTATGATGCAGATCCGGTCTGAGGATCATGGAAGATGTAGTTAGAAAACACCTGGGGGGCTGATAAACATTTGGGTAATAATTAAATGGTATTGTGGGAGGGGCATAGACTACGGATGGGCAGAATGTAGGCAGGAAAGGGGTGGAGCCTGGTTAGAAACAGGCAGCCCCCTGATGGGGAGTGGGAAGCGCCGCTGCCTCCCGTTAACCGCCGTACCCTTTAACCAGATTACCCCCTCTTTTATAAAATAGAAACTTTTTTCCTCTTTTAAGGAGAGATCATCGAGTTTATCGCCTGCCCGTTTCACAAAAGAATCAGAATGTGTTAGCTGATGATGTCGTCTAGGCTTTCCTGTTTCCATGGAAACTGGCGAGTTTTACGAAAGATATAATAAGCTGGGTGTGCGAGAAAGAGTTAGTAGGCTCTTCGTTACAGTATCCTGAATCATCGTCTTCCTAGTTTGCTGAATACGGAATGACGGAACGACTGAACCGCTTCATCTCGCGTGACCCTGTAACAACACATGTAATAAAACAAATGGGGCAAGACCACAAGGGTCCTTCCTAGCATTCTTATGGGAAATCCCACCCTTGCGTCTCGACTCGTCCCACGAGGTGAAAGTGCCTTCCGCTTGTGAAATTGTTACCCCCCCTCTTTACGCATCTATCCCGCTACACGTCTTCAGAGCCCGAACCTTCTCCATTTGAGAGAAATGTGACCGAGAATTAGGTTGCCAAGAATTTGCTTTTGCGCAGACTTCACCCGAATTTAACAGACCTGAGAATGAGCTTAAAGGATCAGACCCGCTAAACAAGGCCTTGGCATTCCTTAAAGTTTATCGGGTTAAACAGGTTACAAACGGCCCCGGTTCCTAGTAGACGTCGTGCGTTCCTGCCTATTTGTACGCATTTGTGAATTAATTAATTTTTTAGGAGTTTGATGGCGTGGAGGACATTCTGACCACGAGTTGGTCAGGAATTAGAGCGCGGTCTACCTTGATTAGCATCTTGCGACTGCAGGTCCTGTGAGTCTGACCCTCACCCCAGCCTGATCCCGGTTATTTTAATTTGATAAACCTTTTAGATGTCGGAAATGTATCTTCACCACCTAATATAAGCAGACCTCGCATGGAGCCCACCGTTCTTACATTGATAGAGACCGGTCACTTTATTTATTATTTGTGGACTTCCTGCATTCTAGAGAAGATTTCAAACTGTTTTCGGTGTAAGTTAAGTGAATTTCCTTCCCGTTTTCCCGGAGCAGGGCACAGTATCCGAGACCATATGTTACATTTGATGCCCGTTTCACAATTTAAGTGAATTCAGCTGATTTTTTATTTTTTTCCCGTTTGATCTGCCATGTGCTTGACAGATTCTTGGCAGATAACCCCCGGCGAAGACAAAGACAGGACCTTAAAAGGGTTCAAACGCTCCACGCAGAAGAACTATTTTCTGTTTGACCTACGCGGGCGTTGGGCGCCATCTTAAATAAAACTAAAATGATTCCTCTTTCCATTTCTAGCTCTTTCCCAACTTACAAAAGGCAACACAGAAAGTAGATTTGTTGATGTCAGTAGAAGGCATTGTTGCCCAAAGTTTGGGGCGAAAGCGTCTGTAACGGTGATTCTTTGCTGATATCTCAAACCAGGGCAAGAAAATAAAATGTTTGTTGCTCGTAGGCATCCTGAATCCACAACCAGCATCTTCTTTTTGTTCTCTAACGTTCATCCCATAGAGAGTTGGAAATTCTGAGCACGTGATGAGGTTTCATTGACCCCATCGAAGCGTTGTTCGACCCTTCGGTTCGGTTTAGTTCACCAAAATGATGGTGAAACGCTACACGGGTTACTAACACCCTAAACCGTGGCGCTGATCCGTATCCATTTAAACAATAGGATTTTTCAGAACGGGATACTGGATATTGTATAATCCACTTTCTCACCCACTTCTATTTATTTTGGAAGATATGAACAGGGGTGAGGTTTCAAGAAATGGCTGGATACGTTTCCTTGTGCCGTGGGAAACCCTAGCATTAAACGGCGGGGATGCGTGCATAAAGCGTTATGTGGCTGGTAGAGGCTTCACAGCGTCCTCTTTGGATTTTGGGGCTGAAAATCTCATTTTTCAGACACCCAGCTGTTAATTCTACCAATGATCCCATTGCACTGGTTGAAGGACCATATTGGCCTGGTCTTCCATGTCCCAACCAAGCCAGAAGATATGGGAAGGACCTCATTGAAGCTAGTAACGACCTTGATTTAGGAGCTTTCCCCTCTACTTTTGGCCATTGCCTAATCCATGGAGAACTTTATGGCTCCATAAATAACCTGTAATAAGGTTTTTGGTCCTGGTTCTTGTTGCACTTTAAGGTCTGGACCTGCCTAGTTTGCCACCACTTTAAGATAATGAAACAAATATGTTGATGGCTACTATGTTTCTTTCTCTTCACTTGATTCATAAATGGAACAAAGAGGAGTCTTTCTACTCTTTAAGAAAAGGGTTTCGTGATTAAGCCAACACTGAGAAGAAGGCTTCCCATAAACATGCGCGGGATAGACGTACGGCTCCTGAATCGAAGACGAGACTGGTTAAGGTTGGAGTCTTCAGAGCAGGAGAAACGGGCGACTAGACGGGGGGCCGAATGGGGCCGATCTATCGGCAGGTTGAGTTTCTATATTCGGGACTGTTTCATAAATCTCGTGAAGCTTGCCAATAGATACACACAATATATATATATAATATAGGCCACTCGAGTACACGAGACAAGGCGCTCTCCAAACCAATCTCTCGTGGGCGTCTTTGTCACGCAGATTATATATATATATGTATATATTTGTTTTATCTTTGCAGAGATTAGCGCTCTGAATGTAATACAATCTTCTACTTCTGGCTTACATGAAAAAAAAAGACTATTTATTTTTTCTTCCCCAACATGAAAGTCTGTATGTTAAAAGAAATAGAGACTTTCCGCCACGTTTAATAAGCATTATGCTTCACGGGAAATAAGAGGATCACGTGTCTTAAAGCCGCACGAGGATATTATATATCATATTATATATCATATTATTTATCATAATGTATATATGCGGATAATTTAATGTGTTTGTGGAAGGGGAGATAACCGTTCTCTGGTTCATTCGGAAACGCACGTGGGCGAGGAGCAAGGTGGTCAGTGAGAAGATGCCCCTGGCTGCTTCTTCATTATCTGTCCATACGGTGGAACGTAACCTTTAAAAAAAAAAAAATAATATATAAATCATTATTAAAAAAAAAAAAAAAAAAAAAAAAAAGCCTAAGAAATATATATTTTTTTTTTATATATCTTTTGGTAAACTTGTTCTTAAAATGTATAACTATTTGTTATACCGTTAATTATTTTTATAGCAAATGATGGCAAACCTATTATTTCTAACAATTTTTTTCTTATTAAAGTGCATAAACGGAGACATTTTATCTCTGTAAAGCATCTCACTAAGGATGAACAGCACTGCGGAGTATGATGGCGCTATATAAATGTAATAAATTTATAATTTCATTAATATTATCTAGCACAAAGATATTAATAGAAAAGGGAATGTTTAGGAGAATTTTTTGGGGGGTAATTCTTGCCTTTTGTTAGTAAAACTAGTTATTAGAGAGGATTATAAGGTAAGTTTTTAGGACTGTGAACTGGTTTAAGCAGACGATCCCAGAATAATTGGACGGCTTCCAGGGAGGAAGGTTTGAAAAACGTGTTCATAAAGCAGGCGTTTCTTTAACCAGGGAATCTAAGAAATAATAATAATTAAAAAAAAAAAATAAAAAATGGACCCTTCACCCTCACCCTGTATAGATAAATGCAGTTTTATTACGTTTGGGGGGTTTTTTTCCCCTCCGATCTGTGACATATCCCGGTTTAAAAGCTTTGGATTGGAGGAAAGTTGCGAAGCGCCCAGAGATGACACCAGTAATTAATGCAATTAATTAATATAATTATTAATTAAAGGGACACCCAGCCCTCATCTACACAATGATTGTTCCCTTTAAACATTTCTGTGATGCCCCCCTTTAAAAATACATAGGAGGTGGTCTTCAGAATCCCCCCACCCCCATATGCATTTGCCTCTTTCCCCAGCTTTATTGCAAAGACAGCAGCTGATTGGCTACTTTAAGAAGCCAATCGGTTGAAGGGGGCATTATTGTTTGATGAGGCTGCGCTCTGAAGCTATTATCAACATTTTTAACCCTTGTTTCTGATGACATCATGAGACGTGATCTTTTTGTCGTAGCCCAAATTGTTTAACCTTCGTTCTTAGGAAGGAATATAAACCCACTAAATGCATCGCTTTCATCATTACAGATTGGAACACTGGGATGCTCTCCGTTTTAAATGGTCTGATCGCTATAGCAACCAATGGAATTTTCCCTGCTGATTGGGTTACTCCATTGGTTGCTGTGGGGGGGGGTAAGACCACTTCTTAATCTTTGCACCAGTCACTTTTCAAAAAAAATACTTTGTTTAAAAGTAACCTGGGGCTGAAAAGGTTTAAATAATTTAAATAAATATATATATATATATGTAGAGAGAGAGACGGATAAGAGGTCATGTGATTTCATCAAAAGATATTTTTGCAACTGGCAAATTTCGGAGTCGCGCCAATCAGACACTTGGACGACTCTTTAATCAGGCTGCTTTCTGTACCCTTTCTTGGTTTGATTGCTGCCTGAAGAATAAAAGCTTTTAATCAGGCTTTTCCGCTATTTAATGACATTTCAGGCGAACGGGAAGGCGGCGTAGCAGGTCACCTGCGCCCTCTGCTGGCCGTGAGCTGCGTTACCGGTTTTACCCATTTTCCAGAATGAATTATAACTTACCAATGATTGGTTTATATAGTACCCTCGTATTCCACATCATTTCTAAAAATCTCTAGTGTTTCTAAAGCTAGAGAACTAAGTGCGATACTTTAAATCCTCATAGAACTGAAGACTGAGTTACATCTTCCTAGTGATCAATCAAGTGATATCGCTACCTCTCTGTCCTACATGCTCTAAATCAGATCCAGATTGTCCGGTCCCCGTGCTCCGCTATTACAGTTTACGTTACAGGTGCGCCACTCACCTGACACGTAATTAATGTGAGGGGGTCTGGATCAGGCACTCATTAGTGAGATCTTACTCGCCATAACCAGATTAGTGTAGACCAACGTTTCTAATGGCCAGTGATCCATAACTCTCCATCCTCGCATAGACCTGCTCCGGATCATTAAACGCTGTGTTCTAGATTACTCCTACCCAAAGTTCCACAAAATAAGCGATGGTTTCTCCCAAAGTGCCTCAAGCTCCGCTGAGCGGCGTGATCCATTCCCGGTTCATGGAGTCTCTACATCAAGTTGAGATCTACCATTAATCCCCCCCCCCTCCCTATAGGCGACAATCTAAATATATATTTTTTCCTTTTTCAGGTCAGATGTTGCCTTCGAATCGTAACACACCGAGCCCTATTGACCCGGAGTCCATCCAGGTGTCCGTCGGCTATGATCCTGACCCGGCCGACCTCGCTCTGTCCAGCATCCCAGGTCAGGAGATGTTTGACCCACGGAAACGCAAGTTTTCGGAGGAAGAGCTAAAACCCCAGCCCATGATAAAGAAAGCTCGCAAGATCTTCATTCCGGATGATCTGAAGGTAATTGGGAAACGGTACCCCAGGCACATAGCGGTGCTGAGAAATACATATACGGGGGTCCCGGCCCCCGGGGCTTAAATTAATCCAGGAATACTTTAAGGGACCCCTCCTATGGCTTAATGGCAGAACTTCTGTCCTGTGTTATACAGCGACCATGGGGACCTTCTACACATTGAGCCCCCGCGACATACAGGGTACGTCGCCGACATCTGTTATTCAAATATAACAATACTCCAGATTCTAAAAGAACGTTGAGGCAGAGTCTCACGGGGTATATTACGGGCTAGAAAATCACAAGGAAGATGCGTTTTTTGGGGGTTTTTTTGTTTTTTTTTTTACTTGGATGTTGGCAATTAACTCAGGCGCGGTGGTCCCTTATCGCGTCGCGTAATCCGGGCTCGCTGTTCCATTACAGACGGCTGATTGGCTGTTTTGGTTCTATGGAACCAGTAAGAAGATTAAGGCAGCTTCTGATTAGCACGTGACCGCGGCTCGTGAACCAGGACAGGATTAAAGGATTTCCAGTAGCAATTTGTTAAAATAAGGATGGCTATGGGCTCAGGTGACTCTTTAATGAATTGCTCTAAAAGCTGATTTTGTGGCGAGTTAACTAGATGGAAAAAAAAGCAGAGATTACATTTTATGTCGGATGTTTTGTTACCCGATTCAATGGAAATTGTGCGTTATTAAATGTAGATGTTTTCCAGCTGACGTTCATTCGGTCCCTTATCTAATATACAAAGTTACACGGAAAGTCAAGTTTGATTGTAAAATACTTGTTTTTGGGGCTATATTGTGTGTTTCAATGTTTTAAGCCATCCTCTCTTCTGAAATCTAACGTCCTGTTCCCTCTTGCCTTCGAACAAATGAGCAGGATGAAAAATACTGGGCAAGGCGCAAAAAGAACAACATGGCCGCCAAGAGGTCAAGAGATGCCCGGAGACTGAAGGAGAACCAGATCGCCATCCGAGCCTCGTTCCTGGAGAAGGAGAATTCCGCCTTACGGCTGGAGGTAGCCGACCTGCGGAAGGAGCTTGGGAAATGCAAGAATGCATTGGCGAAGTACGAGGCCAGGCACGGCCCGCTGTGAGCTCCATGTTTGCAGCGAAGATGCATGGACACCTTCATCCCTGCCTGGTAGCACTAAACACAAACCGACCTGATTCTGTTATCGGCACTTTACTGGAAGCAGAAACAGACTATTTTTATTATTATATTTTTTTGTTTCTATGTTGTCAAGCACTTCATACGGACGGTACCCCTTTTGTACCCGGACTATGGACAAAAGTAAACGAGAAAACTGCTGTACCAAATGCTGTACCTGACGCGGTATCTGATTAGATGGGGGGGGGGAAACATCTTGGACGTCTAACAATCGGATTTACGCGCAGGTTACCCACCGCCGTAAGTGAAGTGCGTCCAACTCCTTCAAAGAACACGACGGGTCTCACAGACTACAAGAAAGCTTTATGGGGTATTTTTCCCGCGTCTCAGATCTCTCTCTGTCTCCAAACTATCCTTGGACTCCACAAACTTATATAAAAAAAAAATATATATATACATTTTTAAGGAAAAAAAAAAAAATTTTGCTAAAAAGGCTTTTCACGGACATTAAAATGTAAAGTGTAGACGTGTTCATGTGTAGTATGTCTCTTGTAACTGTTTTAAGGTTTGTCGCTTGTATATTTGCACAGCTAAACACTGGGTTATTGCGGGGGGGGGCAAGCGTGACAACTGCTGACATCATTGGCCAACTGTTTTGGTCCTACAGCTTTCATGATTTGTTGTCATGGCCAATAGTTAGCCAATGAAATCCTAGAATGTGTTGAAGTTGGCTGAGAATGTCAATGTATAGTTCTACAACAACTGGAATGCTTGATGTGGTCCTTTTGTGGGTTTGGGATGTTCTGACCACCGTACAGCCGCCATCTTTTGTTTGGTCTCCTCTTTGGACAGAAAAAATGATCTGTAGGAGTCTGTATGAAGCAATAAACCTCTTCGCTATACCGTGAATATGCTGCTCACATGAAATTAAGACGCATTAACTGATGCCTTGAATGAAATCGAAATCCCCAATCTGATCGCCATAGTACCAGGGTCCACGGCATTAAAGAGTTTGTAACTGTAACACGAAGACTTCAAGAATCCTAGAATGTGTTCATTTTCAATATGGAATTTTGGTCCATAAGGTTACTTTCTGCTCCAGTTTACCCCAATATTTGGTAAATCTCTACATTCAAGACATGGCATGGATGTGTAATACCTTAAGCCGATCTGTCATTCCTGAACTGTTAAGAATTTTGAATGATAAAATATTATCCCTGGATAATTTTATTTTAATAAAAATTTTATGAACATATTTTAACAAAGCTGAGGAAATATTTGTAGGTAGTGACTGACTTATGGAAAGAATTTTTAAGGATAACCTCCCTCCTGGATAATTCACCCCAAAACAAAAGTAATTTGGAAATAAAATGGCGTAATTTGCTAATGTCGTCAATGTATCGCCACTGAATATTACCAAAATTACCAAAAAAAACACTCTTCTGGAGGTATGTTTACCTGGACTATTTTAGCATTTATTACACTGTCTTTACCTAATAGGAGCAGAAGCCTAAATGACGGGAGAATCGGTAATCTACTGTTAACCAAACATTTTTTTTTTCTTTTTTCAAGTACTTAATCTCACAATTTTCTGTAATATATAATTTTTTTTTTTTTTTTTACTTTCTTTGAGATGTTTGTCCTAATGGTTTTTAGATAAAATATATTTTTTATTTTAAATCTGGTGGCCGTGGAATGGAATTTATTTATTGTAAAGCGAGCTGAAAACTTTTCACGAAATATAGATATTATGTGCAGAGGAAGTAAATATGTTGATGCACAAATATCATCAATATATTATCTATACCATAGCTACATGTGGCATACGGGCCCTGAATGGCCACTGGCCAACAGCACTCCCCATACTCGCCTATCTATGCTTCTGTTTATAACGAACTACTTTAAGGAACACGATTTAGCGAACCTGCCCCATGTTCCGTACTGCCTACTGTAGCAGGAGGAAGTTGATATGTCACTTCCTGTTCAATTTGTGGAATTCAGCTTGCTTTGTGACCGAATGAATGTCAAACAGAATATATTGTTGTGCAGAAAGCGACTGTTTCATTGTATATACATCTAATTTAAATGTGGAATAGACCTTTGAAAGATATATATTATGTTTTCATCATTTTGCACCTCATTTTTTACGTCATACTTTCTTGTGTTTAAAAAGTAATGTATGTATTTATGTATATGTGTATGTTACATATAGATAGTTATCGATACCTAACTATGAATGTATACAGAGGAAGAAAAATCCTCACTTATTTTATGGACATAATGAATCTACTATAAATTTAGGAAATTTAGGTAAATTTCCTGATGTTTCATAGGATTATCGGAAAATACGCAATATAATTTTACGGTTTCAATTGCGAATCTTGAAATAAAGGCGTTTCAGATTCTATAAGCGTTACAAAGTTCACTAGAATGTGATTGCTTATTTTAAGTTTTGGAGTAAAATGCATTAAATAATGAACAATTTCCCTGAAATACACCATTGATTTAAAGTGTTTAATAAGGTTTAAAGTGTGGTTTTTTTTTTTTTTTTTTTTTTTGTTTTTTTTTATTTCATATTGAGTTCATACTCGTATGAGAAAAAATCAATTTTACGGAAACACTACATAACGTAGAAATGGGTGCTTTAATATTTAGTATTTAAAAAAAAATAAAAAAATACTGATTTGGTAAAAACAATGACTTTTTAATAAAAAAAAAATAAAAAAAAAAATGGGTAAAACGCCTTTAGAATTTAACAATTAAATGTAACGTTTATTTTACCCTTTTCAATAACTATTCTCCATCTATTTCTAAAAAAAAATACATTATTATGCAAACATTAAATTTTAATGAAATTCTAATGACAATCTTTAAACACTCATTTTGGACTGAAATCGTGCATAACTTTTTAATTACAAAATTGTAGAAATTTTAACAAATAGCTCCAATATCGCAGAGTATTACGCATTTAATAAATATTGGATATTAGGAATATATAATATCTTCAGAACCCGACTTAACATGAGTTTTACTTTTAAAATAAGACCCATAATATACTAAATATTTTTCAATAAAAATACATTTAAAATTAAGTCGGGTAATAAAGGGCTGACATGAGTTTAAGATTTCAAGATTACATCTTTTGAAACATATATATGTATTTTTTTTTTTCAAGGCACCTTTTTTTTTTTTTTTACATTGAAATTGTATACTGAAAATATTTTAAAAAATTAGAATATTTTCTGATAAAAATATAAAAACTTAAATTCTTAGCAGTACAGGTGCCTTGTATTCACATTAAAAGTCTTAATTGCATTTATTCTACCAATATCACACAAAAATAATTACCTTTTTTTTAAGACAACAGTCTTATTTGGTAATAGAAGCGATTAAACTAATTATTACATAAAAAATAATTATATATATTTGTTTATATACATATACACATATACATACCTATGAATTTATATATTTTAATACATTTATATAAATTCATGAGCCAATAAGATAAAAAATGGTAAATAAAAATACTCTATTTTTCTATTTACAGGAGCCCATTGGTGATTACGCAGGGAATTTACTGTATCCGCGTGCGTTATGCATCTGTGTACATAGCATTAACAATCATAAAATATTTCATAACAATGCAACCTAACAAAATTATTCAAAGATTTAAAGAAAAAATATGAAAGCTACATTTCTGATGACATCAAGCATTGTGGGTTTTTTTTATGATGGCGCTAAATAATTTCACGCTTATTATATAGTTATATTATGCCAATAACTCTGTGTTTATTGTCAAGGAATGGGTTTGGCATTGGGTCGGCATCACTCATTCCCTTTGTTTATTTGTAATGTTTAATAAAATGTTAAAAGTTTCTGAGACATTTTTTCCTTCTTTGAGCATTTTTTTGTAAAGAAAATATTTGCTGTTTTAGTTTTGTTTTGGTTTTTTTACCAGGAAGGAGCCCACTGTATAAAGTTCGGGGCCCCTCTCCACACGTGGAAGAACATATTCTGGTCTGGGGTGGCCGTCCCACCAAAACGGGGGAGGGGGACAGATCATCCTTCTGGGCGATGAGGCCCCACCCCCGTGTGCCGCAGCCTATCACCTTAGCGTCTTATGGAATGATCCAATCAGAAGGGGCATTTCATTGGTTGCCATGGTGATAAGGGTTTTTATACATAACCCCCTACTGTATTTTGTACCCAAAAATTCTGTTTTACCCTCCATACAGAGAATACAGACACTCAGCAGTAATTAACCTAGAGAGGGGGGTGGGATAGAAACTTTCAAATACAGATCAAAGGAGGCCAGAATCTAACACTAGAGGGTCAGAGGCTGAGATGGAATGGAAGGAAGCTTTACTTTACTGAGAGGGTGGTAGATAAGTGGAACAGCCTCCAAGCAGAGGTGGTAGAGGATAATATAGTGAGGGTATTTAAACATGCATGGGATAGACATACGCCCCCTGAATCTAAGACGAGACCAACGACTGATTAAGGTTTGAGTCTTTACAGCAGGAGAAACAGGCGACTAAATGGGGGCCGAATGGGGCCGATACGTTGACATGTTCTAGACTTTAATCTTTGTTATTATAGGTCATGTAATATAACTGACGGGGAAGCTGAATATTTGTTCTCAGGCTGTAGTTTTATTGAAAATGGAAAACGCTGGAAGAAGTAAGCCTTGCTCTATTACATGCGTGTTCGGGTGAGTTCATGCGTGTTCGTGGATTTGCTCCCTCCTGGTGGATGAAGGAAAGGAATAATTGTAGCCTCCGGTTTTGTTGCAGCAGTTCTGTTTTCTACCACTAGAGGTCACTCAAATGCCTTGAATGGAAAATTCAGTCGCCGGTCGGCGTTGATACATTTTATTTGGGCAGCAAAGAAAGAAAGATACATACATTTTCAGAACCTCAGACGTTTCCTTTTTTTCATCCTATTCATCCTAATTTTGCTAATTTCTAGTACTAATGAATCCCAAATAATCGCAATATGGCTCTCAGTCGATGTCCATCACAAAAATGTACTTGTGGTGCAAATGAAATAATAAAATCCTAATCCGAGTTAAATTTTATCTACCCCTTAGTGTCCTACCTCTAATGGACCGTTAATCAAAGCATCCCAGCTCTTCTGTATGACAAGGCTGGCCGAGCGGACAACATTTTAATTTGTTCTTCCTATTCGCATTTTTTTTTTTTTTGGACCTTATAACAACAAGAAAACGCCATGTGCTTAAATTTTTTTTTTTTTTTTTTTTTTTTTTATTATTTGTACACTGAAAATGAATGAGAATGAAAAACAAACACAAAAAAAAAAAAAAAGGTTTACAGACAAGTGGAAAAAGTTTAATCTCAAACCATTTTTAGTTAATACTTAAAGACAATCCACAAATGTTAAAAACGCAAAGTACACGGAGCAGCTACGTGTTTAGTGGTCAAGGTACACAATCAAGTACAAAAGTGGAGCGGACAAACTGGAAAGAGGCGTACAAAATTTGAGCTACAAATGCACTTGGGACGCGTTGCTCCCGTTAACACGCACACAAAATTGTGGCAGGCAAATTGTCCGCAATCCATTTTAATAACAGATTTTAATTTAAATTAAATTTGTATTTTATTAAAAAAAAAAATCATTATATTAACTTTTGGACACAAACATTCGTTTCCTTTTTGTATTAAACCAATATCTAGAAATAGACTTGTTTTGTTGATGTAAAAAGTGCCCTAAATAATCAAATCCGTGATTTTTATTTCAATTTACCTTTCCAGAAGTCGTGTATTTTAGTTTTTTGGGGTTTTTTTCTTCGAAATACACGTGGGATTGTATTATTGGAAGGTAGTTCTGGAATTCGTAATTCAAGTTGTTTTCTATAAAACATTTCATCTTACGTTCACGTTCTTTAATAATCAATGTCTGCGATATCTTTAATTAGTCATCAATAATAATTTGGGCCAAAAAATGTGGATTCTGCGTCTGTATCGTCCACTCAGAGGGAAAGTCAGTTTGAGTTGAGTTCCCATTGACGTCAACAAATATTGAATTCAGTTGAGCTCTACTAAACTGTGAATTTGCCAAATTAATTGTAATTTTGCCTGATTTTTACCCAAATTGCTCTACATTTTAAATCTAGTCATTGTTTGACTCACTAAACATGGAACTTTTATCAACAAGAGACAGATACATTGTAATTATGGACAAATACACGTAGCCCTACAAAGTCAATAAAAAGACAAAAAACTGGCACTTTTGTTACCAATACTGGATAATACATTTAGAGGTAGAGATCAAAAGAAAACAAAAACATTCATGGTAGATTCCGACCTAAACAGATGAGAATATCTACGTGTAAATTGATACTTTAATGTAATAAATTTTTTTGGAGGGCCCTACAATCTGCAAATAATGGTTTTCCCCAAGTCATTAACCGTTTCCAGGACTAGAACTTTTTCACATTTCATATATTTCCCCCCCCCGATGACTGCATACATAAAATAAGAACTGAGAAGCCAAAGGTCCACCTAGTGGTGGTGGTGGTGGGGGGGGTTGGTTTTTTAGTTGGGTTAAAAGTAAAGTAAGCTTTTGTTTATTATAAGAATGTTCGTAACACTGCAAATTACCAACAAATTGTTTTGGTTAATTTTTTTTTCGATACTAAAGGTAAGCGAGAATATCAAAAAAATACCTCTAGGGCAGGGCTGTCCTACTGGATGTCCGTGGCAGGGCCGTTTTAAATAGTCCCTAGCTTAGGACAGAGAGAACACGTTCTACAAGAAGGATCACAGCCGTAGGTTCATTAAGCCAGGTCCAAAATAAGGAGAAGATCAAAATGATCGTTCTCCTTGGTTTGAGGAACGGTGACTATGACCTACCCAACGAAATCAAATCATATGGAAGCGGTTCTACAACCAACACGGGAGGATCACCCAAGATTATTCAATATCTAGCCATGTTCAACATAGGGATCTCCATAAAAACTGGACCATTGGTGGTCCACAAAAACCAGAGTAGGTATGAACTACAATGAACATTTTAAATTCACACCATTCCATTGACCTTATTTCAGGTTTTTTCTTCTCTATTTGATGTTGCGAAGCCCTCTTTTTTTTTTTTTTTTTTTTTATAGCTACAGTATCTCTTCGGAAAGCGTCCTGAGATACATTGTTAAAGTCGACAAACAATAATAATCTATTATCTATAATAAGAACAGAGTCCTGGAGGAGCACAAATAACTACGTCAACAAGGGAAAGACTTAAAGACAAGGCATCGTGGCGTGAAAACAAAAATAAACGGACATCTTAATATAAGACACTCGCAAAACGTCTCAAGACATTCATGCCCACGGGCGCCAACGCGCCATTTTCCAGCACTAAACCTTACACGGAGCATCTTTCTCTCAAAGACAATGCTTTTGCCGACACTCAACTATTCCGGCACGAAACATGCAAAGCACCTCCTGCTACATCACATGACATCGCCTACTCGATTTATCGTTTTGCCCCCCCCCCGCCGATCAGAGAGAGAGGACCTCTCGGTTTTATGTAAAGGATATAAAATGCAGTTTATCTAGTGAATAAATGTAATCACTGACGTCGAGGTGAGATGTTACAGGCCAAGTTCCTTATCGGTTCTCATTTCCCATCTGCAGGAAAAAAACAGTTTTTGGCCTCTTTACTAAAAAAAAAAAAAAAAAAAAAAAAAAAACTATTTAAAAAATAATATAAATATATATATATTTTTTTTTTTATCAGCCTCATGGACGCCATACACAGGTTACAACTCGTCTGTCAAAACTGCTTGGTCACAAAAAAATACTCATTTACATTATACCAGCACCACATGCCGTACTTTAAAATATGATTCAAAAGGTCAACATTATGTTAACAGCAACTTGAAATACCGTTTCTATTAATACCGGGCACGACGAGCGGGGGTCCTGAAGACCCCTCTAGGTACTCCTGAAAGGACTTAAAAGTGAGAAGAGGTTCCTGCATGAATAGAGATACAAATAAAAGCTCAGACAAGATCACCTGTTTTCAAGCAGGGATGGTATTCTAAGTCCAGTTAGGAGATCCCAGAGGCGCTGCTTCTGGACCCATCAAAAGAAAATCTTCCTTGGCTCATAATTTCAGTGGTAAAGTAGAAATACAAATTTCTGCTCTCACGAATGGATTCTTTTTTAGGGTTTATTTTAGATCGTTTTTAAGCACCGCCGACTTCTAGATCATTTTTAGACGCACGAGACCGATGGGTTTTTTTCAGCTTAGCGTAGGCAGTAAACGCGCTGCAGCCCGACGAGCCATGTGTGCGGCTTTTTGGAATGTATATAAATCCTGGTTTTTATTTTAAGTGCCTATATAAACAGAGGGGGGGAAAAATACCCTCTTTTTTTTTCCCCCATAACCACTGGCGTGTTTGAAAATATGGTAATTCATTTTTGTAAAGAAATACGTCTCTGCTGTTTAAAAAATGTGATCAAAAAGTACAGATTAAAGAAAAAATCTCTCTGCTTTGTAAACATTAAGTAAGCCAATCGCAAGTGCTAACAAGAGCAGCTGCAATAATGGCGGAATGGGCCTTTCCATATATATATTATAAATATATATATTATATATATATATATTATTTAAATATATATATATATAGTATATGATAAATATATATATATATATATATTATAAATATATATATTATTTAAATATATATATATTATATTATAAATATATATTTATTATAAATATATATATATATTTATTATAAATTATATATATATATATATATATATATATATTTATAACATAATATATATATATATATATATATATATATTGTTAATATATATGGAAACGATACACATCTTGTTCACAGTTGTTGTTCCTAAGGAACCAGATAAAGTCAGTGCATTTTTGTGTGTATCGTAAAATCCCCCCCCCCCCTCGCCTCGCCATACATTCCTTAAAGGATCAAGTAATACTGATAACCGCTAAATGTTTTGTCATACGTGACGGATCATGTCGGCGGATGGACTCTTGTAAAGGTATTTCCAGATTGCGTAATAGTGCACGGCGGCGGCGAGGGCGACGAAGAGGTGCCATATGGCGTGAGCGAATGGGATGATTCCGTCGCTCTTGAAGAATACGACCCCCAGGCAGTAGATGAGACCTCCCCACGCCAGTTCTTGCAAGCCCTCCGTGTTATTCTGCGGGGCGAAGAATACCAAAGAATAAATTCAAAGAAAAAAAAAGAGCTTAGTTAACAAAATAGTCAACATCTTCTAAAGCTACTTTGTAAACAAAAACAAAAAAATAAAAAAAAAAGTGTTTTTGAAGCAGAAAAAGATGTATTTAAATTTTCAGTTCAGAGAAACTTTTTTTGAAGGTGGAGGCGTTAATTTTTTATTTATTTTAAATAAATATATTTTTTTGTAGGTTGTTATTTTCCAAACTGTTAATTTAAACTCTAATAATAACATCTAATAAAAATTATAATATTAAATTTAAAAAATAATTGAAGGTGTTTAAAATTTACAGGGGTCTGGTTCAGTATTTAGAAAATATGACATTTCTGCTTGGTGCACAAGAATAAGATTTTTATTTTATTTTAATGCTTGATTTATTTCTCGATAATTATCTTTAATTGTTTTTCTTTTCTTTTTTTTTTTTTTTTAAAGACAAATATTTTTTATTTCATTTTAATTATCCTGTTAGTAAATACACATTTATTTCTCCCAATAGATTTGATACACTCTTTCCACTTGTGTTCTAGAATACGCAGCTATTTTTACATTGCATTTTAAGGCACCCACATTATTAATAACTATGTGAAATTTACTTAAGCTGCTTATGTCATCAGGTAAAAATTTTTATAATGTCCCATTGCTTAAAAAAAAAAGGTAAAAAAAATAAAAAATAAATCTACTGTTTTTAGCAGCTTTTTGTGACACATTTGTCCCGGAAAGTTTTTTCGTATTGGTTTAAAAAAATATATAACTTAAAAAAAAAAAACATTAAAAAAAACGGTGTAGATTATTATATTTAATATAATTTTTTAATTGTTTTTTTTTATTTCAGTAGCAGATGGCTCGGTATTGAGACAGATGGCAGATTCCCAGTATAATCCACACGACAAGCACTTTGGTAAATCCAGTATTTTATTGCCAGCCATGTAGCAAATCATTTATAATTTGGACAACCCCCCCCCCCCTTTATACATAAAGAGTGCCTGCTGACCCAAAACCAATAAGATTAATTAAAGCCTATTACAGGGTTAGATAGAAACTGGAGCACAATTATTATATCACAGAGAGGGCGTATCTAATTTTAAATATTACAT
The DNA here is from genome assembly GCA_023333645.1 of Sceloporus occidentalis. Lineage (NCBI taxonomy): Eukaryota > Metazoa > Chordata > Lepidosauria > Squamata > Phrynosomatidae > Sceloporus > Sceloporus occidentalis. The sequence continues at coordinate 2,925,753 of JALMGF010000126.1, read as the reverse complement.
ATGGAAGAAAAATAGTGCGGATAACAAATAGTAACGGGAATACAGAAAATGATCAATTATTATGAAATATATATTATAATTAATAATAAAGATTATTATTAATTATAATTATATTATATTATTATAATTATTTATATCAATGGTAATTTTGGTAAAAAAAAAAAATCTAGATATTAATCTTAATGCAGGAAATACAGGGAATGGTATAGATTTACATTTTATTTACAAATATACTTATTAACAAATAAATAAATAATAGTTTCATCCACGAACAGGCGTTCCTTACCATGGATGTCACTACTAAGGCAGGTGAAAATCCCATTGCTAAGTAGAAGAGGAGTTCAACAATCTTATACCTAAAAGGAATAAATAGGTTCTTAATGGCTCAAAATGCCCCCCCCAAAAAATAATAATGATGTAACGGGACGGACGTCTCTCTCTCTCCGTCGTCTTGCCACGTAATTTAAATACATCTTGTGCATGCGCAGAAAGCCGGCTCGAAACGTGCAAAAACAATGAGAATTATTCGGTGGTCGGAGCTCTCGTGAACTCGAACTATACGTCACATTTGCTATCCTACAACGTACATTCACAGGATCTACACAGAGGCACCGTGGGGCGAAGGGTTAATACCGCTATGTTTAAGACAGGGAGATATAAATAGTTTTTTGGGGATAAAAAAAATCTATTTTCTTGTGCAATGTATAGATGCATAATGTGCTTGCAAGCCAGGCAAGGTCAGTACATATTGTACAGCGCTATGGACTATGATGGTGCTATGTAGCTCAATAAATAATAAAATTTTCCTTAAAAAATGAAAAAACATCTACCAGGCTGAAACAAGGTGAGATCACGTATGTATCATATTAAGAGCTACACGCAGTGATCTCTCTTATCCTAAACCAAGGTGATCAGAATTGTTAATATTCGTAAAATGTAAAAAAATGTAACTAGCGTTTTCCGGTCATAAAAAAAAATGTAAAATGCATTAAAAAAGAAAATATTTATTCTCATTTATTACATACTTTTCATGGTACAAAAACACGTAAATTGTTCCCCCTGCCGCCATCAGCCATATGAACCAACGCATATGAGAAGCCAAGGGACCCAGTTCGCGCAGGTTTAACCTGAGAAGAACAGCAGAATAAATTCATTTTTATTTTATTATTATTATTTTTTTTTTTAGAAATGAACTTAAATGAGAAAAGAAAATCAGATATCGTCTGCGCCAATCACCCACCATGGCGCGTAGGACGCCGCTATGAAAAAGTAGATCACCATTCGGTCGCACATGTGGAAGCAGTGCTCCACCGTCCTGAAAAACACAAAAAAAGAGGTAAAGTGACCCGAAACGCCCCGTACCTGAGACAGCTCTCAATAAATAACGGAGAGAAAGTGTCACCCTGGGGGAATATACAGACGCGGGGAATCGACAAGGGACACGATTCGCTGAACCGGCCGATCATGTCTCACATTTTATTCAGATTAAATGATAGGTTGAAAAGCCTTGTTGCCATTGCAGCGTAAAAGTTTTTTTTAATTTAATATAGACTATTGCTCCTTTATATAATAATATTTCCGTAAAGCCGTTTCTATACACAACGTCAGGGTTCTGGATCATCGACATCCGTACCGTAGGTGACTCTTTTTCCAGGTTACTATATGAAATACGGTGGACACTATAAAAAGAGTGCACAGGCCGAAGCCGTAAATCCAAGCGGTTATGCTTTCCCATCGGTCGTCGGACAGGCGGTGCAGCAGAGCACTCCCCACGATGGCAGGAACGATGAGGAACTAAAAAGTAAATAAATAAGAGGAATTAAAAAAAAATAAATAATAATAATAATAATAATGCATTCCCGAGCATTCTCCAGGCGTCTGTCTAGAATGTGCGTGGTTAGCGGACCCACATCGTAGACAGATTCCAGATAAAGATTTATATCTGTACGGGTATGACGTATGATGTCGCATAGTGACCCGGGTAGAGAATTCAAAACTCTCCATGGAACTTTCAAACGCGAACATTCTAACGAGCATTCTAAAAAAAAAAAGCTGTTCCACTTATCTACCACCCCGTCAGTCAAGTAAAACCTCTTTAAATGACATTATTTAAAATACATTTTGCCTTTAAATTGACACAGCATTCATAAAAAAAATAAAATGTAATTCCTGAACATGTTCCACCTCTTTTATGTTATTTATTTTCTTCTTGAATGCGGAGGGACATTCTCACAGAGACTTCTTGGTCTCCTATCAAGTTTCCATAGCAACGGAACCATCGGCAGGATAATCCAGCTTTTTTTATAGAACCAATGGTGCTGTGGGAACGTCCAAAGCGATGAATAAACCTCAATAGCAAACTTTTTAGTATGCCGCCCCAAGCCTGGCCGACCACCGTGCGAACAGACCCCCCCCCCCGGCTGGCCAACCCAACCAATGCAGATGGTCTTCACTGCCGTCTCAACTACCTCCAAGGCTTCAAAATGAGGACAAGAATGGGAGAATGGACAAAGTGCGGCGAACGGTCAATAGGGAATGTTTGCATATCAAAGGCCGGCCGGGAACATCACGGAACTGGAATGTTTTGGAATTCAGCTCAAAAAAGGGCCTTTTTGTATTGATGTTGGCACAGAGGTAGCCCTCTAAATAAAAAAAAAAAAGGGACAAGGTGACCCTAATCTGGGTCGTCACAGAGTATCGTCGGGGCATCTGTACTCCGCGAGCTCTGTTGCGCAACTGGGTTGGGTCATAGCTCCGATTTCTGGGGATACTGAAAGGCTTGGTCTTGTTAACTTGATGTCCTCCAAAAAGGGTCAAAATACATGAGAACTTCCCAGGGCCGGCCCTTTGGGCTCCCTGGGCATGATTGCCTGTTTAACAAAAATACCCAACGATCCAGCATTATCTGGGTTTTATTTTCCCAACCAATCGAGGAAGCCCCATTAAGGTCAGAAGTAATTTGAACTCAACCTTGTAATGCTTGGAAAAAACAGAATTAAGTTAAGTTGAGTTAAGAGCCCACATTGGAGCTCCTCGTCAGACACTTTCTGGAACCTCACCTTTCTAGAATTGTTTCTCTTTATGTGAACTTCAATGGCAGAACATAGAAGGGGAGGAAAAAACTGGGTAAATACGACTTGCGAAAGAGATCGGGCGTGAAATTTAGTACATTAAATCTGATCGGTGGCGCCACCTGTGAAGGTCACGTTGGCCTAACCACAAAAATTCTCGGTCAATGTATTCAGGGTTGGCATCATGGGACGTGGAAGCCATTTATAAGAAACGGTCCGACTCGCAAAGGGTTACAGAGTGAAAGGCTCCCCGACGTCCCGCGGCCAGACACGTTATTTACCAAAGGGGCCGAAGCCAAATGGACGGGCGCAGGGTTAACACTCGGCTACGGTTTGAATTCCATGAACAGAACGACAGAGCGTACTTCAGATGAGTCACCGGCTCTTCATCCGCAGTCACGCCAAGTTATAAAATGTTTCTTTCCTTGTTCCTTCGGCTCGCGATATGTAACAATATTTGGAATTAGTAAGACCATTAAAATTCTAAAAATTAACTGCAAACCTCAAATATTTTTTGCCTGTCCTGCCATTTATATTAATATAAAAAAAAAATTACTGTTGTTTTTTGGTCCCCAAATCATGGATTTTTTATATATTTTTTTTTTTATAACTGAATTTAATGCCTGTTTTTAATTCAGAAAATAAACTACATTTTCTATTTTTTTTACACACACATTATTGAGGCTTTTAGGGCTGTAGAACCCTGCGACCCCCTCATACCCAGCAAACATTCCGACCTCCTAGAAAACAGGGGCATCCGGAGAGCAAAGAGGGGCGTCAGGGGAGGAGAGAGAGAGGGGCAAATGGGTTTGGGCCCAAAGAGGAACTAAAAAAGGACACTTGTCAGGTATGAAAGTAAATGATTATTACTAAGCGCAGGGCGGGGAGAGGCTAACTCATTAAAGAGTTAAAAAAGTACAGTTTAAACCTTAAATAATTGGGAAGTTTGGGAAAGTATATTTTGTTGTTTTTATTGAGGAGCGACACCCACCATTACCTTCATCAGCTTTCTTGCTCAGCCTCAAATCCTGAATATTTACCCCGGTTTCCTTCATTTTCTAACTGTCTGCACGGCCTACGAGACCCACCCGGTGACAGCTGTCGGCCACATCCCAAACAAATGTCGCTCGTTGGTTTGATGTAAATCCAAGCAGAGGAACTAGATGTTTGGAAGTGAGCTTGCGCGTGTGGGCACTTGTGGGCGCTCCCAACTCGCTCACGGTGATTGAGAGCACATTGGGTCTTCAATTGCCGCCGGTCGATGGCGGCAACTTCGTATTTGTGGTCTTCTCCCTACCCACCGGAGGTCTGCAGAACTTAGTGTAAGGAACGTACAGGTCAATCACAAGAGGTCTGCTGGAGGAACCTCGGAATTCCAACCGGGGCTTCCAAGGTTCCTTGGGCAAAGAGGTGGAGAACATCAGGCCGTCAGAATTCTATTCCTAAAACACGATCAGATGAAGTGTTGATGGTGGCTTCTCAGAAGAAGCACCGAAGATCAAGAGCGATCATCATGGAGAAGTTTTGGTTTCACTGACCCAACTTACGTTAGTAAGGACATCAGAAAGAAGGCTGCAGCTGCATGGGTGGAATAAGATGTATCAACATCGACACGTTATACGATTTATCGACGGGTGGACCCATGCCAGAGTTTAAATAACAATAAGGACCGGTGGGTTCTCATACGTATGAAACGCGTCATCGGTCCCGGAGTGTTGGCACGTGGTTGAGGTCTATGTCTGATTCTGTTCCTGGGGTATCTACTCAAGAATTACAGGGGTTCATTTTCACGAGCCAAATATTGAAGCTTATCTGGATACCAAAAAAAGTTAGGGTTGGTGGGGGGGGGGGTGTCAAGCTGTATGGAGCGAGGGAAGTGGCATGCGAGTACTTACTGCATGAGTGTAACAGTTAGCAGCGTGTTCGTAGCATGTTGGTTTGTAGCGACTGTTTGCCGGGGCTCTGTGGTTCATGAACCTGTCAAAATAAAAACAGGAAGCTAATTAAATATTGGCGTCCGCCGAGGTCACCGCGTTGCAGGAAGGCTGCCGGGCTTTAGCTGCAGAGAAAGATACTTTTCCTTTTTGTTTCAGAATCCGTTCGAATAAAGCCACAGAAAGCCCGCCACGTTCCCACGAGGAGAGTATTTATAGCTGGCCTGGGTCAGTGTTCTAATTTGGAACGTTAATAGTAATTTCTAGAACTTTCTGGGCTGGATCTCCCGTAAAGCGTACCGGACGTCTACGCAGTTATCGGCATCGAGAGGACGTGGCTACCCGCCAGGTGAAACCCATGGATGTGATCATTTATGATGCCAAGATCCCCCCCAGCCTGTCTTTATGGTTCGGAATCTCACACCACCTGGATACCACCTGGATACGCCCCAAAAACTGGCTGGATTTAAGCAGATGGAGTCTCAGATTTTAACAACCGATGCTTCTGAAACTAAAAAAAAAAAAAAACCCAGTTCAAATAAACCTCAAAAGCAGGAAAAAAAAATGTCGCTTTGTTCGGTTAACCGGTTCTAATTTTTTTCTCCCCGTTGCTAGGTATGTGAACGGTAAAAAGTGGTATCTGTGCATGAAAGTGCTCATAAAACCATACCCCCCCTCCCCCTCTTCTTTTTGGGTATAATACAATAACTATAATTTAACCCTATAGCCTCTGCATTTTATATATGACGGTACTGCGTTAGGTGGAGAGAACGCGCAGCGTTAAACAGACCGAGCGCTGCTTATTTTAAAAAGAGACAGCAGGTTTGGGAACGAGACGGATCGCGTAAACACCAAATCGTTTGCGGGTCGCCCCGGGTGGAAAATCCATGACGGCGCCGGGAGAATGCGCATGCCTTCCCTGGAAATAAGGCAGATAATGCGCCTCTTTTTCCTTATATGCCCAACGGCGAGGCTTGCAGGCTGGCTACCAACCAGCGACTGAGCCCGCAATAGTTACCCCCTCTCCGGGAATCCCGGGGTATACAGAACCAGGCTACAGGCTGGATAAGAGTGATGGGGGCGGCATATCCTCAAACACTGGATGTGGTACACCGCTGCGGAATATGATGGCGCTATATATATAAAATACATAATGATAGTAATTAAAGGAACGGTGATGTGTTTGATTTTTTTTGTTTGTTTTTTTATGACCAAAGAAAAAAAAAATGGTTTTTTTTTTTGTTATTTTACATATTTTACATTTTTTTTGAGTTTATTTTCGGCTCAGGGTGGGGAATGTTTCACGTTACAGTAAAGCGGCTCCCCGGAACAGGACTTTTACAACAGGAAGGGTTTGGTAATCATAAAAAAAAAAAAAAGCCGAAACGACAGAAATATGCAAATGCTCAGATTACAGCCGATGACTTCGTAGGGGAAAAAGCGTGATGAATGGATGTGGCTGTGCAGGAATGTACGCTAAACGGCTGTCGCCGCTCACTGGCCTATATGGGGAGGAAAAAAAAAAATCCGGCTTGAACCTGAGAGATCAATATAATAAAACATTTATTTAGGTGCCGGCGGTAAAAGACTGGGGATACGGCTGAGGCCGGTGGGAGTCTTAGTTAAATGGATTACCCGCTGCTTTACCCTGGTATAGAGACCAGTTAACTGAGATGTACTGAGAGGGTGGTAGACAGGTGGAACAGCCTCCCGGCAGAGGTGGTAGAGGGTAATACAGCGAGGGTACTAAACATGCATGGGATAGACATACGGCTCCTGAATCTAAGACGAGACCAACGACTGATTAAGGTTTGAGTCGTTACAGCAGGGAGTTACCCGACAGCCGTGGAGAGAGATCAGGAAAGTTTACAAAGGATTCTGGGTGGCCGATCCCCGGGGACGGGGCCGACAGGGCTTTGCCGACGCTCCTCTTTAAACTGGATGAGCAACAGTGGGGAAAAATATTTGTAAATTTTGTACTGAAAATGTTTACATTTCTGCGCAAAACAACATCAGAAAGTTTACTGAAAAGACTCGTCGGCGTAAACAGGATTGTTACATTGTTTCCAGCGCCGCCGCATTCATCAGCGTGTTTGTGTGATACTTGTGCCGGCTGCAGGATGTCCCTTTTTTTTTTTTTTTGTCTTGAAATTATTTTGGGGACTAATTAAAAACACACAATCTGCCGGCAGATCGGCCCCATCCGGCCCCCGTCTAGTCGCCCGTTTCTCCTGCTGTAAAGACTCAAACCTCAATCAGTCGCTGGTCTCGTCTTAGATTCAGGAGCCGTATGTCTATCCCATGCATGTTTAATACCCTTGCTGTATTACCCTCTACCCCTTCTGCTGGGAGGCTGTTCCACTCATCTACCACCCTAAATGACCACATAAGACAGCATTCTTGGGTCCCAGTATATAATGCTTCTCCTGGCTGTGGGATTATTTTAGGGTCTGCCAATATTCTGCAACCCTCTAAAGTCTGCCCGATTCTCCAGCTTCAGGGATCAGGAAATCCTGGCACGGATCCGCTCTCCGAAGGCCCCCCCAGAGCCCCGTATACTGCTTTTAATGGTGCCAGTCGCAGAAGAGATGCAGATTATTGCTTATTTGCCAAAAAATTATTAACCAGAATTACACAGAGCACCAGTGCAGCAAATTTAACCCCTCGAGTCCTGAAGGGGGAGCACCCCTGGGCAGCCATGCATTCCGTGGCCCTCCTGCTCCTCAAAGGGTTAAAGGGATAGCAACCTCCGTATTTTTTTCTTTAGTGTCAGACCGCTCATTCATTTACTTCCCACTACAGGTGAAGTAGATGAATGCCGAGTTTCTACACACGATCCCAGAGTATTTTTACCGTTCAGGAGGCCAGCGTACAGCCGATGTCTCTGTCATACAGCATAGCGCAGCGCAATATGCAAACTAACAGCAATCAATTCATTTGCATATGGAGCTACATGATGATGTCATCAGCGAGGAGGACTGCAATGATAATGAATGTTTGCATAATATGCAAACATTACATTCGAAACAATGAAGACTTACAAACGTAGTAAAAAAAGGGAATAATCGGAAGAACAAAATTGGTATTTTTTACCCCCAAATCAAATTTCCAACCCCTCCCTCTGGTTGCCGATCAAAACGAAGCAGAAGGAGAATAAAATGATATTAAACAATATCACAATGTTACAATGTTACCCAAAAGGACTGGAATAAAAAAAATATTTTGCCTTCAGAGAATAAAACGCAATATTTTTTTTCCCCTGAATTGCGAAAAGCGGGGGAGAGAAGCGATGTGAGGTTTGAGCGATGATCCAACTGTGCCAAAGGTGACTTGAGGTTGGTCAGGTCCCCGGAGATGTCTGCGAACGCGGCCCCAGACGCATGCCACGGCTTATCTCATCCGCTTTCTGGAATCGCATGTAGGAGTGAGCAAGCCTGCGCGCCGGACCGTATGGGGACAGGCTCCGCGGCACGGCCAATCAGCGGCAAGGTCTCTATGCCATGCACGCGCTTAAAGGGTTAACGCCATCAGAATCATTATCGAAAGTACATCCGACTGGCTGCGTGTTATCGAACCCAAAATAGCGTCTACGGAATGTGCTTACAAACGTGCAGATGGAGTTACACGCTTTCTGTGCGTCCATGGCACATGCACACGTAACTATGGGGACATAGCCATGTACGGAGACGGTGGTAGATATGTGGAGCAGCCTCCCAGCAGAAGTGGTAGAGGTTAATCCAGTGAGGGGATTTAAACATGCATGATTAAGCTTTGAGGTCCTTCCGCTGGTAGACAACCCAGAAGAACGGCCAGGCCATAAGGCTCTCACGGGCAGTGGAATTCAGAGCGTGGACACCGGGCCACCAAACATCTCCCAAACCAAAGCGTCCTCCTCTGCCTGAACCTAATACGCGAAGACAGGCCGAGCCTTAGAAACCACTAGATTATTTTGGGAAGCTGAAATATCTCACATGTTTCATAAGAGCTTCGGGACACAAGAGAGTTACTGAACCGAAAAAGAATTCTGTAGAAACTACATTCCAACCTCCCGTCAAGAAAGAAGTAATGAAGAAGAACATCTCTTTTCTCAATCATATCACATAACAAGCAAAGCCCACCCCGATCTACCAAAATGTATCTTTCCCAACAAAATACGAAAGAACGTGTCCGCCGGCTGGCATCATATCTGTGGACTGACTGGAAACGTCCACTGGATGAGCGTCAAAGGCCATCTCCTTCAACCGTATCCACAAAAGCCACCGCGTTACCTCAGAATTCTAAAGACGTCTCAAAAATAACCTCAGAACCTTCTTCTAGAGACGTTTACTGTCTTGTTAAGAAGTTTGGTCCTCGATTGCGATCGGGAACTTTGGATTATACTTTCGGAGAAAGAATTAACGTTCTAAAGTCACGTTCTTCAAGTTAATCAACACGTGAGAACCTTAGAGCAACCCGAGCATCATCAGCCGAGAATAAAGCCAGGGCGTTCTACTCTCTGGGGTTCTCGGAGAATGATACATTTTCTGAGGAAACCGTCTTAAGGAGGCCACAAGTTCCTCTGGGTTACATGAGATCTCAAACTCGGGGCGTGTTAAGATTAGGAATCCATAGGTGTCCAATAATTCCGAATTTGTTAGATCCCGTTGCCCAGCACTACGAAGCTAGGGGTGAGAGTGAATAAGAAGAGTGTGTGTGTGTGGGGGGGGGGTCCTTTCTCTGTATGAGAATAGATAGAATTTAGGGGTTCTTCCATGGAACCTTTAGAAGACTCCAGTTCATTAAGTGGTGTTGATCACCGCTCTGTTCTTACTGAAGAAATAGCAAATGGGATCATCTCACGGTGAAGGAACCAGAGGATGGAAGCACATTCTGTATCCTCCTCCAACACATTGTCTCCTCCGAGTACTGGAGGAAGAACGGAGGATCCAATTTCCCACCGAGGGATCTAGTAAGGAGGATCCATTCTGCTATGAATCCACTTGGGGGATGAAGCAGAAATGGGGGAAACCAGGGACGGCCCCACTATGCCAGTGATGGAGAAATTTATGACAATATTTACCTACACAGTAATTCATTAAATGGTGATGGGGTGTCCATTCCACCAATAATGAATGAGGGTTCATTCTTATAAGGGGGGCCATCAATATTGGGGATCCATTCAGGAAAACCCCTTCTCCCACTTGGGGATCCATTGATAAGTGAATTAATTCTTTCAATGAGTGATCTAGCAGGGGGGATCTGATCCGTCACTGTCATGCAGATCCAGAATCCTGGAGGATTCTGTAAGGCGATTCCATTATCTTGGTGATAAAATCATGTATGAGGAGACCTTTCTATCAGTCACTCGGCCAGGGAAGCGTTCTCAGAATAAAGGATCCATTCTCTCAGTGGGAGATCCATTCTCCCAATAAGGTAACCACTTTCCCAACTGGAAATCTATTCTCCCAACAAGGGACCCATTGTCTCTGTGATATATCCGTTCTCCCTGTAAGTAACGCATTCTTTCAACAGGAGATCCACTCACCCAATAAGGAATCCATTCTTTAAAAGAGAGATACATTCTCTCAGCATGAGATGGGATCCAATCTAATAATAAGGGATCTATTATTTCAATAAGAGACCCATTCTCTGAGCAGGGGATGGGATCCATTCTCAAATTAAGGGGGTGGGGGTCCCGTTCTCTCTAAAGGGGACCCATTCTAGCAGAGAGAGGATCCATCTCCCAGTGAGGGGATCCATTCTTCATATAATTGGATCCATTCATTCAGCTGCAGATTGATTCTCCCAGTAAGGGATCTATTCTCCCTGCGGGGTGCAGACAGGGGCACCGCCATCCTGCCCAATCAGATCCCGCCCCCTGCCCATCACTCACCGTTTGAAGTCCTTTGACACCATGGGTGCAGCCGGGGCCGGACTCTGAGTGCGAGGGAAGCGGAGCCCGCATCGGACACCGAGACGGCGGAGCCCCGAGCGCTCTGCTCTCTCACCGGGCAGCATGCCCGCCCCCTCCTCAGCCCACCGTACCGTCACCGCAACACCCCCCCGTGACGTCAGCAGCAAGCCCACCAACCACAGCGCGCACACGGCCGGCAGCCAGACTGACAGCCGGCATGCACCGCCCACCCACAATGCTAACCCCTTCGGTGCCAGAGGGCTGCTGTTTGGGATGGGCAGAGGTCTGATCACCAGACAATAGTCGCCGGAACACAGAGAGCACATGCGTTTAACATATCACGACACAGAGCACGTGTATTTAACATATCAGGACATATAGCACATGCATGTAACATATCAGGCCCTGCAGCACATGTATGCAACACATGTGTCATCACATACACCACATGCATGTGTCAGGTAATAGGACGCGAACAGCAGCCCAGCATGCGGCGTCATATAAAACACGCTAAAAAGACCCAGAAAACCGCTCGTTTCTAGCATGTTGCAGAATACTGTTTTCAGAAGCAAAACATTTGCGTGTAACATTCACATACATCTTCATTTATTTGGAAAACATTGATACATGCAATACTATGTATCTACATGTTTGTTACATACACATAGCATAAAAGGGTTGGTCTAATAAAAAAGGTATTACCACCAGCCCAAAAACTAATTTTTTTATGTCACTGGCCTAACCCAGCCATTTAGTTGTCGGATCCGACTCTCTCCCGTGATCAGTGCGTGATTCAGGTAACAGGTGGAAGATGGGTTAAAAGTACGCCGCGCTGTCACTGTCATAGATAATACATACAGAGTCCAAACGCCGGGGTCAGCCGAGGCAAAGCTGGGGGGTAGCAGGCAGGTGATCAGTCTGGTGGCATGTAGCAGGGATCTGATTGGAGGGGGATACTGTGTGGGTGCATAGAACCCCTTGGCAGATCGGCCCCATCTGGCCCCCGTCTAGTCGCCCGTTTCTCCTGCTGTAAAGACTCAAACCTTCAAACCTTGGTCTCGTCTTAGATTCAGGAGCCGTATGAAAGAAAGAGAGGCAACAGGAGAGAAAAGGAGGCATAGAGGACCAAAGAGGGACATCTGGAGGAAAGAGGGGGATAGGGAAAGAAAGAGAGGCATAGGGGAGGAAAGAGGGGCATAGGGGAAGAAAGAGGGGCATAGGGGAGGGAAGAGGGATGTATGGGAAGAAAGAGGGGCATCAGGGGAGGATAAGAGAGGCACATGGTTTTGGGGACCAGAGAGGGGATGGCCAAATTAAAGATGCAGTTCCACTGAAGTAAATAAAACGCAGAAGATCTGTGATAATTTTTTTTTTAATAGTTATAAATGTTATAATGTTCTAAAAAATGCAAAATCCAGCAGAGGAGGCGGAACGGAGCCCGGGTCATACTGGGACGTCGATCAGAACTCATGTGTCAGCAGAGAAGGGGCATCGGCAGTAAGCGAGGGGGTTAACCGCCAGCTCGCGGTGATCTGCCACCGTAACATACTGCATTCATCACGAGGACAAAGGCCATTGTCCCTGCTCAGCGAGCCTCTAACTGAAACTGATGTCCCAGCGGTCTGTCTCTTCCTGCGTTTTAGCAGAATATTCACTCTTTAGGAGGAGTGTGGATGCACGGGGTTAACGCTCCACATTCTCTCTGGTCTCTCTCTGGTTAGGTTAGGTGCAATAGTCACGTATGATCGGTGGCTGCAGCCTATAGGAAAGCATGTAACATTTCTTATCACGCCAGCGGCCATCTGATGACATAATATGCCCGTGGCACAGATGAAGGGCCCATTGTGCAGATTTTGGACCCAAGGTACAGATTTAAGGCCTGTTTTATTTTTTTGGAGACCTCGAGGTCGTGCTCTTCTGACTATCGTGAGTCGTGAAGAAGGTAATACGGTGATTCCAAACTGTGGGAGCCTCAGTGGAGTCCCCAATCTTCGTCTTCTCGGGCATGCACTCCCCTAAAGGATATGCGTTCCCTTCCTTCCCACCCAGGCAGAAGCCTTGGGTGGGCCAGATCTTCTAGGATCTCCCCGAGAGGAGATCCACTGAAGTCTTCACGTCCTCCCATACATGAAGACTTTCTTAGGGGGAGTGGGGGCCGGAAGGCACACACCGCTCCCCCCACCGATCCTGGACTGAGCCTTTGGGGGGCTCCGCTTCACTGTGGCTTTAGGCGACCCAATGGAGCTTCACTCATCCGAAACCTGAATCAAACGATTGTATTCACCTTGGATCCCCTCATGATGCACCTTTTTTGTATACCCACTCTAACTCACACGATTATGCGAGCCGAGGCTGTTTACTTCCTAATAACCGAGAAAGAAATAACTTCCGGAAGTAACGGAAACGAGTCTCGTTTCCCAGGCGCTATTTATAGCGACGCTTCTACCCTAGAAAAGAAACAAAGCGGAACTTCGCTTCTCCTTCAGTGAAACGAAGGACCCTACTGACACCCAACGGGCTGAAAGCGTTAAGGATGTACCTGAAGTGATGGGCGCTCAACTTTTTCAAATGAACCAAGGGCCACAATGAGCAATTGTTTTGGGGCCCCAGGGTGTTAGGGGGCCCTGAGCCCACACCCTGCGGTTGATTTACTTGCTTAGTAGTTTCTGAGCTGCCCCTCTGCTGCCATAACCTGCCCGGCCTGTGAGCTGCGGGGTAATTCGAGGAGCCGTCAGACCGTAGCAGAGAGGAGCCGCAGATGCGGAGATTACCGGAAGGATTCCAGTCAGAGCGGCTCCTCCCTCCCAGCGGCCATCCGCACCCTGGCAGGAAGCGTGGGAGGGGTTTAGGGCACAGAGTGCTCTCTGATTGGCTGTTCAGCCTGTTTCCTCTTCTCTTGCTTCATTTCCTTTCCCTCCATTTTGTTTTTGCGCCGTGTGTTCAGTTGCAGGCTGCGGAGGAGTTTATACCCCGCGGGGGAGACACCGGCAGCCCCAGACAGCGAGAGAGGTGCAATGGCTGACAGCAACTCTAGGTCAGTTTAGAGGATTTAAAGTGTCTGCTTTTTCCACCTCAATGTTGTGTGGTATATGTATGTCTGTATGTGTGGTATACGTATGCATGTGTTGCATGGTATAAATACATACATACATATATATGTATGTTTGTATGTATGTGTGGTATATATATATGTATGTGTGGTATATATATATGTATGTGTGGTATGTTTGTATGTTTGTGTGGTATTTGTATGTATGTGTGGTATATGTATGTTTGTATGTGTAGTTTTTGTATGTATGTGTGGTATATGTATGTATGTTTGTATGTATGTGTGGTATATGTATGTATGTATGTTTGTATGTGTGGTATATATATGTATGTTTGTATGTATGTGTGGTATATGTATGTATGTTTGTATGTGTGGTATATATATATGTATGTGTGGTATATGTATGTTTGTGTGGTATTTGTATGTATGTGTGGTATATGTATGTTTGTGTGGTATTTGTATGTATGTGTGGTATATGTATGTTTGTATGTGTAGTTTTTGTATGTATGTGTGGTATATGTATGTATGTTTGTATGTATGTGTGGTATTTGTATGTATGTGTGGTATATGTATGTTTGTGTGGTATTTGTATGTATGTGTGGTATATGTATGTTTGTATGTGTAGTTTTTGTATGTATGTGTGGTATATGTATGTATGTTTGTATGTATGTGTGGTATTTGTATGTATGTGTGGTATATGTATGTTTGTGTGGTATTTGTATGTATGTGTGGTATATGTATGTTTGTATGTGTAGTTTTTGTATGTATGTGTGGTATATGTATGTATGTTTGTATGTGTGGTATATATATGTATGTGTGTGGTATATGTTTTAAATGAATTGTTTTATTGGAGTTGATGTGAAACAATAGCAATAACGCAAGAAAAGAGGGCCCCTTTTTTAAAGTTCTCCAAGGGCCCCAAACCAGTTAATCTGTCCTTTAACACAAGAAGTAAATGATATCACAGAAGTTAACCCTATAGCTTACAGTTATTGTGCGCCATTTCCTTCCACGTACCAGCTGACTATATTGTTCACTTTTTTAGTTGCTACTTTATTTAAAGAGTTAAATTGCTGCGCATGGTGAGCCGTTAATCCTCAGAAACAGGTTCCATAATATCCCGAAACCCAAGCCAAGGCTTTCATCTTCACATTAGTGACACCAGATGTTCCTGAGAGCTGCAATTAGGAGCTTTTCGCATTGTGGTTAATGTTTTATTTATCTCATAATCATTTTATGTGTTTGCGTGAGCTTCGGAGACGTCATTAGCATACAGGGAAAAGTGACTAATTTACACCCGGGCATGTGCGTGCTGACCCGTCATTTACTGCGATACATACCTTCTCTCTATCCACCCATCCATCTATCCATCTATCTATCTATCTGTCTGTCTATCTATCTATCTATCTATGATATCTGATGAGAGAATTTCTTAGGAAATGTATAAGTTGGCATTGAACGAGCAGTATACAGATCTTTGTTTACCCACAATGCACTTTTCTTCACCACATAGATAGCGCATGCTGCTTTCTGTGACAATGCCATGGGCTTGGTGGGTGCATCTCGCCCACTGGGCGTCCATATCTTTTATATATGTATATATATTAGATTTGTTCAAATTTAGTTAATTCGTACAAATGTCCAAAAAATGAGGCGAGGCGGCCAACGAAACAAACGAAAAGCCGAAAGCTCTGAATTTTCACTTGCATTTTGTAGCTGTCTCACTCACTCTCTCTTAGACCCTCTCTCAATGTCTCCCTACTGTCTCCTCCTTCCGTGTCCCTTTCTCCTTTCCCACAGCTCCGCTTCTTCTTTTGCCTCTTCTTCTTCCGCGTCTCCTCAGTATCAGCTCCGTTATGCGGGTTCTTCCGCAAAAGGGTGGAGTCTCCACGCACACCCTCTCCCTCGATTGGAGGAATAGAGGAGAGGCTCCACCCTTTTGCACCGTGGCTCCACCCTTTTGCGGGAGTACTTGGATAAACATTGCTGATACTGGGGAAAAAAGGAAGAAGAAGAGACGAGGAAAGGAGACAGAGACACCGAAGCAGTCAACAAAGAGGAGACTTGAATGAGAGTCTAAATGAGAGCGTGAGACAGCACGAGTGAGGGTGACAGACAACACATTTTGTTTATGAATGAAAAATGCCCTCCCCATATCGTCCGAACCAAAATAGAAGAAAACTAAATTTGTTGTCCTAACGAATGGACCAAAAATGAAATTCAACATTTGTTTGGTCCATTTGCACAAGTCTGATATAAACACTTGTGATAAATGCCTTAAGAGGGCTGATAAATGATTTGAAATGGATTACAGATCAGCCCCTCTCTCGGGTAGATTCTTAGCCATGGAGGCGGATACATTTCCCTTTCTAACCGCAAACGGTAAAAGGAAAAAAGCTTTTATCTGGGAAAGCTCTCTATGAAATATGGCCGATGCTCCCTCAAGAGAAAAGCCTAAAATGAAGCCACGGATTTCAAAAACCACAACGGAGGAAAGGATATCCAAGAGCGGGTTCAAATCGCGTGACCTCATAGATCTATGTCATATATCGTATCGCTATATCACTGGTATAAGTCAACCAACTTATGATGATCTACGGAATTGTTTCTGGACAGAAGAACATCTCCATTTTCTTTCTTATAGATCTTCTCCCAAACATCTCCTCTCTGAATACGTAATAAAGGAAGTTTATATGGGTTTGTGTATATGAATATATATATATATATAATTTGTGCATTTATTTTTATTATATTTTTATTGTTTTATATATCATATTCCACAGCGCTGTACAATAGAGATTAGTAATGACATATTTTCCTACCATAAACAGGAGGTCATTCATTTAAAAAGTACAAATATCTTGTACGGGAATCACTATGTAATAACGAAGCGGACTTTGGCCTTCAGCGCAACACTTTAACCTCGTCCATCTGTAATATTCCATTATCAGTCGTTTGTAGACGGATCATTTAAATCACCTTGTGCTAATCATTAGAAACAAAAAGGCCATTGAGGGCTGACTTGATCCTGCTACAAATCAGCAGTTGTTAAAGGGACAGTTTAATGTCCTCGGGCAGCCCGAGAAAAGAAAAAGAATGCGTGTTAAAGTACCTTATATGTACGTAAATATGCATTCTTCAAAATACGCAGCTCCCCTCTTCTGCGGTCCAACGAATCTCGCCACTGATTGGCTGCTTCATTTGCGGCAGGAAAGTGCTCCCATTGAGATCCATGTACGACGGAGGACACAGCGGGTTAAAACGGCTCAACATAACACCTGTAGACGGGACTGGAATGGTTGCAGGCGTTAATACGGGTATTCTTCCTGTTTTTGTAAAGTGGATTAAAGTTCACACGCTACGTGCCAAAATGAGATAAGCAAACTTATCCGCCTGCCTATCACACCAAACCTGGTGAAGACCTAGTACTCCATGCCAGAAGTCTATCCTGTCTGACACAACCGGCCAGCAGACGGATCCAAGAATCACACGTTCAAAGTAGATTTCATAATCCGCGTTCTATTGATATTCTTTTTGTTTCTTTCATTCTTTTGTGTTCTTAAGCGGCTGGGTTCTCTTAGAGTCCCTCCACCATGTTTCTCAGGTCCACCTTCTCGAAGGTTGAAGATAAATAAAGAATAACACGATGTTCCTTATTCTACCTCAAATTCAGGAGCAAAAAAAAGAGAATCTCAAAACAGTTCACTGCGCATGTCTTCTTCCTGTGCCGTTAAGTGTGATAATTGGTGGTCACTTTAATACAAACGCGTTTCGGTGGCGTTTTTCAAACTCTTTGTTTATCCTTTCTTTTTGAGTATATATACTCAAGATAATGCTTTACCAGAAAGTACATTACAAAGAGAATGAAAGGCGATAGCCTCTGTGCCACTGGAGCACATGCTGCACCCGCGCCAAAAAGTGCTCTGAAACGCTCCCAACCCGACTGCCAAGTCTACGGGCCGACACGCAATATTCAGGAGAACTTAAAGTGCCACATTTTCTTTAACATATTGTTATACTCAATCCTGTATGATCACAGACCTGTCAGTCGGCCCACGTACAACCCATTCTGTCTAATGATGCTTTCTCACTTCTGTAAAACATCACGTTATATATATATATATATATATATTCAGGAAAAAAAGCCCATTGGGTGGTCCATTGGTATAGTCCCTATTGGTTCGTAAGTCCAAAGAAAGCTGGCCTAAGACTCTCTAAAGATCATTTTATAGCCCATTTTACAGATCCTGTTGCTACCTATGGCAGCCAACTGGTTCTAATAACCATTAGAATGGCCAGGAGGTAAGGATATTGTGAATGAAGTCACCTGTATTCAAGCAGGGATTCCAGCTGTGATAAAGCAGGGAGAAAAGCACCAATCGGGACGCTCAGATATCATTAAATCAGAGTAGAATATGAAAGAGTCGGCTCGGGACTACGTTACTCTGCCCATTTGCCCTGAGATTGGGACAAGCTCTGACACCTCCCAGGTTATTCAGCAAGTGTCCCATTCATGTCTAGGAATGATATATTATGGGTGCGTCTATATGCCATCTTTGTATGGTTTCATTTTTGCACCGGTTACGTTGCAGTCATCGGAGTCTTTACTGATATAATACTGCTCTCTGTGAGCCACCGGGAGCTCATTTATCTTCCATAGTATTCTCTGATGTTGGCGACAGACAATAACAAAAGGGAATACAGACCCACTGGGGATGGCAGTGAAATTACTGTATACTAATTAGCACCCAGGCAACTAACAGGCTCATCAGTGCCCCGGGGCAGCCGTAACGCACTGTTACATACGTGACGAGGATTGCTGCCGGACTAGGAATCCTGAGCATTTTGCATAGCACGATTACAAAGATTGCCGTTACCTGTCTGAAAAGGACACAAAGCTTTCCGAACAGCTTGCACTTCTTTTGAATAAGCCAAAAATTTTATTTCTGTTGCATACGAGAAAGCAGTGAGTGCTTTAGGCGTTGCAGGCTGCTTTCTCTGGATGAGGAAGGCTTTTTTAAATCAATGTATCAGAGGTATTGTCAAATATGGTTTCCCTTTCCTAAAAAAATATAAAGAAATATATATATATATATATATATATATATATATATATATATTGTGTAAAGTGTTGGTGGTGTAAGACACGGAAAATGTTTGCAAAATCTCTTTTTGTTGTCGCTTTTTCGCGGATTGCAACTTTTGCTGAACTTAGTCAAAGTGATGTTGATTCTGTCAGATTTTGCTACTTTTAATTAAACAAATCTTTTCCCCTTTAATATGGACATTCTGTATCATCAGCAACATACTGTGGGGCACAAAAGCAATTTCATTGAATAGGTTAAATAAGTTGCAGACATGACTGTGTGGTAGGCGAAGATCGGTGGGAATCTGGCACATCTTGGTTGTAATCGAGGTGGTCTCAGCTAAGCGAAGTCCCCTTTTACTACCATTTTTATTGAGTTGCTACATGTTCTTCAGCTCGGTCTGTATTGATCTAGCATTCAAGGTCAAGGTTAGTTTCTCACGACTAACATCAGAAAAAATCCCGGCTGAACTCAGTAGGGCTCTTGATGTCCTGGAGGTTCACCGTGGTCATCTCATGAGTTGGGCCAAGCCACACTCACTTTGTCCCCTTGTAGATGGACCAAGTAATGACGCTTGGACAGCTGACCTTTGTTATCGAAGAAGCTGGATTTGCATTCCAAATGTCACTAGATACCAACATAGCTGGTGCCTCAACAAGACCTTCAAAGCATGCTTCTAATACATTCACCTGATTTCAGCACTGAGCTTTCTAGGGCAAATGTCCTTTTTTCTGTGTATAATATTTACATTTCACGGATCTCTTTGTTTCCTGCTTCGTCCTCCATGATGAATTATGTGTAGGTGCATTGTTGGTTTTGCATAAATAGAAATATGAATGCGTACATAGCATCGGTTCAAGTCGGGCAGGTTGTGTCATGACCCTCCAACTGAATACCAGCCTTCCAGGAACATAAGGGTCCTTTGTCTTGACACGGTATCTGGATTATATGAATATGAATTTGTTGTTATGGAAAGCAATAGATTGTTACTCATTCCTCCAGTATCAAATATATAGCTGATTAAATCATATTCCTTAATATTAAGTAAGCATTTTGTTACTGAGAGGGGTTAGATCCATGGAACTACCTTCCAATGGAAGTGGTAGAGGTTAATACAGTGAGGGGATTTAAATATGCATGGGATAGGCGTATGACTCCTCAGTTTTTAAGGTGTATTAATATGTAGCTTCCATGTAATGTTAGCATAGCGTGATGTGATATCACAGCTACGTTTACTTGTGATGTCATAGCCACATACAATCCCATTGAACCATGAATGAATGTTTCGAAGTATGTTAAACAATGTAACAAAAAAATATAGTACTGCCCCCACCACCACCACCACCTCCGATAAGTAAAATGCTTTGTGTATATCGTCGATATATCGCAACTCGAAATTTAAAAGGATTTTACCCAGAGCAAACTTACACTTTAGGAACAATTATTGGAAAGCATAATATTAATTGCTTACCTGGCATGAGCTTTGCTTGGTTAAGATTATCGCTAAAGAACTTTCTTTCAGATATGGTCTGATACATTGTATGTTTACTTAGCGAAAACCATTTATGATTTAACTCCACTCACCAGGGCCAAGGTCCACTTATTAGCAGACTGCTGCCTGCCCTGGAGTCATCAATAAAGATACACTCTGCCATTAAATGTTCTTTTATATACAATTTGTTTCAGGACAAAGTTATTATGGAATATAAACTCAAAGATATCCATTGGGTTATAGGAAGTCTATCTCTTGTTATTCAAAGCTGACATGTGCACATTAGCAATCAGAACTTGTGATCGATAAATCATCCTAGCCTGATGACCAGCACATATACATCGTTCACAATAATGTAGTAAATCTCATGTTAATTGCATTTAAAGTCCCGTGTAGCACCGTTTTAGATTAGATTGATTAGGTTGATGTAAAAATAAAAAAAATGGAACCCATGAAAATTAGTGACATCAAACTTGTACGGAGAATTTGACTGTAATAGAATTCGGCATCTGGAAGCAGCTCCTTACTCGATTTTCCAGCCTTCTCCAAAACAAGGGCCTATTAAGAAGTCAGATTAAGAACCTTAAAACCTAATTTTAAACCGGTCAGTTTCAACTAGGTCACTAAGTGCAAGGCAGCCTGCGGTTTCCGCATCGCGGCTGGTAATTATAACCCTGGCAGGGCATCGTGTTTTGTGTGTACCCTTCCATTATTAAGGTGAAACCAAGATGAATTCTTGGAGCAGGAGCCAAGAACTTAGCTTTTCCGATGCCAGAGGCTTGTACTTTAATTTACATCAGAATTTACATTCGGTTTAAAATTACAAAATCCTACTGGTTAATAAACTGGTTATTAGGAACATAGATCGTTAGCAACTTCAGAAATTGTGAGGCACTTGGTCCAGCCCTAGTAAAACTACAGCTGACATTTATTAACATTAATGACAAATCACATGATATCAAGGAACAGGCCCCTAATTTTTTGCGGAAAAATTAAATTTCCCCACTTGAGCCTTGCTGGGCATTACTCCAACAAACACTGGGCAGATCTGCTAAATCCCTCTCCGCTGATGAGGATGGATCTCCAGATCTTCTGTGCTTATTGCACAACGCTAGGTTTTACAATGTGGTTGCACTACTTTGAATTTTTTTTTTGTCTCTGGGATGAGTTGATGAACGCTGAGCCGCCAATGATGGTCTGTAACATAGTAACAGGCATGTTTCGTACCCAAGGGCATCGGTTTCTTTTAACCATGGTGTCCTAGACCATACCTTGGAACAGGGACAGGTCTGGCCTCTAGGTTTTGGAATATTATTGTAGCTCGCAACAGGACTTAATGGAGCAGTCGTCCCTGTTTCTGTATTATGAGAACAGAATAACAATTAAATGACTCAATTGCATGACTATGACATCACAGAGTAACCATCCAATAAGAGAGTATCTCCATTCAGCACAAACGCAGAACACCTACAGCCACAAGCATTAACTGAGCCTTTTCAACAATAAAACATACTTCCCCACCGCATTATTGTATGTTTAGCTTAGTCACACTCAGGGCTGACTTGTGAATATTATTGCATGACTTCCTAGCCAATCCCTGCTTTTGCACAGGTTTGCACAAGCATTTGCAAAACTGTTTCAATTGAGGAACAATGCTGGTTTTCTCAAGAAGGAGATATCACCCTCAGTCTGGTCTTTCCTCAAAGTGGTTGGTTTGTTTATTCCCCTGTTCTAGAGTTAAGCCAAAAAGTCTCATGTGATGTCACTGACGTCAGTTGGGTACTTGTCGGTGTCCTTGACAAGGCCTGTAAAAGCCCGTGTTACAAATTTGGGATTCAGTCATAAAGTTTGTTGTTCTAGATGAGCCCATGTTGGTTTGAGTAAGAGCCAAGCCCAATGTCCACCTCTGCCAGGAGGAGAGGAGCCCAATCTGGAGCAGATCCAGCTAAAACAGCCTCCTTCCATTCTGTCTTTGGGTCATCGCTTGTGTTCGGAAGGAGGCTCATTGACACTTTCAGTGCCCTTGGGGGCTTATTAAGTGTCAGGGCAAAATATATCTGAGCTTTAAAAGACATGCGTTCCATCGCACCTCGTTGTGGAAAGTAGGCGACAAAAGATATCACCCGGATATCATTTTTTTATACTGTAAATCACCCCAGGTGACCATTCCTGCGCGGTGTCAAATTGCTAAAAGCTAACGTTCTGCTGAATAATTTTTTTATTTAATTATTTATTGCACAATCTGCTTTTCTTTCTTTTTTTTTTACCCTTTGTCTAAATATATAAAAAAACAAATTCTTCCCACACCACACGCAGTGTTAATATACAAGCTTACTGTGTTCTGTTACCATGGCAACCCTGGATAAAAATCAGGAACGTCCTAATTTTCTTAAACCTTTAAATCGTTTTGTTGTTGTTAAAAAGGCACAAAGAAGTGGATTGACGAATACTAGTATTTTTGAAGGCCTTGTCGAATTTAATTGCTGATACGAGTTTTATTCTGTTCTTAAAATAAAAAGATGTTTTATGGTATCCATAGCAACTAAACAATTTCAACAATTCCAGTATTTGGATGGAAAAAAAACCCCTCAGTGATAATTGACTGGTGTAACGTATAGGTAGTTCAACTAATTGTTGATTAGAAAAACTCAATTGAGCTTCAAGTATGTATTGGCTACAAAATAGCAAAATATAATTTTGCTGCTTAAAGGGATATTACAAGTTTGTAGAACGCTGTAGAACGCAAGTAAAATTCTATCTCTGAACGGTTTGGAAAGGGTTAACATAAAGTCACTGATGTACTGCTATTTGAAAGCATGGCAACTTTAAGTAGATTGTTAATTGCATCATCCGGCAAATAAAAACCCAAAACATTGCTAATGCAGCTTTAGAAATCTAATTTATATCCTATGATTCAGAACATCTTATGAAATCCTCCCATTTGCAGAGAGAAGGCAGATGTTCATCCTGCCCACAGAGAATTTCAGACTCAAACACATGTACAGACTTGGAGAGGAAAGAAAAATACAGAATAACTGAAATGCTGTCATAAGTCAAACTAATACTGTGTACAGGAAGGTCGGAATTACACAAGGATCAGGGTAGGGTATGAGGTTAAAAATCTGGTCTGGAAAAAGCCAAGACGAGATTATGTACGATCATGTTTTCAATTTGATGTAAATGCCCTTCTTCTTAAAAACCACACTCGTGTTATCGGTTTCACAATTCCGTTTTATTATTTGTTCTAATCCCGACACGATCTGAATTTGTATGGGGTTTAGACGTGAGACATGAGGTTCTTAAAGCTTTGGACACACATCAATAAGTATATCCGTATAGCCAACCTAGAGTCTTAACGACTCTTCTTCAGAACAATGGTTGAAACTTAGAGGTTCTTGGAGGAATCCTAGTGTCAAGTAGGGAGCAATTTGTCAGGTATGCTGCACTTTTTGGAGGAAATTTAATGGAGGGACACCTTTTCAGCCCATCGATTTTCTGTTTTGCCCCAGATGACCCAGTGGCCACATCAAAACCTCCCAGTCCAACTGGATTTATTTGGGTCTACAAAGGAGCCACATATAGGAATCCAGTTGTGTTTCTGAGGGTCTATGACCAGATTTCAGAAGGAAAGTGATCATGGTGTAAGGGTAGGTGCTGTATGTGGACCAAAACAAAATCAGGTTTCCAGACTCCAATTTTTGCTGGGATGCCATTTGACGAGAGGCAGCTGTTTAGTTATTTAAATACTAAGGCCTTTAGGGGTAGGGAGTATAACAAGCCCTATCTTTTAAACCTAAAGCCATCCCATTGTACACTCTAACATAATTTGTCATCATAAAGGAGAAGAAGGAACACCTAATATTTGACTTAATACTCAAATACAAGACCTTGCATCACCGTGCTGCTCAAATTAAACTTTATGTTTACTTACTTGGCAAATGTGGACTTCTGTGTCCCAAATCGGGGCATTCTGCGGGTCGCAGACGCCCAACTCCAAAACCCTACGCTTTTAGAAGTCAAACCACTGTGATTTTCTTCTCCAATAAATCGGTGGTGGTATTCCCGTAGGCCTTCCCCCAGGCAGCGCTCTGCTGCATCACCACCAAGCGAATAGGCGACCTTTTATCAGGCAGGGTGTCCGGGGCATACTCCTTGCTGGGATCTTTCCCCCTGCAATCATAAAGTATGCAGGAGACAAGGAATACCAAGAGTAAGATAACATAACTGGCCACCAGTATAATCAAGTTCAAAGTTACTGGATCAATTTCCAAATAAAATTCCATCTTGTCCCATATTCTTATGGTGCAAACGAGGATGCTTCGGTCTGTATTGTGACGAGCTGGTGGCAGATAGCAGAGCCTGGGTTCTAATAGCCGTACCGGCTTTGGTGGTAAAAATACTTTCTAATCCGCTGCACTCATTTCTGGACTGCATGATTAAAGCTCCTCTGGATAATAACTTAATCTCCTTCTTTGAAAAACCTACATAGGAGATGCATTTCAGTGATTGAAGGGAAAGCATAGTTATATCCCGAGACGATTAGAAATCTGGATTGCCAACGCATTCTTTTTTTTTTCCCTGGAATTTATATTTATTATATATTTGTTAACCACCCCACACAAATTCCTGGTCTTCTACCTCATTGTCCACATGGTGTATAGGATCATTAACATAATTTTTTTATACAGCGCCAGTGCATTCTGCAGCGCTCTTCAATGGGATGCTCAAGGCTCTAACAATTCAACAGAACGTAAACATGTAAACTGCATGTATACCTATAAAAAACTATTTTCCATTTTATAAATGGCCCGGCGTGAATAGAATTCTGATGATTTGCAACATATCTTGCGTTTTGTGTTGTAAGGATTTTTACTCTTTATAAATACCTCCAACGGGTCAGTCGGGGGCCTTCAGGCAACAATATTAAGCTTTTATTTTGTTACTGTATCTTGTTTGTATTACATATCTTTATGTTGGCTTCAGTAGTTAATCTCTGTGTACATAAATCTTGTAAAATTGGAAGCCTGATACACCCGCAATCACCGAAGCCAATTTTCATTATGATTGTCTCACTCCGCCCAGTGGCCGGTCCCGGCATTGCAGCAGTGTCTATTGTTTCGTTATCTCCTCTGTTGTTGTAAGAGATTAGTTGCAGGTATGTTATAGAAAAGCACGCAAATTATTATCTATGGGATGAATTTTTTCGATAACAAAAACATACATTTTCATTAGACTTGGGCACCAGGTGGCTCTTCGTGTTTGTCTTCGTGCTCGTCTTCGGGGAAAAAAAAATCTTTGTATTCCGTGAATATTCGCCTGTTCCTGTCTTCTCTTCGGGCCAATATTCGTGGACATTCTTCGTGTTCGGTTTTTCTTCGTTTTTTCCGGTTAAGGGGTTAATACGGGGTTAACGCGTACCGCAGCAGCTCTGGCGCCAGGAGTTTAAATGTCTGTATGAGCAACTCTATTGGTCGTGAGCAGGGGGCTCATCTGCCAATGGTTGATGGCAGACGAGCCCCTGCTGGCGACCAATAGGGTCGCTCGTACAGACTGTTAAACTCCTGGTGCCGTAACTTGTCCGGCAGATCCCACTGGTCTCCCTGTTCTATCATTTATTAACTGATAGAACAGGGAGACCAGTTGGATCTGCCGGACAAGTTGCTTCGTTAGGAGTTAAGTCTGTACGAGCGACTCTGTTGGTCGCTCGTACAGACTTTTAAAACCCCAATGCTGCAACTTACCCGGCAGATCCCACTGGTCTCCCTGTTCTATCAGTTAATAAATGATAGAACAGGGAGACCAGCGGGATCTGCCGGACAAGTTGCTTCATTAGGGGTTAACTTTTTAAAGTCTGTACGAGTGACTCTGTTGGTCGCTCGTACAGACTTTTAAGCTCCTGGTGCACTTGTTGCACCTTAAGGGGTTAAGGGGCCATGCGAGTGAGCCTATTGGTCGCTTGCACGGCCCTTTAAACTGTGGATTTCCGCTCCCGTTATCTAATGCAGCATTGAAGGGGTTAACGGGAGCGGAAATCCATAGGTTCGCTGTCAGGGGTTACAAAGACCGTGCGAGTGAGCCTATTGGTCACCTGCAGGGTCTTCCTCTGGCATCAACCAATTGGTTGATGCCAGAGGAGGTCCCTGTAGGCGACCAATAGGCTCATTCGGACTGCCCTCTAACTCGTGACAGCGAACATGCGGATTTCCACTTCCGGGAACTGCCGCAATGCCGCGATGCCAAGGTAAGTTAGAAGGGGAAGGGACCGGGGAGAGTGGTAGACGAAGACGAAGACGATCACGAAGATCTTCGTGGCTTGTGTCTTCGTCTTCGCCTACGTTTTACTGCCGCTGTCTTCTCTTCGGCGTGTCTTCGGAACGAACACGAAAACGCACTCTTCGTGTTCATTTTCATGTTCGCCCGAAGACGAATGCACAAGTCTAATTTTCATCCAGATATGCTACTTATGTCTCAGCTCATATGAGGAAATCAACTTCAAGGATCAAATTAACAAGTAAACTTTGGACCTCATAAAAGATAAAATGTCATATTCAAAGTTCACATCTAATATAATTGGCCGATAATGTTGATAATGTGGCCTTCAAAAACCTTTTATAGTACAGTCAAATCGATTTAGGTGTCGGTCGCCCATGCATGCCAGATATGTTTACAATATGTTTAACAAAACCTGGAAAAACACACTAATACAGTAAGGGTATTAAACATGCATGGGATAGGCATATGGCTCCTGAATCTAAGACGAGACCAACAACTGATTAAAGATTGTATCTTTACAGCAGCGCCATTATTATCAATCATGTGATATTTGGATGACTTTACAGGCTCAAACACTACGCTGAGCTGATGCTTTATGGCAGTGCTAATAAAGTCTGTTCCATCATAGACTTCCATTAGTCTATGAGGACTGGATTATTAAGACCGAGCCATCCTATTGTTCCCCACAGGCAGTATGATAAGAAGTCGGGGTGTTTGTCTAGTAGATCGGGGATCAGATAACAAAATGAGAACTCATACAAATGGCTGATATGCAGCCGCCTAAAGACATTATATTACACAACAACTAAAATTGTTTTAGAAAACAAAACAGCACAATATGTACGAAAACTTATTTTTCATCTGATATCAGTAATAAAAAAAGTTCCTTAAGTGTGTTACAAATTATCTGTGCATGTTTTCTGTTCTTAGATATTATATTTAACCAACAGATGGCAGACTTTATTCATACACCAAAGGCATCTGCTAGAGTGCATAATATTAACATCTTTATCATATTCATACCAAACCCATACTTTTTATGGAACCAGCTGAATGACCAAGAGATCTTTAATGGATGTTGATGGTGTGCAATGGAAGTTCAATGGTTTGCCTCTGAATTTGGTAGGAACCTTTGCAAACTCAGTTGGGAACGCCGTCTAATCTGCCCCAATGTCCTTCAGCTTCCCTCTTACTACCCTTCTAAACCTGGATAACTATCTGGCTTAAGAAGTCAGGTGTAAACAAAATAGTAATTAATGGCACTAAACGCATATGTCAAGTCATATCCTCCTTAATCTGATGAACGTTGGACACTACCTGTCCGTGCCTTCCTACTAGGTTCCCTTCTTGACCACAGGAGATCCAGTCTCGGTTATTGTTAAGTTCTTGCTCAATACAAATTCCTGTAAGTTGTGACAACTTCTAGTTTTCAGATGTGCTAATTGCACGTCTCATAGATTTTTAAGCCCATGTAACCACGTCAGGGCATTTCTAAACAGAATTCGTCGGTACAAGCTTTGCTGTTCCATCTGATTAATTTTTGGAACGTTGTGTTTTCTGATGATAAAATGTTAATGAACGAAAGATGAACTTGATAAGACCGCAACTTTTTTTTAGAAACGTTTGTGAACTTGAAGACAAAACGTGATGGAATAAACTATAAAACACTTTATAAATATACATATAATATCACCAAACACCCGATGAGTTGAGGCAGGCAGATGTTCCGTGAGAGGGTTCTATCACACATGGTCAAGGCAGATAAAGTTCAGAGAGCAGATGCACCGGGAACATCTTAATACCATACACAGATGTTTGAGATTGTCTAGATAGGATGTGAGGCATGACTCCAAACACTTTTGTGAATACAGCTGGACTTTGATACAGTTACAAAAGATTTGTCAATCTCATCATCAGTGATGTCCTTTACTTCTTAATGTTGTATCCCCTTAACTTACCTACAGAGTCTTTAGTTGACATCAGTTTTGTACTCTGATGTCTCTGAACCAAATACAAAAACCTAGGCCGTTGTCAGAAAAAAACAAACCTGAATGTTCAGCCAAAATTACAAAAATTAAAAATATACAAATCCTGCTGTTTTTCTTTGAGCAGTTCTTTTTTCTATAAATACAATTTCATTGAATTATCTTTAAAAAATAGCAATAACAATAATAAAATTATTAATAATAAAATTCACCTTTAGAGCTCCCATCTAGCTCTCTATCATCTGTAAAAGAGAGGACAGGGAGCTGTAACTGTCAGAGCCTACAGCACCCTCTGCTGGCCACAATTGGTTTCACAATTCTATCTATCTATCTATCTATCTATCTATCTATCTATCTATCTATCTATCTATCATCTATCTATCAATCTATCTATCTATCTATCTATCTATCTATCTGTCTATCAATCTATTTATCTATCTATCTATCTATCTATCTATCTATCTATCTATCTATCTATCTATCTGTCTGTCTATCTATCTATCTATCTATCTATCTATCTATCTGTCTGTCTGTCTGTCTATCAATCTATCTATCTATCTATCTGTCTGTCTATCTATCTATCTATCTATCTATCTATCTATCTATCTATCTATCTGTCTGTCTATCATCTATCTATCAATCTATCTATCTATCTATCTATCTATCTATCTATCTGTCTATCAATCTATTTATCTATCTATCTATCTATCTATCTATCTATCTATCTATCTATCTATCTATCTGTCTGTCTATCTATCTATCTATCTATCTATCTATCTATCTATCTATCTATCTATCTATCTGTCTGTCTGTCTATCAATCTATCTATCTATCTATCTATCTATCTATCTATCTATCTATCTATCTATCTATCTATCTATCTATCTATCTATCTATCTATCACATTTGTATGTGTCTATATACAGCTCTATGATTTCTAAAGAATGCATTTACAACCCAGCCGCTCCATGGGAAAAAGGTGTACGAGCATAATATTCAGGGTTATCCTTTTGAAATTATGGGGAAACAGCTTCTTGATCCAAGGAGAGATCTGACTGCCATTCTGGGGTCAAGAAGGAATTTTTTCCCCTGGTTTGTGCAAAATTGGAAAGAGCCACAACTGAGTTTTTTTCCCCCTTCTTTTGGATCAACAGCAAGAAATGAACAGATATGGGAAAGGCTGAACTGGATGGACGCAGGTCTTTTTTCAGCCTATCTAGCATTGTAACTATGTAACTATAACTGGGGGTGCCCCATCTTTCACATTTTTTTTCAATTTATGAGGGTTCTTTAGTTGTATTATACAAAAAACATCCAATTATTAAACTGCAACTGTCTTGGAGCGATATACATTTGGAAACAGCGAGAATTCATTACAGATGTCAGAGGTAAACATATTTAACCAGCACAGTTTCACTTGAAAAAGAAACTGCCTTCTAAAAGACATATGTTTTCAGTTTTTCTGTTTAAAAAAAAAAAAAAAAGGCAACATAAGGGTCTTGAAAAAATACAACCCCCAAGGAGAAAAAGTCAGAAACAAGAAAACTAGGCTACTGCAAATAAGGTTAAAAAAATCAGTTTATGTAAATGTTTTGTCTTTTTAATTTTACTTAATGAAAAGCTCTTTGTATCTGTAAACATTTTTCTCCCCATTTTTTTTTTGCTATAAAATATATTTATGATATTATATAATATATATATATATATATATATATATATATATATATATAATTCCTCTGTTTCTAAAAGCAAAGGAATGATTTCAGTTGTTTCTTGTGAGATAAGCCATCACGTTTTTACGCAATCATATAGATTGTAGAAATGTTAAAACGTTACGTGTTTTCTATATTATTATATTTGATGACAATGTTCATACTTTTTTGCGTATGTCCCACGGCGCGTATTTCTTCCTTACCCTTGACGTAATGAATTCACCACATTCTAATGCCACTAATATTATAACGTGTCTCTATCTGACAAAAAGTGTTATTTTTCACAAACAAATCTTTGTTTCGACCCAAAGTTCCATTTGGTTTTTATTGACCACCTAACTTATGTTATTCCGCATTCCCTATATTTTAAGAGTTTTTATTAATTTGATCAAACTCTCTTTAGGTTTTGACCTATTAAACTTCTTTCATCAATTAATCTGTTTTCACGAGGACGTTCTATCCGCCGTGAACATGTTTCTAAGATTCCACGCAATCCTCAAGTGTCACCTTAAAGACATTTTCGAAAAAATTGTGTAAGTTGAAAAGGTCTCTGTAAAACTGCCTAAATTTGTGTGTTTGTTGGCAGAAGTACCCCTTATTCTGTCGATGTATAATTGGTTTTGGCTAACCCTCTGTGCCCTAGATAAAAATGAGCCACTTTTATTGTTACGTCCAGAGCAGAGCAGAGCAGAGTAGGCCAGGAGCATCATATCGGACATTTTAAATAAATAGGGTCAATCTACCATAGTTTGGGATGATGTGAGATTTCTAAATTCATACCCATTATTGGGTCCAGTTTTTGGGTAGTATATTGTCTGTAGCCACATTTTCTTCACCTTGCTGCTGACGCCAGATATAGTTTAAATACTCAGTTTTCATACCAATAATTTACACAATAAAAATCCAGTGGATCATGTTTAGTAAACTTATCCCAATTGAAGCCTTCCGAGTTGCCCTAAAGGTCTGAGGCACAGCCTTGAGTTACGTAGTTCAGCCTTCTAGCTGACGGTAACTACGGATTAGATTTCACTGGGTCACCGACAAGTTACGAGAAGGTCGGATCATTGCTGTTTTGTGTCATTGCTTTAAGAACGATTTTCGCTATCGTTTTAGGTTAAACGCAGATTGCTCGTAGGGTTAAAATGTGAAATCCTTTTTAAAATGCTCTAACAAATGGTCCACAGCTGGAAGAGAGGCTGATCCGGTTATAAATATTCGAGAGGAAATTTGTGGTTTCAGAATCATTAATACGTGACTTAGCCTGGAAATTTTCATTGCCCAGACTTGGTTATTTTTCTGTCATTATTAAGGCTTATATACAATAAGGTATAATTTAATATTAAGATACAATGATCAAAACATAAAGCCATAGTTCCATGTATCATTTATATATATATATATATATATAACTGAAACAGTCGAGCTTCAAATTATACATAAAAGGGAAGAAAATTAAATCATGAACCATTTGTATTTAATATATATTCATATACATATATATATATATAATATATATTATATATAATATATATATATATTATATATATATAATATATACAATAAATATATATAATTATATATATTTTATATATTCATATTTTAAAATGCTAAATATTTTTTGGCAGTGAAAGAAAAAAATATATATATATATTTTCTATTTTATTAACCCAATGTATTTATTGAACATTGTTTTTTGGTTTTTTTTGAAGACTTATGGCGATATGAAAATACATTTCTATTAAACGTAGAATAATATTTTTTTCAGTGTCCAGGGGTGGATTACCAGATGAATGGGTTAAATAAAACAAATATGTTTTATAAAAAAAAAACAAAAAAACCCAAAAAACAGCCTTTTCCTCCAGGCACGAGCCAACGTGCAGACTCTGACATCAGCGGTAAAACCTGCGTTGTACTAATTCTCAGGGAATAATAAGTATTGCAATCTTGAAGAAATAGGAAAACCCTTTTCCTGCTGATGTGACGTCCATCTGTCAATTCCCTATTGTTATATTCACACCCTTTAAAGCTATTAATGTTTAGTTCGCTTATTCTTCTGTTCTTGCGCTAGGTGGGGTGTCTCCTATTTTATCTGAGCAGATGATCTGCTTTCCCACCAAAATCGTGGTGCCAGCGTGTCCCATAACCCATGGGTGGGGGGGCACAAGAGAAATTTAAAGAGTAAACAAACAGAATTTCGCCGGAGGATATTTACAATTGTTGACCAAACTTCCAATTTCCCTTGCAGCTCCGAAACAATGTTGTTTGGAATGTACTGTTGCTGTTGCTGTTTAAAAAAAAAAAATAAATAAATAAAAAAAGAGTTCGTTAAACGTTAAAAAAAACACAATACAAAATAAACTGTGTTTCTTAAAGACGGCTATGTTTATGTTTCGAGGGGTATCATTGTCTAGGGAAAATGCCAAGCATTTCTGCTTTAAACATTCCAGCCAGCCATCTAAGGATACGTGATATCGCATTGTAGGAACTGGCAGAAAACAATGGTTCGGTAATAAATCGCTATTGAAATGTGTAGCGGCCGTCTCACCCTTTGTTCTGTTTAAGCTGTGTAATTAGTAAAAAATCAGGATTACACGTTTCTGTTTTCCCAGGGGACTCGGGGTATTAGGCCAGGCCAACAATAGCCATTTTTTTTTACTTTTTT
Source organism: Sceloporus occidentalis (assembly GCA_023333645.1). Lineage (NCBI taxonomy): Eukaryota > Metazoa > Chordata > Lepidosauria > Squamata > Phrynosomatidae > Sceloporus > Sceloporus occidentalis. The sequence goes on along the minus strand of JALMGF010000126.1, from coordinate 2,892,595 downwards.
GATGAATTTATAATGTGTGTGTGAGACATTTTTAAAATCTTTAACAAAGTACGGCTACCCAACAGCTTTTCGGTAGCGCTTAATTAAAAAAAATCTAAAAAAAAGTCACTTATTTTATCACCAACATTCTGTGTTCTATGGATTTGAGATACGTAAGACGGTCCTTTATCTTCAACTTTTTGTCTTACTTTCTGCGCATGTTGGACCGGCCAGTGAACTTGCAGCATTTTAAGATATTTTGTATGCCAGATATTACTTTAGCTTTGATAACTTAGCTTTTTTGATAACCCATTGTATCTCATTTTTAATAGAACGCTCTAAATATATTATGGCAAAATCTTTCTTAGAAATGTAGGGATATATTTTGTTTTTGTGTGAAAATCTCAAGTATATTAAATTAAAAAAATATTTTTTATCTTCATTATCTTTATTTATTATATTATTCATTATATATATATATATATATATATATATATATATATATATATATATATATATATATAATTTAATTGTTTAAACAGACGTAGCCGATCATTCACTGGCTTAGTTCCTAGAAGAATTAGTTCTTAAGCAAGCATTTTTGTTTATAGCCGAGACCTCACGTTTAAGACATTGGGAATAGACGTCGTTTTTTAATGTGCACACAGCTCCAGAAAAACAATAAATCAAATGTGGGAGTTGGGTAAACAGCTTTTATAGGCTTGTAAAAAAATGTGAACCTTCCTCTAAGAATAATAATCTTGCATGAAAATAGAAAAAATCCACATAAAACACCGCGAGGGAGACTGTGCCGAGATACACACATTATACTATGTGGTGGATATATTGTATCTAATTTCATCTTGCATGACTTGGAAAGGTTGCTTAGATTTAGATACCATTGATTGGATGAAAAAAAAAGGTGGGGCGAGGTTCGACCAATAGGTTGTTACAAGGTAGGATATAGTGTCCACTAAGGAAAGAAGGAGCTTGGCGTGGTTAATACTGTCGATAAATCGCTAGAATCTTAATAATCAACTGGAAATGGCTTCAGCAAATTCTGAAACCAGGTTTGTCCTGAACCAACATGTATTCAGCGTTCTATACCGAGCTGCCGCCGTGTCTCATGGTTCCTTATATTTCAAATGAGCCAAAAATAATACGCTTTCAAAGAATCGAGGGACTCCAAACACTGAAGATCTTAGGGTGGCTTTTGGGTGGCTTTTGGGTGGCTTTTGAGTTATCAGAATCTGTGGTGACCTAGACCAGAAGGGATTCCTGTGATTTCCATGGCTTTGGGTTACTTGAGATTATCATATTTCCCTTTATTAAATGATGCATTCTAACTCTCCTTGGAAGAAGTTAATAACCAATCTAGAGATCAGGTAATTCCTTTATTCGGCATTTATTTAAGGACTGTGTATCCATTTGCAAACATCATCGTATGTCTCAAAGTTACATTAAAGCACATTTTGGGTGGCTGCCCCAGAAGTTTTAGAACTATGTCGACATTGTATGCGGTGCTTAGTTTCACTAAGTAGTCCAATGTTTATTCTTCACAGAGAACACTTAGTATGAAACTGCTGGTTGATATCAAGGGGAATTGTTTGTATCTTTTGCTTGGCAGAACCTCAAAGTCAGAGGAACATCGCTTCCAAGAAATATGTTAGTCGATGCAATCACATTAAAGATTGTTCTGAACAGAACAAAACTTTTGTACAGATGGAAACTTCAAAAGCCAGATGTGAAGAGCTTCAGGGTCTGGAAGTAAGCACTGCGTACAAAGGAAAGCTCTGACTCTTTATAATATCTATCCTTCTTGTAGACAGCATGGGGACGATCTGCCAGGAACTGTAGGTGAAGGACACCGCATTCTTGCTTCCATTTAATAATTGCTATACCTCCTCCAGCATGCATCGGACTTTAAAATGTAGCGGACATTAGGGACCAAACAAGCAACCTAAACTCACAAAATCACGTGTGTCGAGGAACCTTGTGTCTTTGGAGAGCTCCTTTAGAGAGCAGTAGCGGTAGCAAAGACTGTAGCTCAAATCAGTGCCCCTGCTGGTTGTGGGAGGCCAGGTTTCTCTTCTACAAGCCCATTTTTGTTTTGCCATAATGCTGGGGCAATTGTCTATGTATCACCATCGAGGGCCGCTCTGTAGAGGTCAAAGCTTCCCTGGACAGGGAGCAATGTCTGCAACCCTCAATTCTGTTGAATATAAGACTGAGAGATGCGCTCCTGTTCATGATAGTATGCCACTAAAGCCCCCTAAATGTGTGCAATGTGGGCAGTTTCAGGGCCTTTGAGAACATCACTCCGGTTTCCTTTCTTGCCACCAAGTTGGGCCACAGTTTTCCAAAAACTTCTCAAAAGACATAACTCACGTACTTTTAAGATTATTATTAATATTATTCCCTAAAAAAAAGCAGACTGTTTTCAGCTCCTATTATGAATTCTCTCCTTCTGGTGGTGTCTAGAACGTCTTCTCTCTAGAGAGGAGTGCGAAATACTTTTTTTTTGAAAATATATACAAATGTCAGCTGGAGAATACAGAAGAAGCTTTGTGATAAATAGGAGGCTTCATGCAGAGAGACTCATTCTCTAGGACCTTTATTACATTGAAATAAATAATAATTAAGGATTAAATAATAATGAAATAATATTTTAGAAAGTAGAATTATTCATCCACTTAATTCATTGACTTATAAAGATGGATATTTCAGTAATTTTAACTTTAATCCATAAACAAAAGTAACACGCATTGGCCATTTAATGTATTTGTAAAAATGACAGCCAGATAGATAAAAAAAAAATAACATTTTTTTAAACAAAATCCTGTTCTCTTAAGAAACTGCTATTATTTCTCATGGCATAATGACCCCATGCAGCTGAATACGACACACCTTATTGTTTCCAGAAAAACAATCCTGATCCCATAAAATCTCACCCGAAAACAAAAAATATATGCACATTACGTTACAAATGCGTTGTTTTTTTGCCGAGATTATGAGGCGCAGTTTGGGAAAAGGACATTTTTCTCAGAGCCTCCTCTCTGTTTAATTTGTCTTTTAAAAAGCTCTGGAGAAAAACCAGTGTGATTCACAGCAATCTCTTAAAACATGGGTTCTTTCACGTGAAAATAAATAGCTTTTGGCTCCATTAACCTTGTTGGGACACAACTATTTGTTAAGAGAAAATATTCCTTTTTTATTATTTAACCAGTGAGCTGCAGATCATGTTACAGAACCTTAAACATGTCCTTCAAACATTTCTAGGAGGACCCTCGACCAAGTTACTGTCAACCGTACTCCTTCATCTTATGGCGCAAGTAATCTTCAAACTTGTCACTATCAACTTTACATTTTTTAGAAGTTTTCATGAAACACAAAAATAAAAAATGTGCTTTTATGTGCTGTAAAACAATCCCTGTAAAAGCCGTTCCCAAAGCAGACATCATTGTGGTGTAACTGGGGAATGAATGGGTAATGCCTTACAGCTAATACAATGTGATATAAAGTAACTGAACACCTTTGTTGCACTGCTGGATTTCTAGAACCCTCCAATGAGACGTGTCACCAAACCCTGCATATAAAAAGAAGACGTACCCATACCAGGAGTTCCATTCCCTCACAACCTGTGTTAAGGTTATTGAGGGGGAGCCCAACCCTATGTACGGCTGAGCACAGAATTCGATGGTGGTTCCTGACAATGAAGAGTTGTAGGAGTAGAGTCACCATATCAATTTTCTTTATCAGGCCACTGGTCTTCTTCTGGATAAAGGCCTGGAAATGTCTCTGTAGCTTTCCACCTGGTTCCGTAATGTTATCGTCTTATAGATGACATTTCACTAGTTACCACGAGAGGAAACGACTGAGGATCCCAATGCTGCACAATGTGTTCACATAAGGAGATAAGGAGACTTGCCAAGTTCCATTTTCTTTTCCAAAATAGCCATATTGGCCACAATGGTTTGAAAACCACTGTTGTGGTTCAAAAATGTTTTTTTTTCATGGCTGAATTTAATTTTTACGCACCGGCCAACTACAACACTTAGCTCCTGTGGCCTACTACCTGCAGCAGCTCAATGTTACGGTCCATACAAGAGTTCTTCTTTTGGATTGGGTGGAAGAAAAGACCACATTATTCCATGTATTTTGAAGGGAAGGAAGAGGAGTGATGATTACCTCACAAGTTTGTTCCGAATGAAATTTTTCTAGGTTATACTTGGCAGGCTCTGTGTTATTTTGTAGCAGCTGAATAATATTTGGAAAGTGTACTTTAGGAAACAGCGGCGTACAAATGTTTTGAAGGCCTGCAACATGGTCTGATTCTGTTCATGGTTCTGATAAACCCCGTGGGTATTACCGTTTACAAGACCATGGGGTAGTTTAAGTAATTCTCTGGATATTAAACCAATAGATTGTAATAAAATGGAATTTGCCTCAATACTTTCAGTTGGTCCTTCAGCCAAAATAAATAAAGACAATGATCTTTCCAATTTAGAATAAATTCACTTCACCAACAAAAAATAAACTGCTAAAAAAATACATAAATCATTATTATAATTGATGGGTGTTCTGCAATTGGATTTTTGGTGTTTTGGGAACTCATTCATAACCGAAAGAAGAACTTACAGCTCGTTTCGATGAATGTAAGAATTGTTAGAAGGGCATTAGAACACATTTGGCTTTTATGTATCCAGCCTGGTGCTTCGACGTATCCCAACTGCTGGATTGAAGCTCTGAAGATCAGATTGGTAGCACACAAAGTTCGGATTCATCTAAAACTAGAGCGGAAAAGAAGGTTTGTCCAGGGGCTCTCTGTTCCACAGTCCTTAAATCAGTTCCCGATACTTGTGCTTTGATGTCATACAACCTCATTGTCCAATTTCTTCTACAATGTAATTCTGAAAAGAAACTACATTCTTTTTGTCTTTAAAGCAGAAGAATTCCGATGAAATCTTTCATCATTTTTTATAGCGGGCCTTTGGACTGAGAAATTTTATACGATTGATCGGATTAGCTTTATGATCAGCAAGAACTTTTTCTCCAATCAAAACAACCGTTCTGGTGTAATCAAGCCATGTTTTCCATCAGATGAACACCTAATTAAATTTATGATGAATTAGCCCAATAAAAACATGAATCAAGAATCCACAGATACGATGCGATTTCCGAGTCATAATTTAAATCAGATAAAAAATGTTATCCGTCATTCATCAAATTCCAACTTATTTCGCAATGTTGTACAGGAGGGTAATAAAAGTAACAATAAAGCTGAAAGAAGACACACAGGTTACCAAACAGAAGATTTATTGATTTATAATTAAAAATTCAAGGTAAAAAAAATAAAATACATTTAAAAATATTTTTATTCCTTCGAACGTCAGAAGGGGCCTTTTTAGGATTAAATTTCTGCGTACTAGACAAATTAAAAATTTACATTTTTCCAGCCACGGACCTAATTATTAGCTTCAGTGTCGTTTCCTTTCTAACCACTTTCTGAAGCAATGTTATTTGAGTCTCTCCAGAAGGAATATTAGTAGGAGCACACGAACGGGTCTGATTAAGTATTTAGTGCCCCTTGCAACAAAATTGTTACCCTTTTATTTTTTGTTATGGCTAGAACCGTTTCTTTGAGTTCTAGCGGTATTTTCTATTATATTGTATTTGTCAGCTTAGGCTATAAAGTGAAAGTTTTTTTCCCTTTTGTCCAAGATGTGCGTTAATGGCTCGACCTCCTGTTGAGACAGCTTTACTGTAGCCAGGGAAACATCAAGTTCACAGAGAGGATGCTGGGTTTGGCTGGAGGCCATATTTCAGACGCTTAACCCCACTTTGTAAGGAGTTACTTTGACCCAGCATCATGCTATAAAGCAGTCCCCGGCTGGGGATGTCATAAACCATCTTGGGTTTTACTTACTTTCTTTTTTGTAAAATTTTAAAGGGACAGCCTCATAAAAAAATGCATATTTGAGTGCATTACAATTAAAGTACTTGCCTTAGGGAGAAGCTGCAGACACAGAGCTGTAGCTTCCCTCCCCCTCTGTGGTCAGAAGGCTGTTGCCACTGATAGGTTGCTTTCCACGCATGCACCAAGCCAACGCAGGAGCTGACTGGCAGTAAGTTTTGGGCGCCGGTGTCAAAATTTGTTTTCATGTTAATTTTCATGAAAAAAAGAAAATCGAAATTTGTCCCTCTCTGTCTTTGCAAAATGTATCCAACATTTTCGTTTTCGGAAATCCAATTCGTCCGTCCAGTTGCCATGGAAACAAGAAATAAACGGATAGAAGAAGATGAATTTAAATGACGAGATTCTCCTCTTAATGTAGTTAACATAACGTCTGTGCCAATAAACGAATGAATGAACATTTTGTTATTGCGCACATTCGTTTTCTGTTTCATTCGTTCGTTCGTTTTTGCGGATGAATGGAGGAAAATGTAAAATTTGGTCTGAAAACCCATACGTACGAAAACAAATGCACAAGTCTAATAAGTATATCACATGGCAGAATCAAGGAGGACACCTTACAAAATTTAAAGGGACCTCTCAGCTATCATTTGCGTTGAAGTCCACATGCGCTGCAGCCCCCCACATAATAGCTGGAGTGTCTCTTTAAATCTATGGTTTTTAGTAGTGATTATATAGTATCTTAGAGTTATATGCAAACATTTCCCAAACTAGGGACAAGTTAATGAGAAAAAAAAGGTTCTTTATAAATAAATGTTATTTTACAGTTATTTCATTGCGGATTATTACAAAACTGGATTCCGCTGCACTGAGATTAGCAAACTGTGGCCGCCCCTAGGGTTAGACCAATGTAGGGGCGATAAGTAAAAACATGAAGTCAAAAAGTCAGTCGCTCCGATGTTGTGAAATAATACCAGATGTTACCAGCTAACGCCAAATATGTTCTTTAAATTGAATTTGCGCTTGGGGTGTAATAAGGGGAACTCGGTAGGGGGCAAGGAGTAAAATAATGTAATAATTAATGTGTTAATTATGCGGAATTAGGATCAGATGTTATTCTGAATTTCTAGCGAAACAGAATCATTGAGCTGCACGATATATATTATTATTATTATTATTATTATTATTATTATTACTACCAAAAAGCTTTGAATGCTGGAGAAGGTTTTAACGTTTAAAGAACCAGAGGGCAGGTGGCAAAGGTGAAATAGGTTAACTCTTTCAGTTGCATTTAAACACAGCTGGCAAAGATTTCATAGGACCCAACGTTAAGGCAAAGTTAAGTCTCCTCTATCGTTACAATTCATTGTAGTGTAGAAAGCGAGCAAACACTTTTGTTGCCATTTTGGGCTGCATAAAGGTGCTTTCGTTGGTTAGTCCTTGTAGCACGTGGCCCCCAAACTTAAGCTTGGTGAATAAGGATAATAATCATTCTCAATTTTTTATAAGGGAATTAGTGAAAAGGAAACCCCTAATCTGACCATACATCATGTTTTGATCCATACATTCCTCATCAGATTGTGTAGGGAGACAAAAGCAGCTGACAGGCTCGTGAAATACGCAAATTGCAGAAATTAACATTGTGAATTTAATGTTATAACAACAATATAAAATATCCGGCGAGAACCCAGAATAAGTTATCAACATGAAACGCAGGATTTTGCTAATTATTTCTATTATTTTTGCTTTGTAAGCATTCACTCACGACATTAACTTAAACATTCCTTTTTTTTTTTTACAATCTCATCTTTTTTTCTCTTTGTTTTTCGCAATAACGTCAAGTTTGGAATGTTTTCTAAGATTTACATTAACAATAAAGCCAGTTCCTCCCAAGCCCTTGGATCAGCGTCGAGTGAAAAGAACTTGTTTCCAAGTGAAATTCGCATTCTGGGGAATAGGGGATTGTGATTCAAGTTTACTCTAGATAAATAATCACTTTTGATGAAGAACACTTCCCTCAAGCTTGCATAGAGAATGGAGCTAATTGAATGTTTGTTACGCAGGACACAGATTAAAGTGAAACATGGGTGACTCTTAACTTGAACCACGTCAGAAGTTATCATTAAGAAAACAGGCGAGGGGTGAAACGCTGATTTGTTTGTGACATGGGAAAGCATCGAGGACATTGGCTTCCCGGGACATGGTGATACAGTGACACGTTACAGAAGGCTCATTTGAGCACTGACATGTCCAGGCGCCGCTTTCTGCTAGTAATCATAATCCAGGTTCTTAGAACATCAGTGTAACTTTGTGTTCCATATTGTTTTCCAACTTGGGAAGAGAGTCTTAAGAAGTTTGTGATTTCTTTAAGCGAACCGGTGTTCAAGGAGTAAGACATGGACTCATGTTCTCTCAGAGGTCCTCTCTTTTTGGATGCAGAAGTGTCTCCTACGCAGTCTGGCCATAGGTTGGACAACCATCTCATGCTAATCTACTCAATCCCACCCCATTGGTTCATACGAGAGAGACAAGCTACATACACGTCTCTCTTTGTTTTATTCTTTTGGAAAGAATTTACATTTGTGTCACCGCATAGCATAATATAATATCTATTTTTTTACATTTTATATTCAGGATGAGGCCAAAGCTGACTGCCGTATGTTAATTCAGCTGTGTTTTTCCTAGTTAACTGTTTTGGCTAAAATCAGGTGGATTTTATGCCAAAATCTTATGCCAAGCATTGAGATGAATTAGTAGCTGTCACAGACAACCAATAATTATAAAGGACTTCATTTTAGTAAAGACATACAGGCATCAGATTGGGTCTATAAGTATAGTAAGTTGCCAAATATCAAAGTTCTTATTTATTCTAAATGGATATTTGAATTTAACGTACATTTTTTTTGGGAGGATCTACAATTTCTCAATTTCTGTTGTTTGGTTTTTAATAAATAACAAGAAACAAATTACTTCTAGGTTTTTAATACCAGCTAACAAGGTCCAGAAGCAAATGGAATGTTATGTTCTTCAGGAAACCAACATAGAATCTGTAGTGGAAATGTGATCTGTGTTTTTCACCCTCTGATTTCAGGGTCATTAAAGCATTTCTGTGCTGCAACCACCAGCTCGACAGAGGAAACATAACAGCCAACTCTGGACAGCTTTGTTGGCCAAAAGAACGTTGATGTCTCCAGCAACCCCGACCAACATGCTTTCATGAAGTAAGAGTCCAGAGGCAAGGCTTTAGCTGCTTATCACTGCCAAAAGTTTGTGCAAGTTATTACGTTCCTAAGGACATTTCTTTTCATAGTTCAGCAATCCATGCTTTCCGCCCCATTTTGTTATTTTGCGTTTTTTTACTTTTGATATTTGACATGATGGAAAATTGCCTTCATCGGGTCATGTCTGTCCAGGTTTGACATTGATGCTAGATGGATCCTTTGGAGCAGATCGTGAGGTTTAAGACAACTTGCACCTACTTTGTTTCATTCTTAAAGTCTGGCCTGAGAACTTTTGGGTGTGTAAGACTCTATCCTGTAGTTACAGTCTCATAATATCATTATTTGGTACAAGGATTACCTTGTTGCAGGTAAAATCACAGTATATTCACCTAATATTAATTAATCTATTAACAAAATAATAATATAGATATTATAATAGATTGTCAATCATCTGTCAGAAGCTTCATTATTCTTCTTGGCTATTATTTCGTAGTCACAGAATTGACTTTTTCCGGGTCGTCGGAAACTCAAGGCGGTGGCCAAAACAATCTACCTGGATCCTAAATTGTACATAGAGTAGCCAGGCTCTCCATAAAGTCATCTTCACACAATGATTTCCAGTTCAGAGGATCTCTGGCATGTCCTACAGGATTGGGATATGTTCCCTTCCCCCCTTCTGTACTTCTGCTTGTCTGCCTGCATTAACAAATCATCTGCAGATGTTACTTACATAAGCCAGCAAACATAATCCAAAAAGGTTAAGGACTGTATACAACCTCATCATAGCAAAGTAGAAACAGTGTTACATTTCCATCGACCCACCCAGAAACTCTTATGTACGAAACCATCAATTTTTTATAAATTCCAAATTTCTCCTGATTTTTGGAAAGTGTTCCATTAACTGATATATTTACTGAATTTAACAGTTTGTGTGCAATGAGCATCAGTTGTGTGTTAATGGATGATAACGGGTACCATGAAGAACCTCAATCTTCCTAAATGAATTCTGATCGGCTTCTATAAGACAAGGATATTTTAGCTTAATATTTCGAATGCTCACAGGAGAGGCTCTTGATCATGTTGGGTCAATCCTGTTTTTTGCACATTGGGGAACTTTAAGTTTTCTCTTTTTTTCAACAATTTGTACTTTTATTAGAGATTTATTGTATAATTCCTGGTGTTTGTAAGGAGTATCAGACCTTCCTTGATTAATATGCACAACATGTGTTAATGTATGGTGTGAGCATGACTGTGTGTGTGTGTTAGTATTTTGTATTAGCATGTGTGTGGGTGACAGGGTATAATATTATTGCGAGAAATGCTGCACCCAGACGCCACTAACCATAGGCTTGCCCCTGTTCTCATAAGGTATTTTATGGGAGGATCTTAAGGCACATTAAATATTGCATTTATACCAAAAGACAGTATGGGCCCATGATGTGTTTCAGGGGCCAGTGATAAACAGTCAATTACGGAAACAAGTTTTGTGGACGGATATGTTATTCTTGAAGGTTCTCTGCCTTAAAAATAGGATTGGTCTCTGCACGGCTCTAACTTTATGTGTTTGCTGTGGTCTCCAGCCTGCTTTCCCTTAGCCCCGCAGCTGTGCAATAAGCTTCAAATAATCCCTCGCCTGGGGTGTTTTTTTTTAAAGTCTTGCCTGTTACCTAGACTCACTTTCAGGTTTGATTTTTCCATATGTCAGAGAACAGCTGAAAAATCCATCTCCTTTTTTTTTCTATTTGTAGAGTGGACGGAAAAAAAATGCCATGGAGTCATGGATTTAAAGGGACCCTACCATTTAAATGTCCATGCATTAAGATCCAATATACCCACCACCCACCCACACACACCAGACGCCCTTTAAATTGCTATTTATTTTCAGATGTGTTCCTTCTCCAGTAGTGTCCCCAGATAAAGAGACATCTGGCCCATGTGCACTTATTATATTACACATAATGTCCAGTGGCTGATTTCCTGCTACTTTACCGCCCCTTTAAGTTGTCAAATTATTTATTTCATGGACCTTTCCAAACGTGCGTCAGAAAACCTCATTTGGATCAGAATAAAATGTGCGTGTTTGGCGAATACCTAGAAAGTTCCTTCTTAAGCATGCAGACAATCTGGCCTGGCTTCAGCCCGGTTATTCCACAAGCTGTGGGGTTTTTTTCTTTCTCCCGTAGCAGTTAACCAATACCAGCGTTGTGCCGTGGCCTGCAGAGGCCTTTGCTGTGTTACCATGTTACAACGTAAACACACATCGAAATAGCAAATGGTCTGGCAGCTGACAGCCCAGCGAAGGCTCCCTCGCTGCAATGCATAGCACATTCCCGGCCGGCAGCTACACACAGCACAGTCTGCCGTTGTCAAGGTGACTCAATAAAAGTATCAATGATGCGTCAGGCTTCGGTGTCGAAACCCAAAGAGTCTGACGTACACATGGCTTAAGCCTTAGGGTCAAATTTACTTGAGTGTCAACTGCGGCGCGAAGAGTAGTTTCTAAAGAGGGAAGATCCTCAGAAATCTCAGATGATTCGCAAGTTTGGGGGAATTCATATTGCTGGCTACATCCATTAATATTCCCTCTTTAGTGCTTTCTTTCTACCGCGTGGAAACTCCCATGGAAAAATCCTGTTTATGCAGTTGGGTTTCTGTGGCCATTAGTACGTTGTGACATTTACAACTTGTGCAACATTTCAGGAAACGCGATAGGACAAGAAAACAAAACGCTTTGCCTGCTGTGGTAGGTATCTATGACCTTCTAAGAGTTAACGCAGAAGGAGGTGAGTTTGGAAGGTTTCTGCGGTAACTCCCCCAAAGATACATTTTCACTTTTAGCCTAGTTATAAGCGGCTCTGACTGGACAGGAAGACCCCAGGTCTTCCCATGTAATTGTAGGCTCCGGATAAGTTTGATGAAAATGTGACATGCCTCCAACACATACACCTACTGCATGGCATATAAGGAGTTAACTATATATTATAAAGGGACAGCGCTTACGTTCTTGGAGGAGAAATTTGCTGGGTTTCACCTTCCATACTTAATTAAAGGTAATGATTCTGTGCTTTACTTCCAAGTAAATGGTTTTGTAGAACAAAGCCTTCAACATACAGATCAAGGGAGCGACATAAAATGTCAGCGGATGGAAGAATCTGTAGGCACCGAGTGGAAACTATTTCATGCTCATAAAAACATGGGGCAATATATGAGCCGGGGTACAGAGACATTCAATCTCTGACTCTTCAGTTGCTGTGGACTACAACTTCCTACAATGCTTTGCAAGACTCTTGAAAGATAAGTTGAAATGCTGTATGGGAAAACAAGAAAATGCAAGAATTTCAGCACATTTCCACATTTCATATCCATGTTAGCATCAATCTCACTCAATTTAAGTTATATTACCCTTTACAGGTGAACTTGTCTGACCAGACTCGACTCGACTGCAATCTTATAGACTCACATACTAACATACTGTGACTTTACATTTTGCAAGTTACAGGTGAGGGTATGCAAGTTCAATGTGAACACATGTCCTCACTGCAAGTTCAATGTGAACACATGTCCTCACCTGAAACTTGCAAAAGTGTTAATGCACTTGCAAATGCGCTAGCTGGCATGCACTCACATCTCCTGCATGTGATGTTATGCGAGTTAGCTTTAGTGAATTTGTGAGTCAGAGTTCTGTTAGGCCTAATGGCTCTAATCTCTCTGCAAGTTCTTCATTGCTAAGGTCCGTCAGGAGGAACACCTTAGCTGAGGGTATGCCTACAGTATCAGACTCACATGTCAGAGCCAATGAGACCTAAAGCAATGCAGCCAAACCAGATTCCTCCTCAGAACAGGTCATCGAGGGGGTAACATGCTAAGTTAAGCCATTGGAAAAATCATCCGCTAATGCTGAAGTTTCTTTTCCACAGACTTGAATAGAGTGGCTTTCCTCACATGCTGTGCGCAAGTTCTGGGCCGTAGCGCAGCTGAGTATACCTTCCATGTGACCGGATCCACATAACATGTGAATAATTGTGGGGATGACACATCCGAGGAGAAGCTTCTTGTGCTAGCAGTCGGAGAGACAAGGCATTTGCTTACAAACAAGAAACGTTTCCTCTAGGAACAGCCAGCGAGTATGAGAGGGCTGTCATTCCAATGTGGCATTCCACCATTCTGGCTTGGCTCCACACCCCGGAAATAATGTCTCTTTTCCTGCGGCACACTTTAAATTTCATTTATAAAAGCTACGCATACTCATCTGTCAAGAGTAAAACCAGGACACATGCTTTTCCAAGCGGGCAGAAACCCCTGCAGGAATGTCATTTAACCAGATTGATTTAGAAGACACTCTTTGCCATTTTTAACCCTTTAAAAAGTAACCGTTCCAATCCTAAACTAAATTAAAAGCTAATTTGTTGAAACTTTCTATAGCTACTTACTTTTTTTAGAATCAGTGTATTTTGGGAGATATTTTATTTAAAATAAGAAACTATTTTAACAATTTTCTATCTGCAACTTATCTGACCTCCTTGGTTGGACTTGGTTGGACCAATCAACAGCAATCAGCAACTTAGCAATAGATGAGAGATAACTTAAGGGGGGGGGGGTTAGTCGTGCACATCCTGAGAAGTTAAGGTTGGCCAAAACATTTTTTTTATCGAAAAGGTAATGAACTTCTTATAAAAAGTAGATCCCTCAAATGTATTTAATGAAATAATTAACAGGTGGGGGGAGTCTACCATTATGAACCATTTTTTTTATTTTTAATTCTGCCTTTTTTTAATAATATTTGGATGACTGTTAAACTGTTGCACACTAATTGTTAGGACATTAATTTGAAACGCTCTCCTCTTTATTTCCGGAATTCTTGTTCTAAGCGCGTTTTATGGTTCAGATGGGAAGTCGTGGTTCTATTAAACCGACGTCTGTTTATTGTTTGAAACGGGTTGATTGAAAACTCGTAGAGAGTGATGTTTTGCGTCGGATAGAAAGTGTATCATTTTATGGATCTTCTGCCCATTTGAACTTTTTCCCGTGAAGTCTGGATTTTAGCCCACGTTATGAGAACTGCAGGTATATCGTTGATCCTTGGAGAAATCTGATAGCAATCATGGATTCAACAAGAGATTCTCTCCCCCCATTTTGGAGCAAAATTTGCTTTTGATTCTTTTGTATCAAATTCAGCAACATGGTGTGTGAATAGCTTGAACTTGATGGACATACCTGTATGTCTTGTTTTAATCTTAAATACAATGTAACTATAGCTATGTATTTGTGATACGTAGTCACAGTGGGTGGTGGATAAGTGAAACAGCCCCTTAGCAGAGGTGGTAGAGGGTAATACACTGAGGGTATTAAACATGCATGGGATAGACATACGGCTCCTGAATCTAAGACGAGACCAACAACTGATTAAGGTTTGAATCGTTACAGCAGGAGAAACGGGCGACTAGACGGGGGGCGAATTCTGTTTCGATATACGCATTGGCACTGACACTCTAATAGCTGTAGGACAGGTTTATGCTGGAGGTTGATGGTCCGTTTCCCATTTCTCCAATTCTGCTGGTTGTTTCAGTTCTCCCACCCATACGTATGTGAGGGTTCATAAAGCAATGTGACGACTTGCAGCCTTTAAATGTATTCATGTTCAGGAATGGGAGGGTCAGGGCTATTGACATAAACCGGTATCCTGCTGCCTATTATTTCCTGAAAATCCTGGCATTCCACCAAAACCCCAGCATGACAGGTGGATGGAGTTCACAAGGAAATAATGTCATGGGTGAGTTTTCCAGGAAAGCAGCTCAATGCGTTCATAAGATAGGACCCTAAACCCTGAAACGGATCGGGCTGCAGGGTTCCCTTAACTAATACATTCAGAAACCAAGAAAATCATAAAATGTCTGGGTTATTTGATGCATACGATGAGTGTTCCCTTTAAATTATCAGTTATGCCCATTTGCAAATACGTGGAGGGATTCTGCCTCCTATCTCCTTGGCTTGCAGAAGGTACTTTTGGCCGAACACAGCTCCTGTTTGCCGCTGAGCATGAGTATTACCTTGCTGCTTGCCAGCTCCAGCGCTGGCTCATGTGAGAGTTCCAGGGGTCCAACAAAAACCCTCACTCGCATAATCAAAAAGTACGCCGATTGACTTTAATGAGAGTGCTTTCCTGCCGTTGATTGGCTGCTTCGAGCATGAGACCAGGACCACAGAAGGGATTGTGCACTGTGGCTCTGGAGCTGCAGCTTCTCCCAAAGGTAAGTATCATTCTTCCGTCTATAGGTGAAAAATGCGTAATAAACCCTGGAATTAACCCTGGAAGAACGTTCATCTCACATGCATGCTGAAGACCCCTTCCATAGAGCATCAACTGCTAACCCTGATAGATTTGGTCTACTTGGATACTTTAGGGGTCTTTAGAAATATTTACAGGGACATTTTTTCTAGCAAAAGAGATCAATTAAGTTTAATGATGATTGCCCCACATATAGAATGGCTTCTTCTGGGTATGATCCAGCGTTGTTAATGTGAGCTAACAAACCGGTCACCTGTTTCAACCAGTTTTTTAAATACTGAATTGTTAATGACTTTTCTCATAAAATCCTTTCGACCCACTTACACAACGAAGGGTCCAGAATACATGGTTTTTAAATCATTGCCGCAACACATTGTAAAGATTTTATTTTTTATTGCAGAGATTAGAACACTTTTATTTCAAATAAAATGTACAATAAACATTGCGTTCTAACCTTCATTATTGTCGCAATAAAGCTATGTTTGCAGGGAAGGTTCAGGCTGTCTCTAAACTTTTATAGACGTTCATAGAAACTGCATTTTAAGAACGGTTTAACAATAATTACAATATATTAGAATGGTGTGAAGGTGATAGCTCCACAATAAGTTTCTTAGGCAGACATCGTACCTGATTTAAGTATCAGTTAAAGTATAATAATATAATATAATATAGTATTTATAAGCCATATAGTTTTTTTTTTTTTATTTAAAATGCTTTAGAATTATTACCAACCTTAAGGAACCTTTATCAAGACAGAATAAAGAGGTTTTGGACTTAGAATACCCAACATGACAAGACTAAGGTCCTAAACTGGGACAGTCCCACCAAGCCTTGGACAGTTGGAAGGTATGGATCCCACTGCAATGTGTTTCTGCTCAATTCACCCTTTTTTTCAGTTGTATTCCCTTGCCGAGTAATGGTCTCTGCTTAAGTGCTGGTTCCTTATTAATCACAATAGCTGGGAACGATGCTGGCAGAGCTCTCAGGAAGGGAGAGACAGACTATTGTGAAAGCTCCACAACTCCCACTGAGCCTCTCCTAACTCGAAGGGGCCACTTGGTGGTCTGAATGCCCTTTGTACATAAGCAGGAAGACATTCCCAACTTAAAAAGCAACATTAGGATTTTCCGTTGAAAGGTGCAATCCCATACAGCAACATGTTTCACATCAGAGCTGCCGCGAAGCCTCGTAACAAACTGCCCTTATTTGTGCAAATAAAAAAAATTATTAGGGCTGTATTTTCCGAGAGCATTCAGCCATGTAGCAATATCTTCATGGCAAGGGCATTCTGTACGTTCTTATGAACGTAGATGTGTGATATTAAATCAGTGATGTAAAAGCTACCGCTGGCCAACAAAGGACTGCAAGATCGACGCCACTGGGAAGAAGTCTCTCAACTTTGTCATCGGTCAGCAGTGGGTTACTTTTGGCAGCTTTTGGAGTTGCTTTAGAATTTGACCGGCTTTCAGCTTTCATTCTCAATTTTTATTTTTTTTTAAAAGCGTTACTTTTAAGATCAGGACAGTCTGCAGCTATTAGCAGGATGCTCCAACTGAGGTCAAGAACTTGTAGAGGAAACAGTATCAAGAAGTAATGTAATAGTACATTTAATGATGATGTCACAGGAAGACAGCCATACTGAGCTTCAACTGATGAGTCAGGTGTGTAGTTAAGCAAGGGCCAAATCAGAGCTTGTAGAAGAAATTCAACTTAGATACCCCAGAAAGTAAAATTTTCCTTCTTAAGCAGGGACTTTGCTCCACGTCTGGCTCCCTTCCAATTAGCTGAATAATTGGAAGTACTTTCACTCTACCCTGTTCCCCCCCTCAACAGCTTCCCAGGCCCCCCAAGAAAAGACACACTTGAAGAGGTTAAACGCAACAAAGTAACAACTGCTAAGAACACAAAGCCAGCGAGGAGAAATTCCATTCCGTGTCCAACGTCACCAGTGACCAACGTACATCGACAACGGCTGGAGGCCATAGAATGCAAACAGCTGTAAAAGCCCCAACCCTGTAAGAAATCCGTCAAAACAACCCCGTCACCTCTCCGGCCAACAGATAACCAGGAATTCCTTCCCTCCACCTGTTCAATTATTTATTACGCTCTCCTAATAAACATAGCTTTGCAGCGAGTTCCAATCCCTGGCCACCTGCAGCTCTGAAAGGGTTTATTGTCACTCACGCAAAGGCTTTATGTTGTAAGGGGACACCCTAATATTTTTAATGACCTTAAGCAAAGTGATTGATATTAGATACTGGTGTCAGGTGTTCCCAGTGACGCAATATGTTCTCCCAGTAGCAGGAATGCTTCCTGTTGTGATTAAGCTGGAGCTATGAATCTGAGAAAATGTGTTGTCAAGTCTTCTCTGATGCAAGAGATTTTATTATAGTGACTGGAAACAGGAGTGTGGCAACACAAACACTGGCTTTAAATACAACCTACCTCCCCTCCTCCCCACCGCGCTCACTCATATAGATTGCGCTATTTAAATCCTCGGCTTGAGCAGAGTTCACGGATTACGCCGTGAATCTTGGATTCTCCATCTGCTACGCGAGTTCCTTCCAAAAAAATCCCCAGGATTGACTTCGAGAAGGATCTTTAACCCGACGCATTCTCCTTCCTATTGATTACGTTGTCCACGTCAATGAACTCCACACAACATGCACCATGAAAGTTGACAAATTCCATCCTGGGAAATGTTGGGTTAGGGTGCTTTGAAATCAGTTCTAGAAATGTTTTTGGAGACAACATCGAAAGGATACGTTCTAAACTTCTAATGCTGGAACTGTTCTAAGATACAATGTGTCATTAGGGGGTTGTTGGGTCATTAGGTAGACCTATGTTGTTGGGATTCAAACCGGTTTGCTTGTTTACATGTTAAGTAAGGTAACAAGATGTCTCCTACAAGAGAGGGCACATAAAACCAACCACTCAATGCATTTCGGCCAAGATTCGCCTCCAGCCCTGTGGTCTGTATTTCCAATAACCGGTTTCTATAATATTGGCTTTTCCCAAAATGAAGACACCCAGCATTTTTGCAGGGGGTTATTGAAAAATGGTCTCAATCTAAAAAAGGGTTAATTATCCTTAAAAGGGGGCTTCATATCACAGATCACTAGGGTAACCTGCGCATATCAGAGTCATCTGAAAATTGGATGCAATTGTTCTCCTGAACAAGCCATGGGCCGGTGAGAGCTTCCTCTAAAGCAGCAGGGTTCAGCTTTGTTTATAGGGAAAGTTTGCAGCTATCACACATCAAATTACCTGCAATCCAATGCAATTCGCTTTATGAGTTATGTTTTTTGCGATCTACGGCCATGCGTCTGCAGGAACAGATTTGGCCGCGATTCGGCTCTGGCAGATCGGTGCCATCTGCTCGTTCAATGTCAGCTTCTTAACGATAATAGAGGGGAAAAAAGTAATTTATTAATAACTCTTTCTGGGGTCAAAAAAATTAATCAGACATCTTAGCAGCACTAATATTTTTTTTTTAATAAAATGTGTATTTTAGTACAAAAACAGACCAGAAAGTGCTTGGTTTGACGTTAATTTACAAATACAAATTTACAAATAGCGATCTAAATAAACAGTGATTATTATAATTGTAATAGTAATAGTAAAAAAAAGATCTACAAGTACCACCAATGACATTCACCGTAGCACAGTCAACAAGCTGAAACAGCCACTGATTGGCTAATTCCCAACTGAAGCTTTTTATGCCCATTGATGAATTCTTGGACTGTAATACAATGGAATTTTTTAGCCGACTTTTTAACCACTCAAGAGCCATACTTGTTCATTCTGGTGTGGTTCTAGAGGGTTAAACCACTTGACTAGTCAACAATAATCCAATTACACAAATTCTGCATGGGGCAAGGAGTTTCATTCCAATGAATTGATTCTAGAATGTCCAATTAGACAGCAATACATTTTTTACACTGTAATTATAATGGAAACTCTCAGGGAAAGTTTTTAGTTAACATTACAGAATTGAAAAAAAAACAAAAACACAGAATTAGCTTTTTTTTATAATTAATTTAAATAATGTCTTTTTGATCCAGTATTACTGCCACGTCCGAGGTTCTGAAAGCTTATATAACTTCATTTTTTTATTTTCTGCCAATTAAAGGCATCAACTTAATCTACAGACTTCAGGTCTATAAAACGGCAATCTGATTTCACTCGTTTTTATCATTCCATTCCAAGGGAGATGCAAAATATCTCCAGGTAAGTCACTGAAAATGTATACCTGTTCTCAGGTAGGATTATATTTATAATTAGGTGCTTTAGAGCATCTAAAGCAGATGCTTGGGTGGCACCAGTTCCAACCTGGACCATACCATGTCTCCCTCTGAAACAAATGAGGGGGGGGGCAAGGATTTACCATCTGCAGGTGGTAATAAATTCTTAATTTTATAATTATTATTTCATGGTTAAGAAAATCTTAATTTGGAGATTTTTATTTGCTAAATTTCTCTAATTCAAAGAGCCAAAAATAAAAAGTCTAGAAATTTCTAATTTACTACGATCATTTCTTTAGATCTGAACTGCGTCACAGTGAATCAGTCACATAAAAAGGGTTTGGAGCAGGCATATAAAGTGGATATTAATAATTATTATTAATAGATTCTATATGAAAATTCATAGGAAACATCTAACATTTTTGGCTACTGACACTTAGTGATGTCTGCATATGGTGCTCAACTTGGACATTACAAAAGGGGGGCAAGCAATTATATATATATATATAGATAGATAATTTTACAAGATCATGAGATCAGGAAAGCAACCAAAGAAACTGGTGCATTTTCATAAATCCCTCCGTTTATCCCGGTACGAGGGCGTCTTCATCGGTTTTAATCCGTGTACGTAGAGGATTTCTAAAGCCTTTGGCTGGTAACGTTTTTGAGATGGGAGTTCAATGTTCATTTTGCTCTATTGTTCTTAAGCAAGTAGGCTCCTTTGGTTTGCCACCAATGCCGTTTGGCTCTCTCTCCTCTTTGCCCTCTTTTTCCGTTGTCGGACCTTCCAGCACAGCGCGCTCGAACATACCAAAAGAAGTCCAGACGACAGAAGAACCAGTCCGAACACAGAGATGATGGACCCGTGAGAGTTAAAACTGTATGCCACCGCGGTGACCACCACTCCCGCGATCAGTATAACCACTCCGAACGGGATGGTACAGCGGTAACATGAGAGCTCCGCTCCCCCAGTTGCCGCGGTCAGCTGCGTTTCGTTGAGTCTCGGAATGGCCGTTATCACATAGTCATTGTTGGCTTTTTCGATCATTATGGGTTCCGACCCCTTAGGGGATGCCAAATGGTCTTTTATTGGTTGCTCCATCGTCTTACAACAAAGAGGAACTCAAAGAAATCTTCAGACAACTTCCATGTTCAGCCGAAATGTTCTGAACCTGAGTAACGAAAAATACATAAGGGTTAATCCACAGGAGTGATTAAAACGCAACATTATTTACAGCTTTCTCGGATATGGATCTTTAGTCAAGGAGGAACTATTATTCGGGATCCTAATTCTTAAACCATTATATTTTCTGTTGCCCCCGTGTGCCGGAGTCACCATCTTGCTGCTCCATCACATGGTTTAAATCGCTGCCCTAGCCTAAGATATTTGTGATAATAGCTTTACAGAGGACCTGCGCGCCCGTAAACAACCCATTAACGCTAGAGACCCGTGTAAACAATGCAGGTAGGGTCAACTTCCTGCTTGGGCTGAACGGAGGATTCTAATACACTCTGCACTGAGGGATCATGGGAAACGGAGGAACATTTACATTAAATAGCTAAGCCAGTTGGATATTAGCGCCGGAAAATATACATTTAATTAATTAAAAAATTTAGGAAAAAAAATATTAACACCATGTGGGATTAAATTATACTTTTTTTTTTATTTTTAATTATGCTTTTTTTACATTTTTTTTAAAGAAATATAAAATTAAGTAAATGTAAAATCAAAACCCATAATACACTGATGGATTTATAGATCTCATGAGGATCCCCTCGGCTAGATTATCTGATAATGTACTTCTTGACATGAAGCCTTTAGTGGATTCGAAGACCGTTGAACGCTATTACCAGCTCGGCAGGAGCAGAAACCTAAAACCACATTAACCGGGGGGGAAAAATCAGTCTGCAGAAAAAATTCCAACGGGGCAAAGCCAAGACCAAGGCGATAATTCCTTCCATTCCCCCGTATCCCTGCCTTCTATTTCCCTTATTTTAGTTTACCCTTATTTACTTCTTTAATGTGAGGCGTCCTAATTTCTCACAATTCCCTATAAATATTGTGAATAAATCCCCAGATTTATCCAGAAAATTAATGAAAATATATAATAGTGTTAATACTAATTGGAGGGGATCGCCATGAGTATCGGGGTCTTTAAAAGACATCTGACACTCAAAACAGGGAGAAAACTTTACTGTATGTATTTTTATGGGGCTTTACGGCAAATTTTTAAAAATATAAAAAAAATTTTGTTAGTAATGAGAGGATTAGAAAAAATACTATTTTTTTTTTCAATCAGAAAAACTGTGTTCCTTAAATATTAACATTAAATATACAATTAATATCTCCAAGAATTATTTTTATTTGCTTAAAAAAAAAAAAAATTTGCGGATGATCCACAAGAGCCTGTGATTCAAACCCCCCCCAATTTTTAAAATCCACAGTTCAGAGGTGGGTACGGTCCGATCCCGCAGTGAAAGAGTTAACCCATCGTGTCGAAATTCCATAAGTGCATCAGCTCGACATTCCCGAAGCTATTTCTCCCACCGCGTGTTTATTTTATAACATACAACAACAACAAAAGTTAAACAATGACTTTTTGGTTTGGTGGAGACCCGCGAAGGAAGCTGGCCGGGCCGATAAATCCCTTTCTTTACAGTTCGTTGGAGTCGTGCGGTTTGGCCTCCTACACGATTATGGGGCTTCTAATGGAACAGAGACCCCGTTATGTTTCTGTGCCAGCCTAACAGGAATAAGCGCTGAGTCCGCCGGATATTTCCAAAGAAAACAAAGAATTTCTGTTGCAAATAGTTGGAACGCTCCGACGTTGCGCGATCCGGGCACTGGAAAGCCAGTGAGTGTGATAGGAAGGCAGACGGTGAACGGTTAACACAGAATAAATATCTAATATGCCCTGAAATGCAGGAAAAAAATAATGTTCTAATAGCTGGAAAATATGAATTTGTTATTAGAGGTTTCTAAAAGTCTTAAGACTCTAGTAAGGGGGATGAGGACCGAATGGGAGATAGAAAACCAATTAGTACCAGAATACGGGGGATTCTTACTTATTAATCGGTAAGTTAAGGAAAAATCTACTAAATTGGGGTTGTTGGTATGTGTCAAGCCGACTTGTTTTGGGCCGGTTAAAGAGGTTATGGTAGAAGAGCCTGGATACCGGGATTGTCCGAGCTCTGGGCTTGTGAGTGTGGCCCGGTTAGCGCGTTCCAGTTTATTGGGCTGGCTATCTACACAAATAATAACGTTTGTACATACGGCTCCCGAATCTAAGACGAGACCAACAACTGATTAAGGTTTGAGTCGTTACAGCAGGAGAAACGGTCGACTAGATGGGGGCCGGACGGGGCCGATCTGCTGTTAAATTTTATGTTTCTGTGTGTGCACATTTTGACGATTATTGGGTAATTCGATAAGTTCGGCCTCAGTATGCAATGTGTTTAAGTTTACACCTGCTATTGTGCTATAAGTCACAGTACCCTCAGCCAGCCATTGGATGTTTTCAATACAAGTCATTTCAGGTGGGGAAAAAGGTGTAGCTTTTTACGGCACCGTATTCATGCAAAATGCCACACAATATCTTGGGACAAAGTTACTGCCCACACCGGAGGCTGCGCGACGTCCTGATATCGTTTTAAATATGGTGGCATTTTTTTAAATCCTTTAAAAAAAAACAAAAAAAAAACTGTTACTTTTGTATCCATAAAGCTAAACTGAACCTTTCATGTAAACCCGTGTAAAATCATCTATATTATTAAGAAATACTTTTTTTAATTGATCAAAATATTTTGATTTCTACCTGTATACTTTGGCTACGCTGCATACTCTGTTTTCGCTGAAAGAATATTTTTTGGCATTAGATTGTAAGCTCTGCAGGCCAATGACAGTTCATCCAAATCCATGCATTTGTATAATAAAGCGTATACACCAAGTGCATTCAATGTGCGCTCGCCCTGCACCAAAAAGTCATAGTTTTCAGAATCTGATTTTGTTACATTTTTACCCAAAGTAAGTTTAAAGATACAATTAACCCTTTGAGAACCCTTTAACATCCCAAATTACATTTACTAAATATTATTGTTTTAAAAAAAGAAATAAATAAACACACGCGAAAAACATGAAATTGTAGTGATTTTAAAGTCGATGTTTTCTTAAAGTTCTAGATTCATTTAACCCATTGAGTACCCTAGAGGCATAAAACACAAGTACCATTAAAGAAAAAGACATTACTGGAAAGGACCAGCCGGCGTTCAGTAAATGTTAAATAAATGACTTCTGATTCTGTTGCAGACTGATGTGTTTCTCGATGTATATATTTTATTTTTTTTAATCCTTCCATTATTTGGTAGAAAGGGGCCTCGGGGTCTTGGAAACTTTAAAAAGGGTATTTAAGATTACAAGCAGAGATTTATAAGCAAGCATTAAAATTTCGAACCTACCGTGAAAATCTGTAATCCATAGTAAACCGAAAATTCCAGGCGTGTTTTGGTAACAAAATGTGTGTTTTGTCTCGGTGGAGCTTGGGTTTCGCCGGAGCGCAGAGAGAGGAATCTGTGTACGCGTTGCTCTGAATAGCAGTCTGTAGCTAAAGGCTGAGTTACAGATGACACATCATTAGCACGGTGGCTTCCTCTGGAAAGAAAAAAGTGGGACACGACTCAGGCCACGGTGAATGGGCATTTGTTCGTGATTAGCGTTGGGCTGCCCCGGAGCAGAAAGGGGCCAGACTACTTTCTCTCTCTCCCTTTACACAAACCACTAGCTTTCTTACTGTTCTTTCCCCTTTTTATGCCAACATTCTGCAGAATCCAGATTTCTTTTGTTTTTTTGGCATTAAGGACAATTTATTTTTTTTTAAAATGGCAAATCCGGGGGAGTGTGGAAGATAAGTGGAGCAGCTTCCCAGCAGAGGTGGTAGAGGATAATACAGTGAGGGTATTAAACATGCATGGGATAGACATACAGCTCCTGAATCTAAGACGAGACCAACAACTGATTAAGGTTTGAGGCTTTACAGCAGGAGAAACTAGATAGGGCTGGAGGGGGGCGATCTGCTGGTAGATTCTATGTTTCTAACACTGTTTAGCCAATAATATTGAACCAAAGCAGAGTCTTTAACCTTGGATACCTTAATATCCAGTCAAAGCATACCTTTGCTATCTCTATTCTCTGGCTGTGATATGGATTTACTTGGTTATATAATATGTGATTGTACTTTAAACCCGTATTTAAAGATTAACATTAAAGATGTATATTAAGTGAGTGGATGGAAGGAAATATTTAAGTTCTAGAAATCTATCTAATTTTCCAAGCATCAGTGCAGAACAAATCACAAACATCTTCACATCACCTTCTCCAGATCTGTGAAGGCCACATTAAGGACTTACAACACCATTCCACTCCAATCTGTATTAAATCCAACACTCAGTTGTGTAACAATACGAGTTTTCAGGCAAGGCAAGAGGTGAACATATGGGTTTCCCAAAAGTCTAATATTTTAGGTAAAATAAAAGGAAATATAACCACTCTACTGAAGGCTCGGAGTAGGTGTAGATTACCTAATTGCCAACAAAAAAAATCATAATCGCTCATTCCAAAACTGTTGGGTACCTGGCCATTTACCAAGATCTGGGAGTCGACCATAGACCAACTTGGGTTTCCACCAAAATTCAGCTGCTTGGGTGGCTTTCATAAAAATTGGAGATGGAAGCCAAGTTCACCAGGCAACTTGGACCAATTTGGACCAGATACAGTTTAAAGGGTTTTTAGGTAAATCATTTTATTGGCTCTAAAATAGATCTAAAATTTAACTAGTCTCATTCTTAGCCACGTTGCCATTTATAGCCCATCTAAAAAGAAAAATTGTTGACTTGCAGCAGGTCAGATCGGACGGCTCTGTTCTCAGAACGTACTCAGCGTACATTTAAGATTTAACAGTCCAGACAGGAAGCGTACTTTATAGAAAATGAAATGTTAGAAGAACTCTGAGCCATCGGGAAAACATGGGAAACTACAAGTGACGGGAAAAAAAGAAAGATGAAATGCGATGATAAGGAGACAGAATGAGAACATTCTGTGATATTACTGTATTTATTCAAACACACCGAAATGTAGCCACAAGTACCAAACAGGTTAAGATCATAACAATTCTCTATTTAAAAAAAAGTACTGAAACAAAGCAAATTCCAACATTTTAAATGCTAATATTAATAATAACCCTCCAAATTATATCACACAATGGAAACAGTCTGCCAGCCAACAATTGTTTCTTCCTATAAATTCTAAAGTCCGATCATTGGATGTCTACATACATAAGTGATGATATAAAGCCAATGATCATGCTACGTGGATGTTGTAACAAAGTTGGATATGGGTAATGGGTATTGCTCTCAACAGCACGTATCAAAATGATGTGTTGGATGCTTAGATAGCTGATAGGCGTGATTGGCATCTTGGTACATCGGGATGGAGCATCCACTGGGAGACCACCAGATACGCAGAGTAAAATCTGCCATGGTGCTCTTAAGCCGTGGTAGATTTCAGCCACCTACATGTATATAGAATAACAAGCAAAGTCATATAAGCTTTCCAGAACTCACCCTCATCATCTTAAGAATGGACCTTGGAGTCCTTAAAAGCTTATTTGGCCCTACATTCATTGGCCACTAAAAGTTATACCAGACTACTAAAAAAATATCTATCCATAGGTTATTCAGAGGACGAAGGCAGAACTGTGCCACGTAACTTGTGCATAATTAAATCCATCGCATGTTAGAGATGGGCCATCCACAAGCTCCAATCCTATTGTTCCTGGTTAAAGAACATACACTTGGTCCGTCAGATGTTGCTGATGCGTGAAGACATTTGTTCGCTCTAGTTGACCACTGCCTCATCTCCTCAAAGAGTACTCAACACAAAATTATGTTCAACCAACACGTTAAACCTTCAACAAAGTATCCCAGATTCCACTTACAAGACTCTGAATGTAGACACACAGGAATTCAAGGACATACACCCAACAAGCGTGTATTAAGAATGTTCGCTGGCCAAGTGCATGAATGAAAAGTACAATCCCCAATAAAATCATTTAAATGAACAGTTCAAAACCAAGTTAATTGCATTGTTATGTCACAGATCAAATAATGATGCTTATCTTTCAAGAGTGCGCCGACCGAAACAAATAGCTTCTCCCATAAACCTTCCTGCTGCCGTAATAAACATTATTACATCTTATAAACCACACAAACTAGGACAAGATCACAAGATTCTCTGTAGAATTCAGATAACTACAGATGTTATGACTAAAGACTCCTTCAAGGAACAAAGCCGTGAAGTCTACGCATTAAATTAATGTCTATATAAAATGAAATGGAATTTTGTTTTTAGGAACTATGGTAAATTTGCTTCTTGTACATAAAAATCAATAACTTTGGAAAGATTACAGATACCATACGTATACGTTCTTTACATACACTCCCATTCAAAAGTTTTGGGTCAAGTTCCTTGTTTTTTTTATTCAAAGAAAAGCAGATTTTGTCCATTAAAAAAAACATGAAATGGAACAGAAATCCAGCGCAGACGGGGTTAATGTTGTAAATGGCATTTCAAGCTGGAAACGGCTGATTTTTAATGGAATATCTTCATAGGCAACAGAGGCCCTTTATCACTCCCATCACTACTTTATCACCCCATCACTCGTGTGTTCCAATGGCACGTTGTGTTTGTTGATCTAAGTTTACGTTTAAAAGGCGAATTGATCATCAAAAAAAACCTTACAGCCAGACATTTCCTTGTTTTCCATAAAAACAGCTGAGTGACCCCAAATTTTTGAACAGTAGTGCACATGCATAGAAACACAGCAGCATTAATTATAACATTCCAAATTAAATAAATTACCCACAAATCAATCAATCTATCCATCTAAATACATATTGTTTTAATAAAAGTCTGTGGAAAGGAACTGGAATTGGAAGGAATGGGGTAATTTTAGGACACACACTAAAAAATAAAATAATACTTTTTAAAGTTAACTTCTCCTTTACCAGCTGTTCATTTGACTAAACAACGTAATATATACCTAATAGTAAATACACACATAAACATAATTCATTACTATATATATATATATATATATATAAAACACTTTCAAAAAGATGGTCAGCACTCTAGGTCTTTAAATTGACAATTTCATTTTATTCAAAGTCAAGTCGACGTTTCAGTCATTACTGACTTTCATCAGGACATGGACTCTGTGAGTAAATGGATATATATATATATATATATATATATATATATATATATATATTTACCATATATCTTAAAAATACCTTTTAGAAAAAAACATGTAAAGGATTATCAATATATATGATTATGTTCTCAGTATCAGATCATGCCTTATGTTCCAGAAATAAAAATGGTGTACATATATAATATATTATTATACAAACTATATTATATATAGTTTGTATCAACTTACTGGCAACAGTTTTGCAACCTATATAATAACAATACAGCAATATATTATGATGGGTTAATTCAAAGAAGCAGCAGTGGTTAGACATGCAGATCTTGCAGGAGGGTATTTAAATAATGGAAAGTGCTGCTTCAGAGGGTCAGCTCCAGGGTCCAGGCAATTACAATCCTTACCTTCCCAAAGCCAGACTGCAAGTGAGCAGAGACACATGTGCACACACAGATATGTGCCTGGATGCAAGGGGCTGTGGCCAAATTACTGGCAGGGCTGCTGCTCTTAGGGATCATGGCAAAACACCATCAACTTACATCATGTAACATCTGGTGCACTATTATTATTATTATTATTATTATTATTAATAATATTTTTTTATTTTTTTTTATTTGGATAGCACTAAAAATGTACACAGACATTTAAACGGGACTGACAATGATATTCAATAAATAAGCAATTAAAGATATTAAAGAAAAAAAAAAGATCAAAATAACACATTATGTCAGGATTCATTTTAAGGTGTAAACATTTTTTGGGGGGCAAAATTAAAAGATATATATATTCCTTCTTAATTTTAAATAAAAAAAACCATGGTGCACTAGTTAAGATAAATGATGTGTTCTGGGCATTAAAATCAGAAAAAAATATGTTTAAAAAAAAAAATCTTTTATAGATGTAAAAAAAAAAAATAATGGCCAGGAATTTGGGCCAAAGGTAGCAATAAGAAATATTTTTAAGGTGGTACTCTTAGGTTTGACACCATTGGCTCAGATTAGATTTTCTTTATAGCAGCAGGCATAATTTAATGCGGTGTTTAATCTGTGGTTCAAGTATTTATTAAGGGTAGCAGATAGCTAGTTAAGGAATAGTTATGATGTATAATAAGGAAGATGCACAACGAAAACGTATCAAGTATTCTTGGTTGGTAATGTAAGTAGAAACATAAAATATCACAAAATATAGCAACTACGTCCAAAAGAATATGTTGGTGATGTGTAGGTCATGATGTCAGAAGCCATGCAACATTTCGGACGAAGCTCTGACATATTGATGGCTGGGAACTGGTGGTTATGACCTATCACCCATTAATCAATCCAATATTCTACAGAGGACTGTGCTAAGCTGGCAGACAGCCCCTATAGCATGCTGTCCCCAGCGGCACGTGTCCTTAGGAGGCAGAGCCACGTGATATGACATCATATCCTGCCGCTCATTGGGGAAGAAAGTGCCCCTGAAGTTGGAGCACTGAGCTAGGTCGGCCTTGGGTACGCACGATGCAAATACATCACCGCTTAACACTCAGCTCTGTCCTCTCAGAACATTTTTTTCAGCCATTAATATTATATTATATTTATTCTATGGAATAGAAAGACCTATCTTGTTTGGCAGACTAGACGGGCCGAAAGATTCTGCCGACACATTCTATGTTTCCATCTTCAATGCCCATGGAGCCTTGTGCATGCATCTTCTGAAGCTCCATCCCCACAAGACAGACTGTAAGCTCTTTGGAACAAGACTCAAGTTCACCAACTCCTCAAATAAACATTGAAGACGATGGTCAAGAGGGGCGGATATTTCCATCCATGATATCGCGGTGAGACCGATGATGTAGCAAAGTCATCTGCTGATGGAATCTGGTCAAGGAGCAACTCCAAAATGTTTTTGATCCAAAAACTCTGCTGGAGTTTTACAGATGACTGAAGGGGAAAGTTTGTATCGTTTTATTCCTTGATAGAATCATTCCGGTGTTTGTCATAAAGTATCAAGACAATGTGAAGCTTTTACTATAAAATACTTTTTTGTTGGAAACTAAATCTTAATCTTAATGAACTGAATAATAATATCTCCTGGCCCCAACTTTCCCGATCTCCATTGCAAAGTTCATCAATAAAATCAGTAAACTGAAACCGCTTCTAGAATGTTCTAGCAGACCACAGCCAAGAACTGGTTTTCACAAACTCAAAACAGATCTCTTATTTTGTTATCGCGGTCATTTATAAAGTGATTTATGAGAGCGATTTCCCAGCGCGATTATTATTCTCCAAGTTTCCATACCACAACGTTATCGTAAACGTCACATTGGACGGGTATAATAAATAGCCTTAATTTTGCAAATTATAGCAAAAAAAAACCATGTTTGTAAAAAAATATTTGCAAAATTGCTATATTTTCTTTTTTTAATAATAATACCAGTTTTTTTTCCCCCGCAAATTCTAAACTTTAAAAAAAAATGAATACAAAACTCATTGTCATGAAACCATAATTACAACATTTATTACCAAAAGATTTAAAAGAGCAATTTTAGTGATCTCGAGTAAACGGAACTCATAACGGCGCACACTGCATCCTACGTTACTTCATTCCTGTATCACAGGACGTTGACTTTGTACATCGGAAAGAATGTAAAGTGTTTCATTACTGTAAATTTTAATGTATATAGCATATAGCATAACAGTGATTGATTTACTTAACCTATATGATATGATGTCCATACAGAGGTATTTGTGTATCGGGTTGAGGTGTTAAGTTTCCAGCGATCCCCCCTGCCTACTGGTGTCAGTTTTGGGGTCAATGAACATGGCCAGACATATGGTATAGCGTGGAAACAGCTGCATGAGAACCAAGGAGCATTAAAAGACTTCATATGTCTATTAAGAAAATGTGGAAACCCCCATAAGGGCTGGTTGGCCCTGCCAAAAAAATAACCAAATAGCGACCGTCTAGGGCAATAAGCTTGTTTGGGCATCATCATAGGGGCTCCTAGGCATTGCTGGAGAAAGTAGTTCACCGAGGTCGCTAGAAACCCTGGGGGGTTATTCCTGATCACCATATTATAATACTCATGTTTTTCCTGCTTGCAGATGTGTTAAGGTGTTTGTGATGGAGGTCATGTTTTGGCCAAAGACTTGGAGCTGTCATGGACATGATTTATCATTTCCACAACATCCACCGCAGAACATTATTATTATTATTTTTTGTTTTGATTTCATTTTTTTTATATATATATATTTTTTTGTTATTAAAATTATGAGCTGAAAACATGAATTCACAGAAAGACTAGTTACATTTTCAAGTTTGAGCTGTCACTAGTAGCTACCAGTCGCTGCCAAATCCAACATGGCTGAAGCACGTAAGCTTACAAAAGAGACTAAGATATATATTTCAGTATATATTATATACATTATTTAATTGGCTAATGACACAAAAAGTTAATACTTGAGTTTGATAGAAAACATGTAATTGGGAATAATTACTGACACTGTCGATGCTGACCCGCTACAGTAGGTGTTTTGGTAACATTTATCATATAATTTATCATTTATCATATACTTTCACTAATTTTCATGATTTAAATCCCTTTTTTTTTTTGCTATGGCAGAATTTCTTCCTGCTATTCCGCATATAGCCACTGGGGGGCAAAAAAAAAAAAAAAAGATGTGCCCAATCTTTAGTCAGCGTTTCCAAAGGGAGTGGGTACTTAGTACTAACTACGCGAAATAGTTATACAGCTTTGTACCCACTCCTTGGACTTGTATGGCGTCTAAGGGCCGTAATAGCTATATGTAGAGATCTGAAGAGTAAAATGTAAATTTAATAAAATTAAAAATTTCAAGGGGAGACTCTGCAAAAAACACTAAATTATTATCGTTATTATTATTGTTATTTTTATTATTATTTTTTTCTTTTATTTATATATCGCCACCAATTTCCACAGCGCTTCTTGCAGTCTATACATTCAAAGTGACTGACAGAACTAGAACTGGCAGACTAAGACAAACCGATACATTAGGGAAAGAGGGCTCGGCTCGCAAGCTTACAATCTAGATGTAAAAAAGGTTCTGCTCCACTTAGGGAAAACAAACACAAAAAGACCTCGGCAGATCCGTGACTTTATTCTTCAACACAGAAATCTTTCAGAAGCCTTTTCAGTTTCTATGGCAAATCAGTCCCTGCTTCTGTGCCACAAGACAATAAAGCGTGAAAAAATGATGAATAAGGTGAAAAGTTAACATATTGAATGGTTATTTCTGGGAAGGATCTGGCCATTGAGCAGCACTAAGAATAATGCTTCCAGTGATACTCTTAGTTACAAATCGTACACCTCCCGGACAATTCACATGCACTCTGATCCCATTCTCTATCAGTACTTTGCTTTGAGAGTATAGTTGGAGAGACACATGTTAACAATGTGTTAACAAACGTACCTATCGCTTTACAGTTTTCCATATAATGACGTGGAAGTCTAATCATATAACAAGTACAGTCTACAGGCTTTTTGATCAAGTACAAAATGTATGAATACTGTATATTAGGAAAGATGTTGCTGTCCTGTAGAGCTTACAGTCTAAGTACCGTTCACAAGCTAGGCATGCGTTACCAGATAATAGTCACACACTAAAGACCCACATCCATGTGATCAGCAATTAAGGAGGTGATCGGAGAATACACATCTCCAGTATGGTGCATGCGACAAAACAAAATCTCAATTTGCATCAAATCACATGATCACAGGTGTAATAAATAAATAAATTATATAAATATAAATATATATCTACGGTAAATATAAATGACTGAATTTGTATGACGACTACCTGACTTTGCACAATAACTTTATTCTCTTGCCGAGAGCGTGGATAAAGCTTTCTTCTTGCCCTGCGATTACCGATTTTCACATTGGGTTTTAAAAAAGGGGGAGAGATTTATTTATTTATTTATTTTTAAAAAAGTCCAATTAAATTCCACGTACCTTTAGCAAATCATAAACGGATCCTTTAAAATAACCGGTCCGGAAACGAGTTTCAGAAAGTACATCGTCATCTCAACGATGTGAACGAAGCGCTAAATCACCACATCCAGTCCCAAAAACGTGTTACTGAGTGACTTCCAACCCCAACCACAGACCAGATTCTGTGCAAAGCGTGTTCTCTGCGTGTTCTCTGCGTGTTCTCTCGTGCAATTTTTTTTTCTCTACCTTTTTTTTTTCACTCTATCCTTGTGAACCGATGACAGGACACAAGCAGGAAAGCGAAAAGTTACTACTCCCTGTTGTCTGCGTACGTCAGTTCGCTGGGTGTTACTTCAAACCAAAAGGAAACATTTGGAAGCTGGTCCCCATCCATTTATTAGTCTTTGATGGTCAAGGGCGTAGAAGGGGAAACAGGAGGATCTGCCAAAACCAATTCAATATCTGAGCGCTATTGTCTGATCTTCTAGAGGTCCTCAGCGGACAAGACAACTTTAGGCTTACCTTATGCTCGAAAAGATCTCTTTTCCTGAATGAGAAAACAAAGCCGTTATATAGTCTCCAATTTGTTTAGTTCATTTAAATATACAGGAAACTTCCATTGTTTTCACCAAGGAGTCCTTCCTTTAATTAATCTGTGATGAAGAGGACACATTTCTGTATTATTCAAAGACCTTTAGCATGCCCTGTTTTCCCTAACTTCTCATTGTTCATCCATAGGATTACCATTGACGATTTTCTTTACTTTACTGGGAGGGTGGTAGATAAGTGGAACAGCGTCCCAACAGAAGTGGTAGAGGGTAATACAGCAAGGGAATGTAAACATGCATGGGATAGACATACGGCTCCTGAATCTAAGACGAGACCAACGACTGATTAAGGTTTGAGTCGTTACAGCAGGAGACTAGATGGGGGCCGAATGGGGCCGATCTGCCAGCAGGTTCTTTGTTTTTATTAGTGGTTATAAAGTACCCGTTACAGTACAGACCAGCACAGATTACGCAAGGAAAGATCAACTAAGGTTCTTCTCATCAACAATGTTGCATGGGGTTAGCGCTACAAACACGCCTAGCATTTGGAGAGGGATAAGGTCTAACACCCCATCTCTTAGCATCTCTGGAGGAGTTTTCCGTAGCCTTGTTTAAGTCACCTGGAAGCAGAATCGGGATAAATCTATGGTTACTGAAGTCTAACTTCGACAAGATGTCTCTCCCATATTCACTAAGATTCCTTATAGTCTTTACAGAAGGAAAAAACAGGCGACTCTACGGGCCGAACGGTTCTTATCTCACAATTCTATATTTCTGTGTGCTGGTTGTCAAATTAAAGCCCCCAAAGATCACACAAATACAGGTATGGACCTTGACAAACACCAGATGGATGTAAGACTTCTAGAACCATGAATACATGATATATTATTACTCTACTGTGATTAATGCTCGTCTGGCAGATCACAAATTCTTTTTTTTCTCTTTTTATTAACTTCTCTCTTCAGGAAAGCAATCAGGAAGCTTCCGTTAATGCTTCCTTTGCAATGACGTCCGATGCGGCTTCTGCTGCTTTGACCAGTGTTTGGGAAAGGTTAGCTTCTGACAAT
The DNA here is from genome assembly GCA_023333645.1 of Sceloporus occidentalis. NCBI lineage: Eukaryota > Metazoa > Chordata > Lepidosauria > Squamata > Phrynosomatidae > Sceloporus > Sceloporus occidentalis. The sequence goes on along the minus strand of JALMGF010000126.1, from coordinate 2,858,127 downwards.
GTATAAAGAGATACAGGAACCGGGGTTTATGCCGACTAATTCAGAACGGTGCGTCTGCAGGTGTAACTGATCAAAACACAAGCTCATTCTATAGAATAACATAACATAAAAAAAAAAAAATAATAATAATAATAATAATAAAAAAAAATAATAATAATAATACATTAAAAATAAAAAATTACATTTACATTTTTGTACAACGTCTAACATTTCACTACTGCAGTCTGGTAGAGGAATTTTAAAATATTAAATAGAGGAATTCAAGGAATTATATTAAAATATACATTTTCAGAACGGTGCGTCTGCAGGTGTAACTGATCAAAACACAAGCTCATTCTATAGAATAACATAACATAAAAAAAATTAAATAATAATAATAATAATAATAAAAAAAAAAAATAATAATAATACATTAAAAATAAAAAATTACATTTACATTTTTGTACAACGTCTAACATTTCACTACTGCAGTCTGGTAGAGGAATTTTAAAATATTAAATAGAGGAATTCAAGGAATTATATTAAAATATACATTTTTTTTTTTTAAATGTGGCTTGAAATGAATGGCAGTGACGTTTGCTTCTTGTAGATTTGTTATGTTTGTAGGTTACATATATATATAGTCATAGGTATAGATATATATGTGTGTGAGTGTGAATGTATATATATATATATATTAATAGGTATATATATATATATATGTGTGTGAGTGTGAATGTATATATATATATATATATATATATATATATATATATATATATATATATACAGTAGTGGTTACTAGAATGGTCTGTCTGCCTCAGACTCACTTTCCATTATTGCACTTTGATAGGTCTTCTTATCTCCACGTCTTGATTAAAGACTGACTTCCTTAAGGAAACATTCCAGTATCCTCCCAAACAGCTATTACATAACCCGCGCTGTCATAACAATTGCATTTCCTATACTTTGCTAATTGCTGCTAAAGCTTCCAGGCTCCATATGGAGTGAACGAAACATTACAGGCACTCCTCTGGTCGCCGGTGGGTTAAAGTAAGTTTTCCCATCTGGACGAACATGACTTAAAAGTTGGTTGAACTCAAATGTTTGTGCGTTTAAAGGGGGACTTTACTCTGTCTGCAGCCCCACACATAAGATGAGGTAGAAGCTGCAGCCCTGCAGCTGCAGATCCCCTCCTCTTCAGTGGTCCCATGATTGTAGGCACTGATTGGTTGCTTGAAACAAATTCTGCATTTAAAAGGGGGGCACCATGAACATTTAAAGGGACCACACAGCTATCATTTGCTTCGAAGTGCATTCGAGTGTCTGTTTAACTTCAGTGGAATGAATGTCAGATCTTGGCGGAGGAACCTGAGGTTAAGCATCCCACAAGAGCTTTCACTCACCTCGGCCGGGCCCGATCTAACCAAGTGAGTTCGATTCTAGTGACTACCTGCAGAGATAATGATCAAGTAGGGTGTTTATGATGTAGATCTGGTTACTGAATAAGCTGACATTTGTCTTTCCGAACTACCTGGCGTTATGTCAAGTTTTTCTATTGAATATTTAACCAAAGTAAACCGCGATGTCCTACAAGGACATACAACACACGCTGATAGCTCACCGACTTTACAACACGATGCCTGTCATTTATAGAGTCCAACGTATGTCACTGGAGACAGAAAAAGTTAGCGGTAACTGGTTTAAGGTGGATGCCTCCTTGTTTTCCTGCGACCTTCTTAATTTCATACAGATCACTGATTCCCAACCTCTTACAGCCCCAGCAATAGAATTTTATACTTTTACCCTCCGTGATCCTCTCTTTTTTTAGATACTCACACACACCTGAGTATATGTATTAATAACCCCGACATATTAACTCTGTAGGGTAACTTGCCACAAGCTACTTAATAGGGAATCCTTCCGAATTCTGAAATATTTTTAGATCATTTTCCGTATTTTCAGTAATGATCAGGTTAAGGCCGGAAGGAGTCACGCAAACAGCCTGTTATTAAGGGAAATAGTAGTGGAAATAGTTGTGGAGATAGCGGCCACCTCAGACAGGTCAAGATCTGATTTCAATGGCTGCACTTTCATGCCACTGATTGGCTGCTTCAATAAACAGTCCCTTTAAACCTTCAGAATTTAGAATCAAATGACATCACTGCTGTGCTTTTAATGCTTCATTAACCAGAGAAGGCAATTATTTTGTTTGTCTTAGTGGAACAGCACCTTTATCTGGAGACCTGGGCGCTCTCTTCCAACTTCCTCCACTTTGTCACGCCCTACTAAGGGCGGAAGTGAGTGGCGCTCTCTGATTGGCTGAACTGGATCTTCCTGCGTTCTGATTGGATACGGCTCGGCGTGGAGATTGACGCGCCGTCTGTCCTGTCGTTGCCGGTGTCATGGAGCTCCGGTTCTCAGAGCAGCGGTTCCAGGAGGCCTGGGGCGAACTGGACGAGCCGGTACTGCCAGCACCATGGGAGCTCTTCACCCAGTCCATGGGCTTCCAGATATACCGCCTGTATGAGCAGGTAGCTGCGATCTGCCCCCTGGGGTAATATTCAGGCTCCCCGGGTCTGCTGCCGGTGACGGAGGGGCAGAAATGAACTCCCAGAGCGATACAATGCCTTGCTTTACGCGGCAGCCGGCACTCAGAGGGTTAATGGAACACCGAACCTTCCCTCTGGGCACTTGTTACATTTTGTTACATTTTGTTACATTTACATAAAAAGTTGTTTCTAAAATACAGGGAAGGTTTACAAATAAAATATTAGCAACAAAAACAATCTGTGGAACATTAAGTGATCATGTGATGAAGCAGGGAATAGAAATAATGATTTATTCAATATATGCCCCTATACATTATAATTATATACATTATATATATATATATATATAGATTAATTTGTAAAGCCCAGCTGTGGATTATTACAAACTGTTTATTCAGTTATTCAGAGAAGATAATTTCCTAAATACAAAAAGCAAAGTGACTTTAATATTTTATGTCTGTTATGTCATATAATTATTGGCAGGAATAATTACATGTATAGATCCTAATATATGGATTCTGCTTTGTTAACAAAAGCTTCTTCTGCACCCCTGAGGAACCCATGAGAAACCTAGAACCCTGGTGTGAGCAGGCCAAATGTTCTAGGTTTCTCTTGTTTAAATGCAGCTTTGGAATTGATCACAATCTATACCAATCACATGAAAGGAACCCCGGCTGTGTTATTGCAGATATATTGTCATTGACAACTTTATGGGCCCCTGACGTCTAATAATTAGGGGGTCTCTCTGAAAGCCCCTCTGCAGGGCACCCCGGGTCTGTCAGGGGAAAATCGATGTTATGATTACAGCCAGCCCTAAAAGCCAGGAAAAGGTGAGCTCCAGGGGGCAGAGTGTGGCATCTCATTAAGATGACCCAATGCCTGGTCCCTGGCTACTGGATCTGCTGGAATGAAGGCCATCTCTGTTTAGCCATTTCTATTGCTAACTTTCTATGAAATGCGGCCGGCTCACGAAGTTAAAAGCGAGACATCTGCCAGGCGGCCTCAATGCCCTGCTCTCCGGCTTGATCCATCCTTTGAGAAACCGATATGGAGTGTAAATCGTATCGGCCAAGATGGTTCGTGTGAAATGGGAGGGAGCGCTTTGACTCATTATAGCTTTTAAAGGTGCTGTTCCATCTACTCTGCAGACTTCACTTTTGTAACCAACTAGCACATTAGAAACACCACACCTAGTACTGCTGAATGCCCAAAGCCATGCCAGAAATACTTCTTAAATCATGTCAAGTTCGCAATTTTTAACAGAAGCTCTTGTCGTGTGACACAAATGCAGGTATTGATATGTTGTTACCATAGAAACTGCTTCTTAAATGTCTGTTATGTAGTTTTCTGATAAAAGCGCACCTTTCGTTGCTTTATAGCATTCTGGGCTGTATCAATATAAAATCTATGGCGGTCTCTCTGACTATCCTCCGGAGCGCTTTGCTGATGTCTACATGGATTTAGAGTATAGGAAGCAGTGGGACTCGTACGTGAAAGGTTCGTATAGTTCATGGGTCAATCAAAAGATACTCCCAAGCAAAATGATCAAGTGGCGGTGTTATAATCTGATAAATGTATCGGTAACGTTTGATACGCGGCATAAAGGGTGGATACTCGTACCCGGTAATCTGTATTGGAAAGACTGGGGGTTATTTATAAAAGCAATTCTCCTGTAACGCAAGCAGTAAGAGTACCTTCTAAACTTTCCGCCAGGACTGGTCTTTATAAGTTTATAAGTTCTTGGGATTCATCTCATCAACGCTAAATAGTGCTGCCCTCTGCTGGCCAAATGAGTTTTTATTATTTATAGTTTTATATAGCACCGTCATATTCCGTAGCGCCGTACAATGGGTAGACAGGACATAACAGGTAGTATATATCATAACACTTTGACTTACAGAAACAGGTGAGGAGGGCCCTGCTCAAAAGAGCTTACAATCTAGCGTTACTACATGTATATGAATATTTTAATAATGAAATAATGGGGTGATATTATGGGGTCAGTTAGACAAATTCACTAAGCCCTTCTTTGTTGAGCCAGACCGTAATATCACACCAGATTGACCTTTATCCCGGTTTTGACTTGATATTATAATAAAGGAACCAATATATTTGCATCATTCTTGCATATTTGTTTTTGTCTCCGGAGATTTATACTGTAACAAATCATTGATTTTTTTATTATTGCGCTAATAATGGATTATCTTTCCTTTTCGGTCAGTACTGCAGGAGGAGAAATCTGGAGAAGACAAAGTAATCTACTGGGAGGTGAAGTATCCTCTTCCTTTATCCAACCGGGACGTATCCTTTTAGAGTTATTCACAGAGGAGCTGCATAGCCGGGGTGACCTTTATTTCAATTAATGGGAAGAAAATATCATTATGTATCATTTTATGTCTTCCAACCTGATTCATCAAAAGACAATAAGGATCTTCTCACTAGCACAGGTGGACCTGTCTTCTCCTGAAAGGTCCACCAGCTACGCTACCAGGAACCTGAATTTTTTCGTATTTTAGAAAGTCTGCTGGTAGGTTTTTATGAGGGAACAGCTGGGGCTGACATGATTGACTCGGGCCACCAGTAGGTTTCATTGTCGTTCCGCCTTGGCCACAAGAATAAGACATCTAAGCGAATGTAAAGCCTTGGTCTGTCCATCTACGATCGCGCCAAGTGTTTCCTTGACTCTTTAGCGAAGTACGTCTACGTTCGTGAAAGACGCGATCTGGACGTTGATGGAAGGAAGATATTTGTGATTCTGGCCAAGAGTGTATCAGCTCCCCATTGTCCGGAGAAGTCGGGAATTGTCAGGGTCAATGGTTACGAACAAAGTGTGGCTATCGAAAGTGACGGCAAAAATGGATGCAAAGGTGAGGTGTGGTTGGGGCTTCCTGAAAAGATTAACGTTCAGAGCAGCCAACTCTGGGGTTAAATCTTATCTTTCTTCCTGTGTTACAATGGAGTTGTCACCTTCCCACAGCCTCGTAATGTGGGAATCCAAGACTCTATACATGTGGATTATATAAGAATTATATATGTCCAATATTTACCTAAGCGGATGATTAGCGGACTAATGTTATATTTGTCTACCCCTTGGCTCCGCTTCGTTGAGGTTAAATAGCCAGCTTGATTGTAAACCAGATTTTTTCAAGACAAATACAATGATTAAAACAATAATAATAAATAAAATTAAAGTGCACGTGACTGCTGGACTGTCCCCTTTATATAAAGTTCTAAACGCCACTGCGTATAATCCTGGATATTTTATTGTAAAGATATTTTATTGTAAAACTGGATTTTTTATTGTATTTATTCTTTCATCTCGCCAAAGGACACAGAGGTCAAATCCATTTAATAATTCACTTCCCTTATCTAATTATTGACCATTTTCATGCAATATGACTTACTATTTTTACCTCTGAAGTGTTGAAATGCATGTCTCATTATCTGAAGTAACCTGATGACAATAGATGGGAAGGTATCTGTTTAATCAATAATTCATCTTATCTACACCGTCGAAATGTCTAACCCACGATTAGTGCTTTCACGGCGCCCCTACTATAGTCCCAGACAGAATTCCCTGCATGGATTGCACCTAAATGCGTTTTACGGCTATCAGAATACTAAAAAGCCGCATTCCGCAGCGTAGAATGTTTACGTTCTTCAAGGAGGACGGTGTTACCTCTCAGGTGAGATGTCCGTCACACAATAAAAGTGTGTCCTTGAGAGCCCTTCTATAGACCAATGCATATTAAAGCACCAGCCCTAACCCTCTGTCCACTTACCTGAAGTAGAAGCTGCAGCCCTGCAGCTGCCGTCCTCCTCCGTGGTCCGACCATTCTTGCCTCTGATTGGCTGTTTGAAGCAGACAGGCAGCGGCAGGAAAGCACTCCCATGGAAATCAATGGGAGCATTTTCCACGCATGTACACCGGGGGGGGGTCTGAACCAATTGGCGGAACCAATCACCGAACCCTCCATTGTTACTGTATAGCGACTCACGTCTAGACTGTGATGCTTATGGGATTTAAACTGGTTGATACAATGAACGATATTAATGCGATCAAGCCTCAGATTTTGAGTTGTGTTCCTCTTCGGTTCTTTCAGTTTTCATGTATTATTTTGATAATCCCGGAGGTCTGATCCCCACGTGGCTCATTAACTGGGCAGCCAAGGTAAGAGGAACAGTCTCGTTCGTACTTATATATTTATATACCATATTAATATATATATATATATATATGCTCAAAAAGACATAAAGAATTCTAATAGTTAATTAACGATCGGAGGTTCTCCGCAGCAGCCAATATTAGTGGTTTCTGCCCCTTTAGGTCCAGAAGCGCGTTGTGTATCTTCGTCGGTTCGGTTGCCTAAAAGGCCGGCTTTTTTACCCCATTTCCTTCCAAACCCCCTATGCCGGGGGCATCAAAGCGCCCCCCCCCCCCCGCGTTTATTTTATTACAGAGCCAGTTGAAGGCAGAAAACAATTCTCCGTACTGATGTCATTTCTCCGGTATCCTGCCGCTAGCTCCTCCAGATAAGCGATTGACGTAAGGAGACGCGGATATCGTATGAAATCTGATTAGAGGAGTCTTCTGTGTTCGGAGGGGAAGGGTGGTGCTTTGGAATATTGTGTATGTTTTGACGGTGGAGGCTTTTAAGAAACAGGACTCGGTTTTAATGGTTTTGGTTTCTGGGATCGTTTTAACCCTTTGAGTTCCCGGAAGACCCATTCTAGTTATAAACCATCAATTTTCTTATTTATTTTTTACCGGAAAAAAAAAAAAAAAAAAGCTCTTTATAACTTCTGTCAGCGTTTGACGTATCCGGTATATCCGTATTTTTTTTTTTTTTTTTTTTTTTTACGCTTGCTTTACAGAGCGGCGTCCCGAACTTCTTGACCAACATGCAGAAGGCGTGCAAAGGCTACGAAGAACACCAGACAAAAACCCTTTCAAAGAAATGAAACATGCGGGCAAATGTCTGTGGACAGAGAGACCAGAAGAGCCGTGTCCACCTTTTGCCCGCCAGAATAGGGTTTAATTATCAGGGATTTAACTGAATACAGCGAGTGGCACCGATGGAGGTGTCTATCTTTTCTCCCCCATAGTATGCGTTTTTGGATAAATGCTCTGACCTTGACACACCTCCTCATTAGGGTATAGAGTTGTACCCTGTTAGCCGCCTGTTTGGTAAAGATGATCCCTTTGTTGGCTTACCCAAATATAATAATAAATATATAAATAAATAAATATAATTGTAAGCTTTCAAGACTATCTAGGCCTTGTCTTAAGATAATATACCTAAAGGAGAGACCTATGTAGTCCCGAAAGCTTGCAATCTATTATACTGCAGATTGCCAACAAAGGGGTCATCCTTACCAGATCTCCAACATTAGCAAGAGTGTCCTTAACATTTAAATTGTGGCTGAGGATGGCTGAACTATAACAGTCTTTTAATCGCTGCTACATTTTAAAAAAAATGTTGTGTAATATTATATATTGTTTAATTTCTGTTAATTTATGCTGATTGTATGCTTTGGACATTGAAAAAAAATGATGCTGTTTATCATGGATTTGGCCCAATTTTTTAACAACCAA